>JAQFVV010006226.1:1333153-1710653 GCA_028023455.1 Epiperipatus broadwayi | reverse complement strand
AGAGAGAGAGAAAATCTCTTCAATCAGTCATTAACTGACTTGATGAGAAATATTTTCTCGCCAGTATGCAGAGATGGCTTTTGTCCAATACCAAGTTATTCCTGAAAAATAGTTTTTATTTCTATCTTAAATATTCAAAATTAAAGTGATAGTCATAATTATAATTAAAATCTTAATTACAAACAACACCCACTTCACAAACTTTGATGTTTAACCCTTTAAAAATCTCATCTAGCTAAATTAGTTTTTGAATTAAATTCTAAGGTCTTACGGAAAAGTCGGAAGATCAAAAGCGCAGTGTTTACTTACTTTTGACCTATTTGAAAGGGAAAAAACTAATGTTAATGAAAAGTTAACAGGTTCTTTACGTTGACCCAGGGTTATTTATCTTCTTATCGTACAAACTGACGTGTCTATTAATTTTCATTTGATAGCTATAGAATAACATTCGTTTCTGATTCTTTTTTAATAATGACAACATTCTGCCAATTTATACGCTTGAATCAAGAGATAGAATTAAGTTTGAGTCAAATGTTACTACGGTTTATTAAAAAAAAGTTTATAAAACTTGAATCATATAATAATACGGTTTATATATATCATATAAAAAAAGTATATTATTTAAAAGGCTATTTCATTTTGTTTTATCTTTTACATATATATAAATGTAAAGGTAAAACAGTATTCAGTGGCATCTTCAGCCCCCCCTAAAAAAAATAGAAAATATGTTACTCAAAATGCTCATAAATCCTTCGGCTGAGAGTATTAAAAAGGGTTTAGCGCCATATTGAATTTTAAAAAAATTGATTTGAGACCAATTTTCACAATAACTTCAGTTTTAATAATGTTAGAGCAAAAAGACATTGATAGAAACTAGAAAAGCTAAGGGAAAAATAAGGCTAAGAAAAGAAGTGATATACCACTAAAAAGTACGAGGAAAAAAGGAAATTTCAATATCCAAAAAAATTATTGCATTATTATTTGTTCATAATTTCTAATTTATCCTTAACTAAATTTAAAATTACATCTTAATTAATAATTCATTTGTATTCCTCCTAAAATTCTCATTCAAACTATAAATAATCCATAGCTTCAGAACTTACAAAAGTAATAACATAAGAATTCTTCATTTTTATTTTGTACCCAGGAGTTAGAAAAATCTCAAGATATCTATAAGAAAAAGATTCATCCTAATAATAGATACAAAACAAATTATTTACAGAAGATGGGTATGCATTTTTAATCATAGCAATTGCCTTCCTATCTATCCAAAACTAGAAATTGAAGGCCACTGTCTGTGTCAATGATAAAATAAGTCTTCTCTCATCGTTTCATATGTTTTATGCAAACCAATGATGCTATCTTCTTCCCACAGAGATATAATTTATTTTCATATAGTTCATTTTCTAGCTGTAGACTTGAAAATAATATGATACAACATGTGGCAAAGGCATAAACAATAATCTGGATTTGATTATTTGCTTGCATATAATTCCATGTGCATAGTAACATTTATTTTTGGGATGAAGGCCTTGAAATTTCAAACTCTTTGAAGCATGTTTAATTGATTTGGTAGTTATATTTTGCCATTAAGAGATTTATGCCTTTGTTGTTTTTTTTTTTGTACAATCTAATAAATTGAACAAAATATATATATATAACTGGGTTTATTACTAGAAATATTAATAAAAAATCTAAATTTTGATGATTTTAATATGCCATACACCATATTAAAAAATAACTTGAACCACATATAATGATGGTATTGTCACAGGCATAGTCCATTTGATTTTCCTGAAATTTTCAAATGAAAACAAAAAAAAATTAATTTCTACTGCATGAGTGGCAACTTTGTTAACTTTTATGAAACAGTTAATCTTCTTAATACTGACATTTTCTATTGTTAAACCTTGATGGCAATTTTTCTATATACGATCTTTATTTTATACTAAAACCCAATAAATTGAATTTCACTTCTCTTTAATTTAATTTTATAAACAAAAAACATTTTTAAAAATCATATTTGAATGTTACAAATATTCAAAAAATGAGTTATAATAAAAACAAAGGATGTAAAATGTCATTCAATGATGTGAAGAAAAAAAGTCTTCAGAAAATCAACAAGATCTTTTTTAATTCAAATTTATTTTTAAAACATGAATGAATAAATGTTAACATTTGAAAAATCTGATAATTTCGACTTTAGAATCATACAATTCTTTATATTTTTAAAATTATAAAATTAAGTGATCAATTTCAAATAGGCATGACCATTTTACATCATATTTTTTTTGTTAACATTATAGTCAAATTTATTAATTTCTATTTTTATAATTAAAAACATATAGAAATAAATTCAAAGTGTATACATGTATTCTTTTTTTTTAAAATAATTATTAGACAATTATTATATAAAAATAATCAGAAATATTTAATACATTAGTAAAAAATCATACATTTTGTTATTCCAAAATTTTTTTCAAAATAATTTCTTAAATACTTTGGAAATCAGATTACAAAGAACATTAAAACTGTCAATGGCTGTACTTTTTTATGACAATATAAAAATTTCTTTGATGGTTTCCAATTGTCTGAAAGATATTCATTTATTTAGATTTTTTTAAATTAATAAATAAATAATTACTAATCCACAGATTTAATGTTTTTTACAAAAAAAAAAAAAAAAACTATTATATCAGTTAAGATAATGGGATAAATGTAATATAAAGTGGCAGAATTATCACACTACTGTTGAAATAAGTCATACTTAATGACAGGAATTATATTAAATGAGTTAAACTTGACAAATATAAAAGAGAGCATACTTGATGAGATGAAGCATTATTTAAAAGAAATTGTGTTGGTGTAGAAGATTAAAATATTGATTTTTTTTTTTACATCGAATTGATCAATTTGCTTGCATGAGAAAGGTGAAATGTATTCACATGATTATATATATATATTATAATGGACAAAATCTGATTATATATATATATTATAATGGACAAAATCTTATTATTACCAAATATAACAGCAATTATAACAAATAGTAAATGTAGGTTAACAATATTCTTGAAGTTTCAAATAATTATTATCAAACTATAAATAAATCCTTTTACATAAAACTGGATAACAATGGATATTTTACTTTACCTACCTATATCCTATAATAATTAAATATGGTACTTTGATATCATTCCTGCTATGATGTATTACTCTGCAATGTATTATTCTAAGTTTGTGCTCTGTTTAAAATAATGCCACCAAGGAATGGGTAAACAAACTTAATTGATAAAATTTATTCACAGAAGATATTGCAAAGTTACAATAATGTGTTACTAGGAGTAATACATTTTACCATATGTAATATAAAAGTTCAAATGGAAAAAAAAATAATGGAGGCATATATTCATTATGGAAAAAGGAAAAAAGACATTACAATACTAAATAAAACAGGTTCATATGAGGTGTGCCTTTTTAGTATGACTCTTTATATCATCAAATCCATCTTTCCCCTTCCTGGCATACTATGAGACTTTGTGCCATCATAAACTCCCAACACATATAATACCAAACTTCAAATGTAAATAAAAACATCTTATTTCCAATGTTGGTGAAATATATTCATTATGAAAAAAGGAAAAATATGAAAAAAAACTCTGAAACATTTTTTAAATGGCGAGCTGTAACAAAGTTTTATCTAAGTTTAACATTGTATTTTTTTTTTTTTAAAAACACATGAAGTTTTAGCTAGAAAAAAACAAGACATAAATAAATAAAGTTTTAGCTGTAAATGTATTTTGAATATAAAACTGAATTACTTAACAAATGATGGGAGAGATGTATTATATTGTTAGGGGAAAAAAGTCACCATAACATAAAGTTTTAGTTTTATCTAAAAATGGTGAACTGTAAGTTAAACATTGTATTTTATTTTTTTTAAAAAACACAAATATATAAAGGCTTACCTGTAAATGAATTTTTAATTATAAAATCATAATACTTAAAAATAAATGAGAGATGTATTATATTGTGGGAGGAGGGCGTTACAGTGGCAGACTTGAACCATTTAATATCATTTACAATGGAAAGGAAAAAGTCAGTTTATTTGACATAGATTAGTCATGCCAGGATTCTTGGTTACCATGACATCATAAATAAAAACTTTGAATAAATGATGTCGGATGCAAGTGTCAGCAGAATAATACCAAAGTACCCTTAAATATTTAAATAATGTTCATATATTGATGTAATAACAAAGCTATATAAATAATGCTATTTTTATAATCTGTATGCGTATATTTAATTAACTTTGTCATTGATAATAAAATCATAATAATTAAATGTCCGTATTATTTCTCATAGGTTTTTCGATCATTTTTAAATATTGTCTGCAATAATAATAATAAAATATAATTTTTTCAAAATAATATATAAAAGTAGAAAATATATAAAATAGTATGTGACCACAAAAGTACTTAATCATGAGCCAAATTAATATGATTTATTTACAAAACAAAAATAATAATAAAATATTAAATATTAATAAAATAGTTTTATAAATAGTAGGTTGTTTTCTTGGATATTTTTTTTGAACTACGTAATAATATATAAATTCAGATATATCCTTATATCTTAGATATATATAATGGTTTTACAATGTATCATTAAATTAAATGTATTAAGGGAGGTTATTTAAGAAAAATATAAAGTGTACTTTAATAAAGTAATTATAAGTATAATGTTTCAATATGTTTATCTAATCTTTATTTCTACATTACAACAGCATTGGTCTCTATTAATGTATGTTTCTTTTATGCAAATATATTATTTTATTATATTCTTCTACTTACTATGTTTACTTCATTATAATATATATAAACACGTGTATTCTTATACCACAAATATTTTTAATATACGGCTCTATAAAGTAAAAGTAGCGTTATGACAAGACATATATGAACAATAATGTAGATTATAAAAGCTTTGCTCTACTATATAGCAGTTACAGCACAAAATACCTAAAAGCAAATTATTTGCCATGGAGATCAAAAAATATTCTAAAGATTAATAAAACACGGTATCATATAAGAAATAGTCCTAAATATTATTCTTTAAAGAAATTAAAAACAAAAAAAAATAACCTTGCTTTTAAAACAATGAATATTCACTCGAATAATAATATAGCAATAAAAGATACATTTTAAATGATAAAATATCTGTTTATCTGAGATTGTTCCCTTTATCCTCCATCTATTTAATAATAATAATAATAATAATAATATGTCATGAGGATTTTATATTTTATTAATAATGACAAATTTAAAAAATTATATCAATTAGTAAATAAAATTTTTTAAAATCTATATTTTTATTGAAATAATTCCCTTGATGCTTTTCCTTTTTGAAGAATTTTGTAATGAATTAATTATTGAAGTAATTTATTTGAAGGATTTTTAAATGATGCAATTATATCCTTTTAAAGAAAAGAATCATTAAAGCATGTGTTTGAACAATAAATAGTTTATCTTTAATAAATTTTGGTTTTTGTTCATTGCATTGGTCAGATCAGTTAAATAAAGTATAGCAGAATTTCCTCTAGATTTTTGATGAAATTAATTTTAAAACATTCATTGTTTTGATTAACTTATACATTCTTGTTTTATAATGAGTGCGGTGTTATCAACTTAAGACAATCTTGAAGAGTGACTGCCCTATGAAAAATGTTTCTAAACTCTATACACTTACATTTTTGAAATGGCTTCTATTAATTAAAAAACACAAGAACATATAGTGAATGTTTAGATAAAATGAATGTAAGTAAATAATCCACATAACTTAGTGTTATTTATAAGTTCCTGTTAAGATCATACTTTAAATCAGCATTTCTATAGAGACATATTAATTTTCTCAATTTCCACTCAATATTCTGACCTATATGTCCTTGGGAACTAAGTCATATTGTTTAATCTCCACAATCATCAATTTTTCTAGTGAGAATATCTTTTTAAAGAAATTGTCATTCTTTGTCAATAAAAATATTTCAAATTACATAATAATATTATTTAAACATTTTAAAATAAATTATTACACAGTTCCAATAAATTTAAATTATATACATTACAAATATAAATCATCTGATTCTTATGTTTTTTTATTTACTATATCATGATAAACAATATTTTTTTAAAAATATTAAATTAAAATTTCATATTACTGTTTAAAAATAATATTTCTATAAAATTTTAAAATAAGTATAATAAATATACACTGTTAAGGACATATTAGATATGGCCCAACACAAATTTTACATTATTATTTTTATTATAAAATCATTCATTCCCACATAAAATATTGTATGTTTTATAGTACATTGAACTTTTTCAATTTCTAAAATAGCACTAAAATCAGTGCTGTAGTCGATTTAAAAATCAACTTTAATATTGCTTTATCGTGAATTCAGAATTTGATACTAAAAATTTCAAAAACTTACAACATAGACAACATATTAGAAATTTAATGGACACACTATAAAGTCCTCAATTTAATAATGTTATATTTGCAATAAGCTAATAAAAAAAGTAAATTGTACATAATATTAGTCTTAGATTAGTTTCCACATATTATTATATATAAATGGGGGAATGAGTATGGATATTTTTATGCAATAAACTAGAGATATGCTTAGCAGTGATGTTGCTAAAAAATGCTAATTGCTATTGTCAGGACACTGTAAAATTACTTGCTCTAATAAGCAACAATATTTTATTGCATTTGAGTTTATTAGAAGTAAAAAAAGTTTATTTCTTTCATTTATAACCCAAGTTCTTATGAATTGAAACTCAGTTTTATAAATATTTAAACTTAAAATTAAACAGTTTTTCTCCTGACATCCTGCAAATAACATTTAATGTCCTCCAAACTTTTATATATCTGTATATATTAGGTTAACTCTTCTGCATTTCAATGTTTTTACCTTTACCCAGTAGTAATTTAATTTTGTAGTTCAAATTTAGTATTAAAATCTTCATTCAATATTATGAATCAATAACTTGGCCTTGGTATGTTAGAAATATAATTTTTCTAACTAACAAAAATGCACAATCCATATCTTGCATTGGTGGTCGAGAGGTCGGCATGACCGCCTTACAAGCAGTTGCCTGGGTTGTGGGTTCGTGTCCCATCCAATGCTATGACACTTGAAAAAAAAAAGCACAATCCATGAACAAATAACCCAAGGGCAATCCACATTTGCATTCCACATTCTTTATGTCACTGAATACCAACTACTTCATTTTACAGTCCACTAAGGTCATGGAGAAAACAAGAGACTCTTACCTATTTAACTAAGTTGTTGATTGCAAATAAAGATTATAAACTGCCAAAAGAGATAACACTATTTATTCATGTATATACAACACAAAACATACATTGGCATAATGTTAATCACTTGATTTATAACTTAATTTAAAGTAAATAAACCTTTCCAAATTTTATTAAGGCATTTAATTCTAATTATGCATGGGTATAGGATGTGGTGGTGCAATGATCCTTATTTTAAAATAATCCCTATTTGATATTACTAATATAGAATATTATTAATGCTAATTGCTTGAATGGTTCAATATACTGCATAGACTACTAATTGTTCTCTACTATTCTCATCACTGTTCTAATGCTAACTGATACATGCTTATAAATTAAGGCTGATCTTATCAACTGTTGTGATCAATTACAGGTTATGATATTAGTACACAATAAATAATAATTGTAAAATACAGGGATTCATATCTGTATTACAATAATTGTATAAGAACACGTACATGGAAAGATTATATGCCAATGATAGGAATTAAACTTCTACAGCATATAAAGAATACAGTGACAGGAAGTCACATACATATCACTACATAACATGTATGAAAGAAAAATGGACGGCATCTGGTAGGACTTAATCATCTACTGCACATCACTATTTAAACAAAATAATGATTGTAAGTAATCAGCAATTGCAAATGACATTTTATGGATACTAACTATGCATTCTTATCAATAATAATAATTCAAATACAAGACTAATTAACTAAAACTGACATCTATTTAACAGAACCCCAATCTAGATTGTCTATGTAGCAGGCTTACCTCCTATTCATAACTTTAATATTTTACTGATTTAACATAGATTTATTAATTAAACAGTGGAAATAATGATTTAACATAATATGCAACTTTTAAATAATATGGCAAGAGACTGCAATTACTATCTAATTGCCTTTTATAAACTAATATATTACAATTAGTACTGATTAAATTGTGGTGTAATATTTAAATAGAACAAATTACAATCTCTTGCTATATCTGTTCATAAAAAGATTAAATAAATAACTATTCATTAACATATTTCATTAGATAGAAGACAATAATTAACTAAAGCTTAGTTTAAAGTTTATACTTATTATTTCAAAAGTTCAGGTTCAATCTTTAGTGAGTAGCGGAGTTGATTCTTAAAACCATAACTATGGTAAATGAAGGTTTAAATCCCTATTTCACATTCATTTTGGATGCACAGATATCAATTAAATCTTGATTTGGAAGCTGTTTTTTCCTGTAGCATAGGACATCAGATTTTTCCTCTTCTAAGATGAATATATAGTGGACACATGTTTAGCTAGTTTTTTTCTGTTGTTGGTGGTTTTTTGACATGATGCAGTGATGGGTTTTTTGGCCGACTTTCTGCCAGCTTGACAAATACTAGCTTCTCTACTCTTTCATGGTTAACTTGCTAGAACTAGCAGATAAAATTACTTAAAGCAGAATAAGAATAATGGCAGAATGATAATCACTGGAAGAATACAGACAGAATATTTATTGCAGAATAACAGAAATATAAAAGACCAAAGATAGAATAATCATGAATGTAATTTTCATCACTATTTATATAAGTTTGAGCTATCTTATCACTAAAATTCAGATCTATTTCTTGTTGTTTAGATTCTTTGACTTATTAGGCCACAGATAACCCCATTACTTTCACTGAGGTTCTAGTTTATTTGCCCAATACCCTATTTGCAAGCTCATATTTTTGAGCAGGAATTACAGCCTTTTTAATTAAATTACTTTAATTATATATCTCTAAAATTTAATCTAATAATCCATTTACAAGCATTTTAATTATTTTTCTAGAATGTTATGCCACTTTTAACATCTTTTGCTTTTAAACTACTTCTTAAAATAAATTTAGAATCAATTATTTTTTTAAATTTTAGAAAATATTTTGCATTTAACACAAAATAACTTTATAATTAATTATATTGTATACATTTATCTATGCATTTATAATAGATATTTAATTTTTATTTATAAAAATGTATTAAAACTTCTACTTTTAAACTTTGTTTGTACTTTTTAACATGCTAACATGAAGTGTATAGATGTATTCATATATAAAGCTTGAGTTTACAAATAAAAAAATCTAAAAAAATCATATTTGAACTTTTCAAATATATATAAAAAATAATAATGTGAAAATATGTAATAGAAACAATTACTTTTTTATGATTCTTGGTTGTAATGCTATTGAAAAAAGAAAATTAATGGAAACTTTGTTAAACAGAGACAAAACTTTCCATACAGTATTGACACTCAGTGCAAGTCACAGTTATTAATGGATGCAAGAAAGGTTGCATTGGATCCTAAGACCTAGGTGCAATGCTATCATATCCATGGCTCTTTACTGATGAAAGCCACATACTAGAAACTAGTCTGGGGATATTGAATGAATATGCACTAGAAGGAGAATTTATGCACAAATTTTCTTGCATCCATTAATTACTCTGATTTGCACTGGATCACACTACTATAAGAACAGCTTTGTTTCTGTTTTAACCGCTTGTGAAAACATAGGAAATGGTGATCGTGTGAACTCTTTGATGAATGAATTCAATTTACTAAACATAAATTAATAATTATAATCATCATAAAACTATCAAATTCTGTTCTAAAATTTAAAATTGCATTTATATTTATTAAATTATCACAAAATTTTTATCAATACTATGCAATTTGACAGAGCTTAATGGTTATAATTATTAAAGTTTATTTTAACATTACTTCTACTTTATTAATTTGTGTACTTAAAAATAAAACATGTTTCAAATAAATGTAACTGTAATCATGAATATATATTTTTTAACAATTAAATAATTATAAATATTTAAATAAATTGTGAAATTATACAACTTGTTTTGCTTATTGTTAGAAACAATAAAAGGGAAGTTAACAAATTTGTCTATATACCAATATCAAAAAATCTACCAGTTAGCGACCTCTAGGTTCCTATTGACATGATTGAAGCTTTTTACTGTGAACTATTGATATTTTCGATTTTTTTTTTAATAAAAAAATCAGTACTTATTTTATTTCCAAAGTTTAACATAAAAGAGGCAAAATAATACTAAATATAGCCATAAAAGGGTGGTTTAAAGATAATGCACAGCAGTACTTTACCCTCCAACTATTGAATGATCAAAGCCATTGTTAGTGCCAATATTATTGTCATACCCATGTTGACCTTAAGTCACTCTGACCCCTCACATATAGAACCTTAATCTGTCCATTTAAATATATAGAAGAGGGATAGTCATGTGTATCAGTTATATCAGATGGAATGGATAACTATTGAGAGTTTGAAAGTCTGAGTATAAGTCCCTTCTAATTACATTAAGTTCAGCATAGGCAATATACATGTATTTAAATATCATATATATATATTCTAATCCCTCACTGTAAATTTGTTTGAAAGAGACTTGGTAAGTAAGAGGTTAGCTGTGCTAAAATGAAAATCAGAGCAAGAGAAAACTTATAACACTCTTTCGGTAGCATTTGTGCGTACAGAAAACGCATCCGCATATGGTTGAGCTTTTACAAATCTCTAACCTACACGAATGCATTCACTCGATTTCCAAATAAAATAAATCATCAATATAAATATATAATTTCTCAGGAGTTTAAATCTTGACCACTCAACTTTTAAGATATAATATATAATTTATATAATATTTCAACAATCACTGGTTTGTTACTATATGATTTCATACTTATATAATTTTGTTTTATTTATTCTTTAACTAATATTTTCAGGGTTTCTATTAATAAACATTTATTAAGATTTATCATAACAATTATCTCAAAGCTTTTCTTTAATAAACATTTACTACTATCAAGATTGAACGCGCTTGCAGAATAATAGATTTTATTTTGTTTTTAAATAAAAGTAGCTTTGCGGTCAGGTGCAATAGCGCCTATATTATTTTACAAATATATTTTTGCTCGCAAAGTTTTCGATTTAGATTTGAATTACAACGTTACTATCAAGATGAATATGCATATCAGGAATTTTTACATACGCATTCTACTTTTAACTTATTGAATTCAAATAGAAAATATAATAAAAATATTTGAGTAACCTTAAATGAATCAGCAGTGTGATATCTTGACCTGAACGTAAATGGTATCAAATTGATGATCAAAGAATAATACTATATACTCTAACAAAAATAAAATTCTTTATTTCATGTAAATAATAAACAAAATAAAAATAAAATACAAATCAGCACTATATGATAACATATATTAAAGATAAATATTTATAATATGAATTAATTCCGTAGGTCAACAAATATTAAAGATAATTGTCTTTTATTCTTTTGAAGGTGTATGTGATGTATTGATTATATCTTCATTTGACATACAAACTCATGGTATGTGTGACAATACAATTTACATATTATAGGAGGTGGATTGCAATGTTTTATCCACTTTTATTTTGAACATATAATTGAATTAAGTATCTTAAAAATATATATTTAATACTTTATACATTGGTCACTTTCTTTATACATTCAAGCTTGAATTTAAATTTTATTACTGTAAGGTTTATTTCACAAACAGTTAGGCAATAGAGTGTTTTAATATTTCTCCACCATGCTAGTGGAACTGGTATATAAATTATATCACAGCAGTAAATCACAACTTGCAATTTTAAATTATTTATAGCATATATTTTAACGCATATTATTTGGTGAACTAAATATAAATAACCTTTAGCCTGAAAAATGTACTATTTCTTAAAGATAGTTTTACTCAAACATGGATCGAGAAAGGAACTTTTTAAAATAAAAATCACAAATGATGAAATATAACTTAATATTTATATTTCAAATAAATTTAAAAAGGTTTTAAAAAATGCAATCTCTCTCCACTACAAAGATTTTAATCTGTATTCATTCTCACTTATCTATTACACTATATCTTTAAATATTGAATATGAAATATACTACCTGAATTTCCAATTGCGTTTTATGATTAGATTTGGTATATTTTCTATTCTAACAATTTATTAAACTATTCATTAAAACACAACTAATTAATACATCGTTCATGTAAAGTTTAGATGGCAATTCAATATCGAACATTTCCAAATTTATCAATGATAGGACTCGCAAACGACAATACATTTAATGATATGTAGCATTATTATTCAAGTTTATTGAAGATTAAAATTATTACAATCAAAGTAATCCATTTTGGAGAATATGCATCTCAAATATCACATGTATATTTTGAATTTTTTAATCTCCTTAATTCTTTCGATATTGCACACATAAACACATAAAATCTTTAAGTAACTCTTTGTCAAAACAAGTACTTAGTATACTATACCGCTAACATTAATAATTTCATTAGGTTTTATATTGTTATTTTAGAAATATTTATTAAATCTAAACTTTTAATTATCTAAAATTTCAGTAATTGTTTTATTAATCTTTCTAGAACATTTTTGTAATTTTGTGAGTATTATTTACACCTGTGTTCATACATTTATACATAAATGTAACAAAAAATTTATATGTTTTATTACTAATACTTCTACAGATTTAATCGACAATTTATTTATTTTGAATTTGTTGTAAATATTCCAATTTAGTAAAGTTTCACTACTTTATGACTTCACTTACTGTTTATTTCACAAACACTATTCTATGTGTTTCTGGATATATAGCCATTCACTAATTGTTTATTAAATTGTTATAAAGAAATTCAATATTTAGGATTTGAAAACATTCAAAAACTAATATTTTAAATCTAAAAAAAAAAAAATGTATTTCCTTGCACATTGGCCTTATGGAAGTTTACCCTTAGTTTTACACCAATCACTTGATCTTCCTATCTATTATGAAATATATATAATCAAGATATTTCTTTAGTCAATTCATACTTTTTAGATCATACTAGCATTGGTACTAAAATATAATGCTGTAATATATATAACAATCATTCATTTTTTAGTCCTATAATCTCTTATAATGTACTAAAAGATTTTATTAATTTATTTGATATTTTATTGAAGTACTTAAATATATTAACCTGTTAGATGATAAATCCTTCGTTTTTATAACAAGACCCTTGTGAAAGCTTTGTTCATATTAGAATATTTTATTGAATGTAGTTTGTCTATTTAAAAAGTTAAAACAAAATATTTATTTAAATTTCATTTCAAAATTAAGAAGTAATTTAAGATTAGATATTGTTAAAGAAAAAAGAGAAAATTTGAAAGTAATAATTAAATGTATTATTATTAAAATTTTAAAGGAAATTTATTTTCTGGAGTAGATAAAAAGATATGCTTATTAACCAATAGAAACTACTTCTGATTTACTGTAACAAACAGTTTTAGGAATTGCCTTTTAAAAAATAAAAATGTTATTGTCAGATAGTTTTGGTTTAAAATAAGTACTTTACAAAAATATTTCTTAAATAACTTTTAATGTGTAAACAAATTACTGAAAATTACAATTTTTTTTATTAAATGTAAGTTCTGGAATGCTTTGCTTCAAACACCAATCAGAAATTGTCATTTCTGTTGATGTTAGAGTGGACTATATCTAGTAACTTTTATTTGTATATTAGATATTTTAATTTCCTAAAAGTTCCATATCCTGCTAATATCTTCAGATTTTTTTCAACTAATAATTTTAAAATGATATCTGTGGAAAAATAAAATTGTGTACATGATATTGTAAGATTACATATAGACTTAAACAACATAGAGAAGATATAGTGGCTGCAGTAACAGCATAACACCCCAAAAAACAATAAATCTATTGTATTAATGCAAGTTTTATCACAACCATTTAACTAAACACCAAAAAAATAATTACTTTTTTAAATTTTACTAAGTGAGTTAAATTTGAATACCACATTAGAACTCATATGTGTACAGTAATATAACAATTATTCCCCATATATAAATGTTTTTTATAATGTTTATGAAAAAATATATTGGTTATATATTATTTTAGTCATTTTTAATCAGTTCTCTCAATCCATATCCTTTTCCCCTTCTTGTCATTCCAGAAAACATTTTTATCTCATTTATACATGTCACATATGGTTTCTTAAGGTTCTCCACAATGTTTTATTAAGACTTCAGTTGTGCAACTACTGCCTTCTCTTCTTACAGTATGTTGAGTCTAAAACCATTTCTGTCTTTTGATCTTGATTTCCTTTCTATTTTGACATTCACCTTTCATATTTTTTATGTGGATTGATGTCATTGTATTGCTCTTGTATCAAATGTACTGACCTTATATCCATAACACAATATTGATAAAACATATCTTTTAAAACTCTCTCTTTTCAGGCATGTAAGTATTTTTTAATATTAAGTTATTTTTGACAAAAGCAAGATATTTCATTTTAATTTCTTAATTAATTTCAACCATTAGTTTCTATCTCTTTCAATAATCTGATCAAGACATTTAACTTTTTTTTTAAATTCAACCTTATATAATCTTAATTTGTTTATGAAAAGTTGTTAAACATTATTTACTTTATATTCCTGCTTTTTTGTTTTCATCTTAAACTTCTTGTAACATCTCCTGAAATTCTGAAGCATTATTTCAACAAGATTATTTGTCAAATATAAATGAAAAGTGATATTCATTTATTTTATTATCTCAGTTTCACACTTTAATCTACAAAAAATTTTTGGTGATATAAAATCATTTTATCTTTATTAATAATAAACTTTTTATCATTACTATGTAATGTAATCAGTACTATATAGTTTTGAAAAATATTCTCGATTTTAATAATAGCTTGAGTTTATGTCTTGATGTTCCAAGATTAAACAGCATTTTATACTCTACAAATTCAAATAAAAATTTCAACTCACACTTACAAATCTTTTCTTAAATGTCTCTTAATACTTTAATGTGATCTGTAGAGCTGTAATCTTTTCAAATCCAATATGTTTTTTAGTTTGATTTGAATCCACAGATCTCTAAAAATAGTTTATAATCATTTTATATCTGTATTTTTCCAATATCTTTCCTTTTATCTTTTTTAAATATCAATATCATATGGAAATTATTCCAATCAACTTATAATATATGTATTTTCATCCTCCACAGATTTAATATGTGGTGAAGAACTAAATTATTAATTAAAAGAATAATGATAGAAATACTATTAAGGTAAGTTTTATTCTGAAATTTAGGATTTGTTGACTGCACTGTAGAGATTTAAAGTTCTAAAGTGAGATTTTATTTTCATAATATTTTTTACACATTCAATGTTTCAGACATTCTGAAAATGTTTCATTGTTATATAGCATTTGAACATTATCTTGAATCATTACTTTTAATTTTCTGACATACTCTATATCTTTTAATATACTAGTAAAGAAATTGATTTTAGAAATTAATTCAATGGATTCCCACCATTCAGTTTTATTACTTCCTACATTCAAACTTTATGTGAATGTCTATGTGATATAACAAGTCATAGACCATTCAAATATTTTTATTCTCTTATATAGATATTTAATGAAGTATCCAAGATATAGTGAGTTATTTATGATTACCTCAGTAACATACAAATTGTCTAAATTAAAAAATATATATATTCATGCACAATAGTCCACCATTATATGATTTTTAGTGCTTACTCCAATACTATTTTTTTTAATGATTTAGCAAATAAGAATAGGATTTGTTGGGGAAAAGTATGCTCATAAACAAGTAAAAGCAAAAGTCAACCTTGTAAAGAGGTTAACTTAAGCTGATGTTTATATAAATTCACTTATAAAACAGCATATAAATAAATAAATTGTGGTAATTCTTTTCATTATCTCTGCAAGGTTTTTGAATAATACTTAAAAAAAAAATCAAGCTAGTCAAATATCATTTGACTTATATAGTTTCACTTCGGTTTTTATTCTCAAGCTAAGAATAACCATTTTATGAGCACTATGAATAACCTGCTAAGTTGATTATTAGGCAATTACTCCCAAAAAATCAAGCTTGCTTTGATTATCTAAAAACTTTTAAGATCAATTCAGAACTTGCATCTTAGAGTTTAGTATGCTAGATTATCATATTAACCTTCTATCAAAAAAAAAAAAGACCCTTGATAATAAATAGTGTGGGCAATATTACCTTGAAACCAGATACTGTTTTTTTTTTATTTATTTAAAATGTAAGAGAATGTGTTTGTTAAATAATTAACTAGATATCACATTTATTGATTCAATTGTCCAGTAGCTTTAGGTGTTATGATCAAACTATAATATATATATACAATACACACATATCGCAATAAATGTACTTCCTATTTGCCTCAACAGTCAAAAAACTAAATTTTTAAAAAACTACATTGTAATTAATAGTTTTGATCATATTATTAAAAGACTGATTATATATACATATTTAATAAGTTTTACCGTGACATGTCCTAAATTTAATGTGCAAAATACCCTTCGGAAATAGTTTTCGATCAAGAGGAAGAAAAGTTAGTTATATCAATTAAACTTAACCCATCTCTTCCACGGAAATAATTTCAATATTAAAAAAAAAAAAACAAATACGCGATTCAAGAAAATACGGAACACTAAGTTTGGTATCTTTAATTATATGTACCAAGTATATATAAAATACGTCCGTTACGATCGTTACGGTCAATGAACTGTAAATTATTTGTTGAGTAGTTTAAAAGTTTAGATCAAATAGCTTACCTTAAAACAAAAGAAAAAAAGAAATTAGATAAAATTGACAAAATGACCGCAATATTAACTTATGCCAAGTTAATATTAACTAGGAAATAATTTTGGAAATAAGCTTGAAGGAAATAATTTATAGTCTAATATCTGTGTATAGATATCAAAAAAATAAAAAGAACACATTTTATTTAATTCATAAATGTCATAAATATAATGTTTTCAAAATTTATCAATGATTGAAAATATGAGTTCAATATTATGCTAGATTATATGAACTTAAGGCAAAAAGTTTTAGAAAGTTAGCGCTCATAAATATATATCCAAATTAGGCCATTGCATAGAATCAATCATTCATATAATTCTGGAATCCTATAGCTTTTAATCAGATAAAAAGATTACTTTATATTGCCCTTACAGTCATAGCCCCCAAAAAATTTGACATCGCATTAATTTAAATTTAGAATACAAATTTAAACTTTAAAATTTTTTTTTAGTGAAGATTGTTTCCAAATAATATTCCCTCAAAGTCCTTATAGTTGAATATTCAAAATCTTTAAATACTAAAACTGACAATAATAAAGTATCTGTCTATGAAATAAGTGTAGTTAAAAAAGAAGTGATATAAATGAATCATAAAATTAAAGGTCTGTGGCATAGTACTTAGCATATATATTGCTATGCTCATAACCTAGGATTTAAATCAAGACATAATGTTTCTAGCATAAATAGACAGAATTTTTGTTACAAATATATGCCCTAGGTCATCCAATATTGGTTTATAAATGAGACTATAAATTATTGCCAATTTTCCCTTTTTATTTTTGTTTTTATCACAGTCAATTTTAGATTTGTTTTCAACTTTAATTTAGCATTTTAGTTTTTTGTTTTGCTTTCTTTCTGTGAGAGTTCATGTTTGGATGTCATAAAGGAATCTCAAATTTATGCACACATTGAAAAGCTTTTTTTCTCCCAAGTATGCAGGTAATTTTTTATATTGTTTCACAGATTTCAACATATTCTCTGCTTCCTTTTAGGCTCCACTTAGTTCTTCATCTCTGAAAATTGTGTAAAATAATGTCTTAGTATGTGAAGTTGTGAATGTAGGCTTATAATAAGATTTAGAGCTTTTCTCATAATTTTTATCTATTATCAATTAATCTTTTTCAAAGTCTGAAATCATGATGATTTGGCAGCAACCAAACTTAATTCAATTTTATTTAAAATGCAAAACAACAATTAATAGTCAACAGAATGCATAATTTAATTATGAAATTAAATGATATGACTGAGAATGCTAAAGATAAAATAACAGATGGCAATTAAATACATAACTAAAATGAAAGAAAGAGAGAAAAGAATAGTAATTGTATGAATATAAGATTATACATTTTATTTTAATTTTAAAGTTTTACTAAAATGAATAAAATCAAGATGAAAAATATTATTATTGATAAAATTATTATAAATATTAATGACTCTGAAAAAGCCAATTAATATGGAATTAGATTTAAAAGATTATGTGATCAGGTATTACATTGAGAAATATGATAAGTTATATTTAAGTGCAATTACAGGATAACTGTAAATTAAGAGATGTTCCTGACAAGAATTTAATGTTTTTGATGCTTTTATTTGAAACAAGATAATGTAATAGTAATCACTAAAATGGGTTTGATTTTTAAAGATATCTCTCTTAATACAAGGATCTATATAACTGAAATAAATTCTAAAATGAGGAAGATCAAAAACAAGAAATGTTTGAAAATAGTTAAATATTTTATCTTGTCTATGAAAAAGCCCCATTATCTTCAAAATCTTATTCACTATAATACTAATACGATAATAGAAAGAAACATTACTAAAAAATATAATTCCATGATCTTTCTGATTATATTCAGAAAAAATTTTAAAATTATACATAGAATAAAGGAATTTAAAAACTCTAGATTTTTTATAATAGAAGACAAGCACTTATTTTATTATTTATTATTGATGCAAATAAAAAAAAATGTATATCATTTTGCTAAAATTTAAAAGAGATCATTAGGTAAGAAATTACTTATGTTAATAAATAATATAATTTAAATTAGACGTCTATGAGATTAATGTAGAAAAATTTGGATTAATAATTGTTTTGTAAAATATATCTCATTTTATGCTTATACAAAATCAATTAAAGAATGTATAATATTTTCTTAAGATTGGAAATAAGAAACTGTATACTAAAATTATTTGATTACTAATTGGAGAAATAAATTGTTGTTTTAAGATTGTCAGATTGAAATTTCATATTATTAGATATATTCATGGACTCTTACAATATATGTGTGCAATATTCATAAATTATTAAATATATTTACTGATTTTTACAATATATACGTGTGTACAATACCCATAAAATAAGCAGTATGTAAAAATATAACATTAAAAATATTACTTTATTGTTGCAAGAAAATAAATTTATGCATAGTAAAAAGTATTGCTTTTGATTTATCAGTCTAAAATATATTGACAGTATTCTGTATTGTTGCATTATCTTGATTACATTATTCCCCAAAATGATTTTTTTTGTAGTCCAAACCAATGTAAATTTAATCATCTGACAAAGCTTTCCTATTGTATTTACCACTGTAATGAATTCAGTCTAGGGAAGTTTTCTTAGAAAATTTGTACATTATTTTTATACATATTAGGCATTTTTGATTTTGCATACTTTATCTCAATAGTAAATCGTGAATTTAAGTAAAAAGAAATATTAATTATCCCTTGAAATTTTATATTATGTATATTGAAATAATACGAGATATTTTTAGACGTTTATCAAAATGCATTTAATTTTTTAGAATCTATATATGTGAGTGTAAAAGGTTGTTTTGTGATTTAGAACAGATAATGGAGAGGCTTTCAAAACTATTAAGTTTGATTTTCTCATCAACTCATTTTAATTAATAGTTGATTAGTATAAAAAAATCTGTGATATATATGAATCATCCAGCTAACCCTTTCAACATACTGATCCAGGAAACTTAAGGTTTTCATTTTGCTTAATATTAAATTTATTAAACGCACATTAATTACGTAAGTAATATTTACTGAGGCTATCACCTCGAGAATATGCGTGTAGAGGTCCCTACTATTGCATTTTTACACGCATATTCTCGAGGTGATAGCCTCAGTAAATATTACTTAATATTAAATATGTTTCTAGATAACTTTTATTTTTAAAAAATAAAATTAGGAAATGTTTTATTTATTGATTATTTTATTTTCTTGTTATTGGATTATTTTATATTTGTTTATGGAATATTTTCAAAAAGCTCATTTATTCCTCTTAAAATTCTATTCTACTTACTTTTCTTTTGGTCTATTTATTGTTTTCAATATACATATTTCCCTATTTTTTGCTTTAATAGAGATTTTTTTACCTCATTTTTGAACTCACTTTTTGTTTAATAATGAAAAATTAAAATAAATAAAATAACATAATTAGAAGACTTTTTAAACTTAAGAGTATTATTTCATATCTCTTATCTAAATCTGACAAATTTTCTAAATTTTTGTTATCTTCATTTTTACAATCTATTTTTTTAAAAATATGGAATACTGGTACTTTAATTTCTGGTGTCAATATTAATATTATTAATGTTAGCAATCTTTAATAATAACAATATATTTACTATTTCATTATAATAATGCAAATATCTGTACTATCAAAATATTTTAATGTTGCAAATGGAAAATGAAAATGCTTTTATTTGTTGTGCATTATCTTATATGAATAATAGAATAGATAATATTATTTTTTATGGAATACACTACAGATATATTCCTTACATTGTCTAAAATTTAAAGGAATGAATCTGAATTAATTGTTATAAATTCATTTCTCATTCTTTTTTTGGTCTGAAAGCTTTTAATTTCTTAAATTAACTAAGAAGACATTGGAGGGATTAAAATCAAAATGAAATTTGCAATAAATGAATTTGACTATTTTTGAATCATTGTATTTGGGAATTTAAAAAAGGTAATTAAATGTTTTGTGTGAAGTGTAGCTTCTTTATGAAAAATAAAATTTTGATTATTAAAGGAGAGAAAGAGAGGGGGAGAGAGAGAGAGATAAGAAGCTATTTAAGTTCTTAAAATATTGCTTTGAAGTATCTTATTTGGTAAATTTAAAATATTGAAGAGACAAAATAAGCCTAGAAATTAAAAAAATAAATTGGATTATACACAAAAAGAGTGAAATAATAGGCATGGACATCTTGCAAAAAATTAAAAAAAGATTTCTTATAAAAACTGAAAATTAAGTCAATTGGTTTATGATTCTATGTATTTAATTTAATTCATATTTTTTTCATTTTCTTGTAAAATGAACTTAAACATAAATAATGGCTTATAGTGTATTTGCTCATTTATTAGTCATGATAATGGCCTACAGATTGAATCCAAACTAGTTGATGATTATTTTTATGTCATTACCACATTCTATAGTTTTAATTAAAGCCACTGGTGTTAGCAACATCCATTTTCCATGGCTACAATCTGTAGTTTGAGGCTTGTCTAATAGTTAATATATTAATTGTTCATTAACTGAACTGTAGTTAGAACCAAATTTATAGTTTGATTGTGAGGTAATAGATAAAACATTCCTTTTGTTATGGCCATAATATATATATATATATATATTAAATCTGAGTTAATAGTTAACAAATTGTCATGATCATATATTATATTTTGAATGACCTTAATCTGTCATGCCCATAAAATTTAGTTTGAGCCTTAGCTTGTGTTAGAAAACTCACCAGTCATAGCAACTTACAGTAATTAGTGTATTACACTTATAATAAGCATGATCTATAACTTGAGTCTTAGCTAGTGACTATCATATTCATCTGTCCCAGGGGTCCCCAACCCTATGGCTGCGGGCACCATAGCGCCCGCAGACCATTTTATGTGTGCCCGCCGCTATCCGAACACAATAAAAAATTATTTATCTGATACAAATAAATTTATTTTTTAAAATTTCTTATAAATTATTGTATTATATTGTAATCAAATTGTAGGCCATACTATACTTTTACAGCGTAAAAATATAAACGTTAACTATACGTTAAAATTTTATTTTTGAAATAAATATTTTTTTTGTACATTATGTGTATTATTAACAATATCCAACTATAAATTTACATTGAAAAAATAAATGGTGCCCGCCACCTGGCTGGTATTATAGAATGTGCTCTTAAGTGCAAAAAGGTTGGAGACCGGTGATCTATCCTAACCAAAATCTGTAGAAAGAATCTAACTTAATGGCTTATCCATTCAAATTAAGTCTCATGACCTATAATTAAAGTCTTAATTAGTTGTTAGCAGAACTAATTATATCATGTTAACAATCTATAATTTGAGTCTGATAGTGCATAGCACATTAATCTATCATAATTGCATCTTAAATAAACTGGAAACTAAGCTAATAGTTAAATAATTTTTCTATTATGATCCTGACATTAGCTTGAATCTGAGATTTTAATCTTTTAAAAATTCTCTTGGAAAAATATAATTCAAAATAAATATATACAAAATGTATATAAATAAAAGCTTAGCTTAATACTTTAACAGAATAGTATGCTGTTAAACTATTAAAGTAAGCTTTTCTTTATATACATTTTGTATATATTTATTTTGTATTAACATAAATGTAGTTTGCATCTGAGCTAGCAGTTAACACATTTTTTTCATCATGTCAGTAAATTATAACTTCAGTATGAATTACTATCAAAATATATTAATATATCATGACCATGTATAACATGAGCTTATAATAGTGGTTTGAATATTTATTTATAATGACCATTCTCTGTAGCTGAAGTCTTAGTTGATATTTAATTTATTCATCTCTGTAATCTGTGGTTTAAATGGCTTTTGTCATGATCACAAAGTCACAAATTGTTCTCTGATTCTTAATTAAGGGTTATTATACACATATGTTATCAGATTTATCTGTCTTAATAATTGACCTGTTGCATGAATCACATTTATTGTGAACACATTCTGTATTTTGAGTCTTAGTTAATGATTAACATATTATTTATCATTACCACAATTCTGTAATTTATGTTTTAACTAATAGTTAGAACATCCATCTGCCATAACCATAATTTGTAAATTGTGCTTAAGTTTGTTGTTAATATATTTATCTTTTATAATTTAACTTTTAGTTTGAGTCCAAACTAGTGGTTAACACATTCATCTGTCATGACATCATCCTGGTCATTATGTATTGTTTCATACATTGGTATATAGTTATCATTAGCACAAAATATAAAGATCTTTTGTCAAGCGTTGATGGCCTAGTGGTTAGCATAGCTGCCTTCCAAGAAGCTGGCCGGGCTTCACTTCCCTGTCAACGCATTTGACATATGAAATATATATATATCTTGTTGGTCAGTATAATTTAATGCATTGTTTATTGCTGTGTCCATAGTTTAATTTTCCACATAATTTTTTAAATTCATAATTACATTATTGAATAAGAAAATTTATTACAGAATATAAAAAAATTAATTGATTTACTATTTAGCATAGTGTTAAAATTATTTTTTAAATTTATTTTTCTTTTTCAGATGAAGCAGACGTATATAATTGTTATTTTTGCTTTTTGCTTTAATACTTTACAAAGTGCCAAAATATCTCATGGTAAGAAATAGTTACTCTATTTTCTTTTTTTAATATGGATTAAATATTAACTGATTTTTTTTAAAAATTTTTTGTCTTGATTTTGAAAATGATTTGATAGTCATAGTTAACTTTCTAGTGCAAAAATAGATCAAACATTACTTTTATAAATTAACTTTTATAAATTATAATAACAATGATGAACAATAATTTTTACTTTCTTGATGAGTATTATCACGTGAAAAAATGTTCCCACATAAAAAACAAACTTCGTCTAAATGAACTTCAACATAAAGATCCAAATTATAAAAAATACTTAGTGACTTGAGGTCAACATGGGCATCACAACAATATTGGCATCAGCATGGGATTTGGGATTTCCATAGTCAGATTTCCAATGGTATGGATGGCTGACGAGTTGGAGGATATAGTAGATTGAAGCCTGTCCGTTAAAGTATGAAAATTTGTTAACTTAATATAAACTGAGCACTGCTTATATATGTGTGTGAGATGATAATCTGGACCAACTGATGAGTGCTGGTTTAGCACGAAATACATATATTGGTGATTTTTGATCTTTTCTACATGTGTGTGTTCATGTGTATCAGTGATATAAGATAGTGTAAATAGTTGAAAGGTGCTTGAAAGTCCGAGTTCAAATCCCTATATTTAAAGCTATTAACATAAACTCTAGTGTTATTATAAAAGATATTTTACTCGGACTACAGAGATGAAGGTCTTATGTTCTCAAAATAGTAAATGATTACATGTTGTGAGCAAACATGAAATATTTCAAGAGCCATATAAATCTTCTATAGAGCAATCTTCTCTTCTTTCAGGAAACATAAGAAATAAAAACATTTGAGGGTGTACAAAATTAAAAATGGAGATCCTCTTCATATTAATTGATCAGCACAACATTGATAAAATTGCACTTCAGGAGATTCAACATTTTTCTAATAATGTACATCTTACTGATTTATCTTGATAATTGCTTTAATAATCTTTAAACATAATATGGCCATTTTTATCTCAATTTATATTATAAAACAATCAACTTCTACTGAAGATAGTTCAAATGATTTTGCAATCGTACTTCAGATACATTTAGAAACTTTTCAATTCTCTACTCTCCTATTTCAGAATTTCCTACATCTTCTGCATTTATAGAAGATTTTAATTTTATAGCAGTTTTTGGAAAGATGCAAATGAGAATAAAGCAGATTGAGATAAACAGGCTTAAACAACTTAGTACCATTATAAAATGTAACATTTTATTCAGGCAGCTGGGAAATAGAGTTACCTCTTGCTTTATGTTTTGTTTCTTCAAAAAGTATTTTATTAATAATTTTTCAACTAGTGATATTGGATCATTTCCCATAGCCAACTTAAAAAATAACTTTAAGATATGATATTAAACTCTGAGAGCTGTCTTTATTAAATTTAAACTGCTATGTTACATGTCATTATTATCAAATCATCTAGGACAATAAAACTGCTACAAATTGTGACTGCTTTCCAAGCTCTTCTAATGTGGCAAGAATGAACAGTCATGCTTGCAGCCTTCAATACTGGACATGTTGTCAATACCCAAGTCTATTTAGCTTTATATAATATTCATAAGATAAAATCTTTTATTTTTTGACATATTTCAATTTCATATTATATCTTGTGAAGATTGCTTAAGGCTAAATAAACTATAGCCTTAATAACTCCTCTATAGAATAAGATTGAAGTTTGCAAGCATGACTGTTCATGCTTGCCACATTAATAAAGAACAATTGGAATTATTTTAAACAACTGCAGATAGTTGAATAATGATATAATGTGAGAAAGTTTATTAAATTAAATTTACTATTGAGAGTTGAATATCTGCGAAGAGAATTTATTATTATTGTTTGAGAGAGATTTATCTAACAAAAAATAATTACTCTTGAAAATGCCTTTTGTTAATATTTTTGTTTGTAGAACTCTGACTATTTTAAATAAACAAACAATGTTTTTAATTTTTATGAAGAATAATAATTAAATATGTTAAACATGGTTTTATATACTTACCATCAAAATGTATGGCAGGAGGTATAGGAAAACCATGAATTTGAAACAATTTACAATTAATGGGCATCATTGGTGCATGCTTACAACCAATTTCCCACTTTTTCATTTCAAATACCTTATAATGAGCAAACCAAATACATCAAGCATGAAATAAAGTTGTAGTTTTGATTTTTTTCAATAATGTGAAGAACTTGGGATGAAATCTTTGGGTAGACTTGGAAGGGTAGCTTGTATTGACATATATATATATATAACATGAATAATAATAAAAAATAAAAATCATAGAGACGATAATAAAGAACAAATATTATATTTAAAACATTAATAAGTTATAAAATAATATAATATAATTAATAATGAACAACAAAATAAATAATTAATGTAAATGTTAATGTCCCTTCCATATTTTTTATTTAATTTGATTTAGTTAGTAGTTTAAAAAAATATATTACTAAGATTTATTTAATGTTAAGCATACATTTATATTATAACTTTATAACGAAAATAAAAAAAGTTTAAATGAAATTATGCTTTAAATAAAATTGTGGATAGAAATATATTCACACCATTCATATTTATTTACACACTTGTATGATAATGTATTGTAATACCTTTGATACAATAATACACATTATATTAAACATATAATTACTTTTTATGGATTTTCCCAGTTAATGTATAATGTAATTTAATACAAATAATACGTACAACACATACACTAAGGAGAGCTTGTTTAATATTTTAAAATAGATGTACTAAATATATTAAAATAGTATGTTGAACATGGTTTTGACTAATTAGTAATCAAATCATAGCTATTATTATGAATTAATATGTATTTATCTATGAACTTTTGAATAATTTTTTAACTTCATCATTTCCAACTATTATTGATTTACTGCAATATGAAGATCTCCTCAAGTTAAAGCTTTTTCCACATAACACCAGCAAACATTCTTATTTAATCTACATTTTCAGTATTTATTTTTAATCCTACTTTTTCCTGAAGCTCAGAAGCATTATTTTCAAAAACCATTACATCATCTACAAAATCTAGGTGACATAAATAATCTCTACTTACTCTTACTCTCTTAGATTCCCATTTTAATCCACAAAATACTTCATATAAAACTACTGTAAAAAGTTTTGAAGATATGAATCATTCTACTGTACATTCTTCTCAAATTTAATCTGACTGGTATCATCATGTCTTGTAATCAGTGGTATTGCTTTTTAATAAATATTCTTCAGAATGTGACAATATACTGATAACCTAAACCTTTAATCGTTGTAGAAATGTTTATTCAATAAAATGTTTTTTTCATAATCTATAAAACCAAATATTTTTTAGAACTGTATATAACTTATCTAAATATGTAGATGTGATCTACTGTGCTAAAACCACTTTTAAATTTAACTTATTTTTTAAGTTTGTTAAATTTCAAAGTTTTCTATAGACAAGCTATAATTACTGTGGTGAAGATTTTGTTTATAACAAATAGAAAACTCATAGGACTATAATTTTGAATGACTTTTTTATGATTTTCTTTTTAAAAATCAATATTATTATTGCATTCTTCCATTCTTCCAATAATCTGCTACATTTTTATCATTTATATATTTGTATATAGCTTTGCTAATAATGTTTTTATTTCTTCATTAGCTTCTTTTAAAATGTCAATATATTCTGTGGAGATTTTTCTTCTTTATATTTTTAATTGCATATTTCACCTCTTGCTTTAAGCTACACTGCAATTTAGAAGATATAGTAATTGTAGGGGATAATTTGTTTTTGTTTGTGCTTTGTTACTATGTAATTTTTATAGAACTCTTCAAATACATTTGTTGTGCCATCAATAAATCCATCTTTTCTTCCTATTGCAGAAACATTTTTCTTCCCTACTAAAATGCTGTTTATACTTTTAAGACTTTTAATATCTTCTATTTCTATCATTTTACATAATTCTAAAATTTCAAATCTTTTTAATGGATCGTTTAAAAAATTTTATACTATTTTTTTTTTCATGCAGTGTCTTGTCTCAATAGAAAATTTACTAGTAGTCTCTATTTGATATCATTTTTGTGGTTCTTAATAGAGTGTCAGTTATCTTTTTATTGACTGCAGTCCCAATCTGAGTCATTTTATAATGATATGCAAATTTTAATTTAAATTTATTGGAGTGTGTCTGAAAGTTAAAAATATTAATTTGTAATACTGTTTTTCTTCCTAGTTTTTGTTTCTCTTTGCATTAACATGTATCTTACATTTTATTTAATCAATGATCATGTACTGTGTTGAATGTTTCAAAAACATTGAATCTTGAAATATAATCCAATTCTATTGTATTATCATTTGATTTCTGTTTAATATTTTTCTATAAAAAAATTCACAATGTGTTCTCATTACTTATCTCACCATAACCAAATTTATCCACAACACTTTTGTTTTCCAATAATTTATCATTTCTGGCATTAAACCCTCCCATAACAATTTTAAAATGGTATTTTACGATAGAATGACAGCCTGTTAAGCTATTTGCGCAGACACTGTGAGAATGTTATTAATAAATGAATACCTTCGAACAACCACATGATATAGTATTTGTATAAGGGTAAAAAGGAATCTCTTACCCTTACGACTCAAATGTTTATAAATGAGCAAATCTAAAGTAGTTGTAACGAAGGCATGACTACATAATAGTCACTTTAAATTACTATATATAATGTCTGTATGAATGACGCCAATGAAATTTTCTAGAATTTACTAAACGCCACTCTAAACGAAACTAAATCATATACATGAATAAGAATTTATTTTATTACGTCTTGCATGCGATTATAATTACGATAGAATGACAGCCTGTTAAGCTAGTTGCGCAGACACTGTGAGAATGTTATTAATAAATGGTATTTTGTACATTCATATTTTAAAAAATTTACCAATTCATTTCAATAATAACTTGATGGTGTATAAATTTGAATTATCTATACTTAATATCTTGCCACTCTATCTGATATACCATCAATCTCCACAAAGTTGTTTCTCTGTTTTTATTAATAATGAATCCCACACTATTAATGCTTTCAATACTTATGCCTTCCTAATAAAATACATGACCACTTTTAAAATTAGTTGTCTTTCCATTTTTTTTTGTAACTTCACAAAGTCCAACAATGACCCATTTAATATTTAACAATTCTTTCAATTCATGTAATTTTTCTTCACCTGAAATTTATCTGCAATTGCAGCTACAATAATAAGCATCTTTAAGTGGCAATCTGAGTCTGAAATCAGGAGATCATTTGACCTTGGGTGCCACCACTGTTTTAACTGATGATTTTACAGCTTCTTGGAAATAATGGCAATAATTTAATTTTATCTGCCATAATTTCAAATATCATATCTTTTAAAAAAATATCATTTACATAATAACCCATTGTGCTTTCAAGAAAACCAAATTGATATTTCTGTTAAGAACTATCAGGCAAATAAGAAAAATACCATGGTATTGCTTGATGTTAAATTCAGTAGTAAAAAACTCCAGTAAGGTGACTATGGCTGCATCCACATTTGTTTGTTATATGATAATTATATTGTAATTACAAATATGCTAGGACAAGAATGCATGAAGTGGCCATTACAGAATTTCCCTGTTCTGTTCCTTCAAGGCATTAAAGAGGAATCAAAGAGTCTTCTTTCAGTTAACAGCAAACACTTTTTTGCAGCTTTTCAATTTTATACTAAATTAATATCTTACTTAAATTTATACATGTAAGGAAAACTGAATTTCCATTAATTTATACAATATTTTTTCTTTTGGCATGTTGGTCAAATTCTAATGGTTTAACAAGAAATATATCTCTTATAACATCATAAATAAATAATCAATTCCAAAGAATGTTATAATGAAACTATTTCATATATAATGATCTTTCATGCTAAATGTAAAATAATTAAGATATCATTTATTTAAAAATGTGCCTAGTATGTATCATGATTATTTTGTATAACTATCCACTTCAGGTTTATAGTGTATTTAATATACTCTTCTAAATAAAAATTCATATAATTATTAATATAAATATTAAACATATACCCTGAGATTATCAAAATATATAACTCAGCTAATGTCAGTCAAATATATATCTTATTAATTAAAAATTTCACCAAGTTTATAGTAAAGATATTGATTCTATTCTTGACATAATATTACTACTGAATACCTGCATGGTTTTGGCACAGTTGGTAGAGCTTTTGACTTGAGATTGGAAAATCCCCGGATAGATTCTAGTGCCTGTAGGTTTAGCCTTCAAATGTCTTATGAACTCCAGAGCACTAAAGACATATATCCTTTTTTACTACTGTAAATTCCATTTCTTGATATGTATGAATGCTTGATATACCTATTAGTTATGATTATCTATATTTCCTAAAAATATAAGTAAATAACAACTATATCAATACTTTTGAAAAAAGTGCATATGCTTATAATTATTATGTTACGGTTTACATATATCATTCATTATAAATGTGTGTTTGATTAATTAAATATAATTTAAATTTAACATAGAAAATGTTATTAGAATTGATTATTTTATTGTTGTTAAAAAAACTCAACCTTTTAACACTTTATATTTTGATACATCTAAAATTGAAAAGTACAGTCGTGTTACCATTTATCAATAATCTTTATTTTTGTGCGTGTACGTTCTTATCATATCTGAAAGTTTTTTTAAAATGTAAATTTGGGATCCCAATGATGGTTCAATCGATATTATTTGTATAGTTATGGTGATTATAGCTTCAATTCTTAATTTAAAATATTCACCCATTGTATTAGTTTAAAGAGGCAAGTAAAAGGAGTTACATAATCATTTGGTTACTAATAGAAATACTTCTTATGATCCCGAGGAGATCAAGTGATTGGAGTGATCAATTCACTATTCACTTTTAGAACTTCAGTAGACCCCTGTGTTATGAAACTACTAATAAAAATGTCTAATCATTTTTATCAATAGGAATTCCTTTTTATTTCTAAATAAAATTAAAAAAAAATATTATGCACTACTAGAGCAAATTATTCAACTTAAAGGCTGTTAATAGTAATTAATAATTACCTATCAAATATCATTGTTAACAAATTTCTCATCATTACATGAAAATAAGCTCACCCACTCATTTATTTACTATACTTGTATTTAATATTTGAATATAATTATAATGTATATCCTTAAGTTTTAGATGTAATTAGAGGGGATTTAAACACAGACTTTCAAGCTCCCTTCAATCATTCACTCTATCTAATATAACTGATACACATGACCACATACATGTAAAAAAGATAAATGATCTCCAGTATCCATATTTCATGCTAAATCAGCACTCATCAGTTGGTCCAGATCATTTAATGGACAAGCTTCAATCCTCTCCTCTAATTATACTTGTATTTAAAATATCTGGTACTGATTTAGAGTGCTCTCACAGCCATTTTGAATTCTAAGAACTGCCCCAAAAACCACCACTGACATATCTAAGTGATAAATGACATCAAATATACTTATTAATAATATAAGTATTGATTTTAATTTAAAAATATATGATATATTGTTTGTAATATTTAAAATACATAATGATTATTACATTTCATGCAGATACAATTAATGCAACATACTTTTTATTCTTGTTATCAATGTATCATTTGTAAAATTTTGTAAAATACACTTTGATATTTCTTCACTTAAGTGAGAATTTTTTAACAATCTTTTTAGTGAATATTCAAGTTATTGAAATAGATCTACCTTGAGACAATCTTTATGCTTGCAAATCAAATAGTTTAATGATATAAATATTGATAAAGATGCCCTCACACATCCATATATATACTTACTTATATATTTATCTTGTTTTTCAGATTCATCAGATAAAGCACTATTCTGTGCTTATTCTTCATGGGCAGATGCAAGAAGGGAAGACTGTAGGTTTGTACCAAGTAATATTGATCCTCAGCTCTGTACCCATCTTGTATATACTTTTGCTAGGATAACAAAAAATAAATTACTACCCAGCAGACCAGAAGATGAATTGGATGGTTATTCAAAAGATGGAAAACTAATTAAAAAAGGTATTTTACTTTCATTTGATTTAATTTAAATGATATGGTAGTAACTTTAATCAAAATATGAAAAAATGTAATACTACGTACCCATTCTAAATCATTTCTTTAAATCCATCTCTTGCTTAATTTTTGTAATCTCTCCTCTTTCTGACATATTTAGCAACTACTTTACACTATACCTCTTTTTTTATCATTCTAATAACTGTAAACAAATATCACTTCTTGAAAATTTATTTTTAATGTTTCAGTTCTTAAACATTTATTCCTAATATTTCATTTTTTTATTATTTATTTTTAAGTTTCTACTCAGTTTTTACATTCTAAGCTTCAGAGGCTTTACTATTTGCATAATTTAAAAATTACAAAATTTATTTTACGTTTGCAAACTAGGTAGGTCATAAAATAATACTTTCAAGCAACTATTGCTATTTTTATTTTCATCTTATTTACATATCTAATAAAAAGTGATATTTGACAAAACTTAATTACAATTTTTTATTGTAATAAAAACTATTGGTGTCTACAATTATCAGTCAAAAAATCTCACTATATAATTCGGTCAAAAGTAATGGTATAATAGATATATACAATAAGAAGATAGTAATCAGATTTCTTCTGCGAAAGAGAATGATTAGAATTCTGTTTTTTCTAACAAATGTCAAATTAAGTATTTAAAAAAATATTTTAGTAATAAATAGAATCAGTCAAAAGATGACAGTTATAATTTATTGTAAAATAAAAATAATTTGTTTAAAAAAGTAATTTATTCATAGATGAAAAAAATTGATATAATAGAATTTATTGTGCATAAACAAAATGTATTCAGAAAAAGAACTGCTATAAGATAGAAATAAAACAAAATTTTCGGTTAAAAGTAAATTCCAGTTTGACCAACTATATATTATGAAAACTCTATAAACATATAAGTTTAATATTATAATCAGAGTATGAAACATATAAAACAATTGTTAATATTTTATATTAGATAACCAACATCAGATTTAGCCTAAAAGTTATTAAATTCTAAAGCTATGTATTTACATATCATTTTTTTCATTTTCCATCATGACTTATCCTCTATAAGATGAACATCTCTTAAAATTTAATCTAATTTCTCAGGTCCCTAGTCTTTTTTTTCCATAACGCACCCACAAATTTTTTTATTTCATTCATCCATCTTCGATGTGGCATCACTCTAGTTATTTAAGGATCTCTGGAAATATAATTTTAAACTTTAACTATTCACTTATTATTGTCTCTTTTAGGAATATGTCCAGTCCAATTCCACTCGAGTCTCTAATTCTTTCAGTGATGTCAGTGATACCAATTTATTTTTCCAGTCATGTATTCCATGTTTTATCTCTTCTTTTTACTCCTAATATATGTTCCTCTATAATTTATTATGTTGTCTGAAGTCTCTGAATTGTCCTTCTGTTAACTGTTCAAATCTCAGATCCATAAGTAAAAACTGGCAAAGTATATCTATTAAAAACCATCCTTTTTAAATACTGGGCATATTTCCTTTTAATATTAAGTTATTTCTATCAAAAGTACTTTTTCCAAGTTCAATTCTATGATTAATTTCATCCATTAAATTTATGTATGTATTAATAATCAGATCAAGGTATTAGTAATTAATTTTTAATTCATGATTATCAATTTTTATTTTTTTCATCTTATAAAATCCATTCAACATTACTTTACTGATTTCAGCATTTATCTTTAATCCTACTTTCTTATTTTCATCTGATAACTTTTGAAACTTAAGTTCTGAAGTATTATTAGCAAAAGCACCAATGTCTCCACAAAATTAAATCTTTAAAAAATTTCCATTTGCCTTTACTCCCTTAGCTTTTCATTTTAATTCACAAATACTTTGTATAAAACTACTGTAATATCAAATTTTATTTCACCTTCACTTTGTAATTAATAATACGCTGATGCGTTGCGGTGAAACTTTTTATGTAATAATTTGTAGGCTTTTGTATATATATTCTGATTTACTGACTTAGCACTTTCAGAGCCCTTGTTGCTCCATACTCATAGTCTTTTCAGATACTGTGAAAAGTTTCATAGATTATGGAATCATCTGTCATACACTTTTGTCAATGTTTATGTTTTTAGCAAAATCATGTAATATAATCATTACTAAAGCATTTTGCTAAATGATTTTCAGAATATGACAATACCTTGAATTTATATCTTAATGTTCCAAAGCTTTAATCACTGTCAAAATTTGTAAAGAATCAAATGACTTTTCATAATCTATTAACTCAAAGCATTGTGGTGACTCATTATTCATTGGTTCTTTTTAAAACTTCTCTCAATACTTAGATGTGATAAACTGTGCTAAAACCACATTAAATTCAACTTTTTTTTTGGTTAGTTAAAATCTAAAGTTCACTGTAGAAAGTTTGTTTTTATATACATATAAATTTTATATAAAACTGGTAACAGATTGATGGGCCTGAAATTTTGAATATGTTATTTTACCACTTTGTTAATATCAATATAACTTTGCATAAAAAAAAAAAAAAATCTTCAACTGCTTATTTTACGATATCATTTATAATTTCATCATTTTCTGAAGCTTTTTCCTTTTTTATAAATTTATTTGTTATACCTCAGTCCTTGTTTATATATGGATATAAAACCTGATTTTGCACTAAGCTGGATGGTCCATAAATGTAAATCTTATAATAATAGCCCAAGCTTATCTACATCATAATAAATCTTCAATCTGTTGTCAAGGCAATTTATATAAGTAAAAGGTGGAATCTTACATCTAGTCTATGATCTGAATATTGACAAGAAAGTTGCCATTTGGACTACAACAAATTGAGATTTTTAAATTCCTAGGTATTTGAATAAATTTCATTAAACTTACAAGTGTCAATTTTTTTGTTTATATTAAGATAAAAGACCATAGAAAAATGTGAAGGAATCCATCTTTTACTTATAAGAATTATTTTAACAACATATTAAAGATTTATGATGCAGATTTATTATGTAATATATATAATATTAGCATCTTACTAAAGTATTTTTTGTTTTGAAAACATATGGATAACACAACAAAAGATAATATCAGTAATTTTTTATAACTATTGAAAAGGACCAACACACCATATGATTAATTAATAAATATTAAAAGTATTAAGCAAATAAAACCATCTAATAATTACTGAACTGGAAAGTTAATACCTTCTAGTCATTCTTAAACTGTAACCTTAAACTAGATCTAAATTATTTTGTTAAAAAAAATAAAAGATTTTATTAGGCTTGCTTCAAAAGAATATATAATTAATAAATGAGGAAAGTTTTTCACAGAACAACAAAAAATTGACAGAATTCTAAATAAAAAATATAATTTGAGTGACTATTGATTATTCAAGCTTTCAGTAGATGGCTAGGATATAGAGTACTCAAAATGTATTATTATTACGAATGACAATTGTTGAAAATAAATTGAACAAGTTATGTGATGCCTTGTTTGATATATAGAAATTAAAATAGAATTATTATATGATCAAAAAAATGCTGAACCATTATATTAATAAATATATTTTTAAAGCAGGCACTTACAAAGAAATGACAGAAATGTCTACACTGGACTATTAATGATTGCTGATGATAATATTTACAGGGTAAATTTTCCTTAAACATATTGCTTTATATTAAAACTAAGATTTTTTCCCCCCATTTTTATCATGCCTTAATATATCCCAAAAGAACAAAAAAAAATTAACTACTTTTAAAGTGATACTAAGTCTTTTGTTTTTGGTAGTGATTCAGAAAGCATATGACAAATTAATACTGTTCCAATGATGTTTCTTACCTTTGATGGTCAATCAGAAAGTTCTATAACTTTGTGATTAATCAATCTTTTTGCTATTTATATAGTACTTTCCCTTTAAATTCATAATTTTTACAATGATATTACAATAGATAGTTTTTATCCAAATTTATACATTTCTGATCTATTTCTTCTTGATATTTATATACTTATTTTCAAATAAATATCAATTCTTATAGATGAAAATAAATTTCATTTTGATTCACAAGTTATTACATTTTTATGTGCATTTTTAATTATTAGGTATTATATTATAATATTTAATTATAAAGAATGGCATAATTACATATTTATCAAAATAAACACATTTGATTTTGAAAATAGCTTTCATCTAAAACAGAAATAAATAGATAAGTAATCATAAGCCAATAAACATTACATGATCACCATTTCTTATGCTTGCTTATAACTGTTGTTAAAACAGGCAAAAACTCACTATACATATTGTTTTATTTGCACATAATTTTTGTGAAGATAAAAGAAAAAAAATTAAACATCACATGACAGTTTATTAATGCAATTCCATCAACATCTGAAAATCATTGGACTATTAACTTTTATTTTTCACATATAATAAAACAACTTCTGAAATTTACAATTAGTTTTGTAAAATTAGTGAATAGTTATAGAGCCCTGAAATAATGGGGTTCACATGTTTTATTAAATTGTTATTTGCAAATAACCTTTATAGACATTTTTTAAATTCATAAAACTTTTATTATATTGATAACTTGTCATACACATACTATGCTTTTATGGTTTGGTGCAGTTGTAGATTTACAGATTCTGCAACTCAAGATGTGTTCACATCTTACGAATTCCCAACCAATAAACTATTTCATTATTTTTTATTGTACACATCTATATCAACCATTCCAATAATATGTTCTTGAGATTCATTTGATGATGTTACTGGATTTGACTAAAATTATATTATTAAGAATACAGTCAAGCTTAATTAAACTTGCTTTATATGGGGTAGATACATGGAGTAGAAAAATTAATAATCATTTTTATATGGTGCCTTTAGTAGTTTAAGAAGTATTGGAGCAGGGTCCCAAATACGTTGGTGGAAAGTGGAGACAGCCGAGGATGGAGGTGATGGTGGACATCGAGGCCAAACTAGTTAATGATGGGTGTAGGGATAACTATGTTGTCCAAATTGCCAGAGCAATCTGACACAAGCCACTTAACACAACAGCAGATACATGGAGTAGAAAAATTAGTGACACCAAAAAATTTTTTGTTGACAGTTCAATTACATGCATGAAAAAAGACAATGGGAATAGATTTGTCATAATGAATAAAAACGAATTTGTTAATAAGATGAAAATGCAAATTGATAAATTGAAATTTGAACACACAGTAAGCTTTAATAACAAACGTAATAAAGAGAAATGTATAACATTGATACTTTGTATGCATTGTAATAAAGCTTTCTCTAAAGCTGAGTATTATCAAATGTACCCATCTTCTTCCATGCCCCCTTGAATGTTTGCTAATTCCAAATTACACAAGCCTGACATGCCTCTGAGGTTGATGTTGGACTTTGGAGGTGTGTATTATTTTGAAACAGCTAAGAAGATAAATCAGTGGCTAATTGATAGCTTAGGCTTCGGTGAGTATACTATTAAATCTTCTTTTGATTTTGTAGAGTGAATCAAGAATGTGCTAATAAGGCCTGAGTTTAAAATTGCTGCTATAGATATTTCAGAGTTATATGGGTCTATTAATAGAAAGACTTCTATCGAGATTATACAACAAGAATTGGCAAGTAATAATGTGGCTCAGGCTCGCATTTATTTCATCACTGAGTTTTTAAGATGTTGGATAAAAATATAATGGCAAACTTTGAAGACAAGTGGTACCACATGAACGATGGGTGGCCCATGAGATTGCCCATGAGTGGCATCATGGCTAGCATCTATTTGAATTACTATGAAAAACAAGTATTATCTAAATACAACATAGTAGATAATCACATAATATATACGAGGTATGTGGATGACTTATTTGTTGCTGCTCCAGTAAATATTATTCAGCAAATCAAAGCTCAGATACAAGTGCACACATCCTTAGATTTAAATATTACATGGGAAGAAATAAAACAAGGAGTAAAATATTTAGATATTATGGTACACAGAGAAGGAAGTACTCTTAACTATACAATGGTCATGAAGCCACTAGAATTTCATGGACAGATTCACCGAGATTCATACACACCTATGGCTCACAAGTTTGCTGGGTTGGCATCATTTCTTTTTAGAAATTACCATTTGTGCAAATTTGAGGCAGACAGAAGGTCTAATATGATTAATTATACTAACAATTTAATCGAATCAGGATACAAGCGTGATGTAGTTTATAATAAGATTAGATATTGTATTAAGAATATTGGAACACACAGAGTTAGAGATAACAAGCCTTGGCTATTATTGCCCTACATGCACTCTTTGCATAAGACATTCTATAGGACTTTCTCTACGGAATTTCATCTGAGTTTTCATACATCAAGCTCAACTAATAGGCTTATTAACAACACAAAAGACACCATAGATTTGGATCAGACCTCACAGGCCATGTATAGGGTGGCATGCTCTCACAATGGATGCAAAGCTTCATACTATGGTGAAACTAGAGCCACCATAGCTACTAGGTTGTCACAGCATAAGTATAGATATAATAAGTCACATACTAACCCAGAATGGACTTCAATTTTTGCACAACATCAAAAAGTATCAGGACATGAGTTTGAACCTGCATCTGCAAAATTGGTTTGTACTGAGAGGCATGATGTTAAGCGTAAGGTAAAGGAGGCTTACTTCATAGCAGAGGACTCCTTCACCATTAATCGTAAAGAAGCATGTTTTGCTATATCAAAAAGATGGTCTAATTGACTCATTTGCATAGAGTTTGCATATTATACTGATAGAATGATTTCAATGAATGAGTCAGAACTGGCTATGATTATGAGAAGTACAGTTTCTCGAAAGCACTCAGCCATTTTAATTGACTAATTGATATTAATTATACAGCTTTCCGTTATAAGGGTGATAGCACTATCTAATATTATCATAATTTGGACAAGCGTAAAGTCATAAATCTACAAGTTATTACTTTATATTGTTTTGTATTTTATTGTTAATAAATAGTAGATCTAAAACAAAATTATGATTTTCAATTAAAGAACTGTCAAAAATAGTGTAATAATTTTAAAGAATTCAGTGATATTTAAGTCATAACATTATATATTATAGTAATCAAACATTTATTATTTTCTCTTGGAATGATGCAGACAAAGCATTAGAAAAGAATTTGAAGGCAAATAAATAATAGTGTATCAAATAAAAATATGCTAAAAGTTAAAAATGTACATATAGGACCTGCTCAGATGTCAGTTTTTTAGTCAGCACATTGAAGCATCCTCAGAGAGACCTTGCACCTTCAATTTTTTTAAAAAAAATTGATAATAAAATTTTTTCAAAAATGTATTGACATGAGAAATATTTTAATTAAATTTAATAATCAATAAAGCAAGTCCTATGTAGCATGACATTGCTTTTATGAGCTTGTATTTCCAAATATGTAATATAGAGAGCATACCAATAGCTCAGACAAATTCTTTATTGATAGGTGTGGTAAGAGAAAAATATTTAGAATCTCTATCTAGAATATCCCCATTCCCAGACCAATTGGTTTCAAACTTTTGGCTCACCTCAGTGAGGAGCTAGAATATTCAGACACTAGATCCAAAATATCAAGTCAAAACCCAGCACTCATTTAATATGTAACATTTAAGTAGAAACTCTGAAATTTTTAGACATGACAATGTCTTTAATGCCAGTTATCATCAATTAAGAGTTTGTTTGAGGTATTGATACACCCCCTATATTTAATTAAATTTATATTGATCCTTTATTATTTTATCATTGTCACCTGTTGAATAGTGACAATAATTAAAGGGCTGACAAACAAAAAATTATATATTTTTATTTTATATAATTCTTTCTAAAGTATAAGCTATATGTGTTTATTGCTTTTAATAAAAACAATAGAAAATAATTATATATGTGTGATTTTTGTACAGTATAAACTTTAGGTATTTAATAATTGTAAATTATGTTTAGTAAAATTATGTGATATTTCTATTAAATAAAATTGTTTTTGCACATATTTTGGAACCCCATTAATAACTTTGGGGTCTGCAAATTCTCCAAGCAACTGTGAACATACAAGAAGTTAATAGTGATGTAATTATCATCACCAACATTTAGTAGATATTTTGATCTTCTGCTTTTGAAGCATTCTATGTGATAGGAATATTAATCATGACATTGATAAAAGTGAATTTACTAACTATAAAGTTATATTCTTCATTGACTTTAATAATGAATTGGATAGATAACATAATTGTAATAAGATGGGTTTTATGTTTCCTGTAATATGGGGTATTTAAAATCCAAATTTTTCTGGATATTCTGAATTTTATGGTATTTGATTATTGTTTTAATAAAAATATTAATCTATACTGCTCTAGTGTGACCTGAGCAATGCAGTCATGTTAATAGGTGGGTCTTCGGCAGAAAAATATGCTTTCTCTTTTACTAATTTCTGATATTTTAATAAAAACCATTGTCGCAAAAACAGTTTATTATATTGTACACAACTTAAAGGATAAGTATCATAGTATAAAGAAGTTCAGTATTTACAAAATACAGATGATATCAGTTGTGTGTTTGATGCATTTATGTGCATTGTAAAAACATTAGCCAAAATCTTTTTACATTATGAAAACAGATAGAATGTGGAAAGAGAGAGAGAGAAAAGTATAATAATGACAATCAGAAGTGTATGTAAAATTATTTCAGGGAACAGTAGGTAATACTAGTATGAAAAGAACACATAAACATGATAAGATGATAGTATATAATTTACCAAGAAACTAAAGCATGACTTTACTAAAGCACTAAAACATGAATTCACTGATTGATTAAAATGGTCTCTTACTGTCACATTAAATGTTAAAAGAATTGACACCACTATCAACATTATTTACTATTTGCATATACATGAATAGATGTAACAAACCATCACACATCACATGATCACCATTCTTTATGCAGTGCTCTCAGATCCAAAGTTCCTCACTGATGAAAACCAAAAGCTAGAAACTAGTCTGGGGATATTGGATGAGTAGGCACTAGAAAGGAATTTTATGCATAAACCTTCATGCATCCATTGATTACTCTGGATTGCACTGAATGGTGCTACTATGTGGAGAGTTTTGTAGATGTAATAACTGAGATTGAGTTGCAAGATTGTTCAGATTCTAAAATTGTTGAGAGAATTAGCTGACTATAAGCAATAATATAAATTTTTAATTATAGACCATCTAGATATAATATTACTTTGATACATATTAGTGTTCATATTCTGGAAATTAAAGTTTTAAATTGTAAAACAAATTATATTACTGAACATGCTAAAATCATGGATAACCAAGTGTACATTGTCGAATGATACACCTATTATTAAGAATTTAAAAACATTCTAATGTAGCACTATTTCAGATAATAAAAAAAATGGTACTGGTAGCCAGTATTTATAATTGTATTTGGAATTTTCAAACAAATTTGAAATTATGCCATATTGCAAAAAAAAAAAAAACTTGTATTATCAACAAGAGATTAATATGAAGGTATTACAACTGATGAATAGTATAGAGTATGTAGTTAATTGCTATTAGTAGTAGAAATTGCTTTATGACAACTTGATCATTTATTAATTATAAATTATTAACATTGATCATCCATTATATAGACCAGAAACTTGATCATATAAAGGACAAATGTCTTATGTTTGTTTATAAAATATCCACCACATTTTTTAAAAACATAAATATGTACTTTTAAAAAATGCATTCAATCGATCTATTTTATTTCTTATATTTCTGCAATTAGTCGGATTAAAGTTGATGACATAAATGACAGACAATCAAATTCTTTCATCCAGATCTTAAGATATTTAAAAATAATATACAAGTTAAATATACTCAACAAGTATATTATAAAGAATCATTCTTCATAAAATATTTTATTTACTATTAAATAATTTTTTAAAAATTCTAAAACCATAAAGTGGAATGTATAAAAAGGAATGTAATTGGTTCTTAAAATTCATTCATCTTAGAATCAGTTCATTCTAGTACACATCAAAATTGCGTTTAGGGATAATTTGTTTCAGATCCACAGCCCTAGGCAAAATTACTTCTCAACTTAATCATTTAAAAAGTAAAATATAAATAATATAAATTTAATTAATTTAACTTTAAATTAGTCATGTAATTTGCAACAACATAAATGAACTTTCTCTGTAAACTATTATCAATTTTTTATAATAAAACATAAAAAGTAATCTTTCGTAATATTAAGAAATTGAAAAGATATAAAACATATACAGGAAAAAAAGTTGTTTTATTCTAACTTTAAACAAAAATTTGAAAAGCATAATAATCTTTCCTGACGAAAACTATAATCAAACTTTTAAAAACATAAAAAATGTTACATATAAATCATAAACAATTTTCTTTAAGATAAATCTTAAAGCTATGTAACGTCAAATCACAGTGGAGAAATGAAAAGATTCTTAATATGTCTGCCAATAGTGTAATTTGTACAATAATAATCTGTAATAGTGATAAGCCAATGCACATGCGCTTTAAAGATAAATAATAAATGAATACTCTCACTTTTCCCGACACAAGATATAGTGAGAGTATTCATTTATAATTTATCTTTAAAGCGCATGTGCATTGGCTTAATCGCTAATATCACTATTACAGTATAAAAACATAGCGCTATATAAAATAACATCTCAATAATAATCTGTGAAAAAATATTTGTTCAGCCACTTTTTGGTATAAAAAGAAACATTTATAAAACAGATTAAAGATAGCCTTATAGTTTGAAATAATTCCAGACATCTTTAATAAAAACTCTTGTAATTTATAAAATAATTCAAATGTCAACAGTCCATTTTAATATAGATGATAAATTATTGCTTTATTACATAGAATTATACAGGATAATATTCTTATCACAATTAGTTTCCAATTCATTAACAGCCTTTAAACATTTCAATTGTGATCATGTTGTTATGTTAGGATCAAAATTCAAACCATTATAACAACTGTTTAAAATTTCCCAAATTTGAGCACCCTTGTGTTAGAAAGACTAAAATATAATACTCAATATAAAATTGATTTTTTTTTTTTTTAGGGATAATGATTGAGTGTAAAATGATAGAAGAAAAGCTTCTTCCTCCTTCCTAATATTTTTTTTTTATTCTTTACTCAATTTTTTTTATGCTCTTCATTGTCAATTGTGATTTTACTACTACAGTGAGTTGTGATTCAAATCTATATTATCTCCAACAATATGCACACACATTCTACATATAATTATTATATCAGCATTGAATCATTACATAATCTGTAATCTTGCTTCCAATGTAATTAACAATGTAATTACCATCAGAAAAAAGAATTGAAATTAACAAAATAAATAACAAATAAAATAAATAAACAGGTAAATAAGCAATAAGAGTAATTAGTCATGCAACCCAGTTTTACATTGGGGCAAATATATTCTTTGTACATAAAGAAACTTATACCACAGGGGGATCTTTCTGAAAACTGTATTATGATAAAATAAAGAGAGCCAGATATGACATGAATGAACTCCATTAACCAGAAATGAGAAAAACCATAATAAAATTGGTAAATCCACGATAAATTACATGGAAGCTATATTCCAGTAACTGACAAAAGGAAACAATAAATCAGGATTATAATGACGTTTTTGACTAAATAGCAAATACATGTAAGGTACCAATCAGAATTGTATGTTCGTCTAACAAGAGCTAGCACCTAGGCAAAAGTACCTCGAGTCCAATCATATGCAAGATACATAAGTCAGGAACAATCATGAACTCTGCCCTATTGCCTATTTTCCAGATCTATAACATTATGAACAACATTTCTGATGATAACAAATGAAATTTTATTCATTCTTGTCCCAGAGCAACAGCAGAGAAACAAGAGATCTATAGAGAAAGATAATACTACTAGGCTTTGAACCCCTGCCACTAACAGAATGAAAGCTCAAGATTATAAGCAGACTTTGCATCAAAATTCATTTATAAATCTAAGTTGGCCTGTCAATAGAAACGATCTATATAGAATGCAATCTAATTAACGATGTGTATGCATAAATAATGAGGCAAAGCAGACTTAAGTACCAATTATATGGTTAATAATTTATTAATATTAATTAAGAAAAATGAATAAACAAATATTTAATTTAATTAAATAGTCGCGAATCTATTTACATATAACACTAATAGAATTTTGGGTTTCACTAGATTATGAATGCTGATTTGCATATTGAAGGAATTACATAATAATAGCACATAAGTTAATGATTAAATACTATGCAAATCTGCAATTGAATACGATGATTAAAAAAAATGCACAGATAGTCAAAAGATGCAGCCTAATATGCTAGCAGTAAATACCAATTTTACCATATTATAATTTGGACGCTATGATTATTTTATGAAAAATAATTGACCTAAAATAAAAACAAATAAATGGGATATAAGTTACTTCAATTTACTATGGTTCATTTGAACCACATACGAAAATATTTTATAATTTACATTATTTTCTTAGTCATTAGACCTTAAAATGTTCAAACAAAAAAGTTATTTGTATTTTATTATATTCCTTTTTGACTGGAAAGAATTTATTTAGCATTATTTGTTAGCGCACTCAAACATTGTCTCAATGAGAGGGTGGGTAGCTTAAATAAGCTTTAAAATGACATTCCCTAACTTATAATATAAACGAAAATATGAGACGGATTTAGACATCATGGCATTATGTCTTACAGATTTAAGATGGACAAATATAAAAATATTAATACAAGATTGCTAGAAAAGGTTGAGTCCATTTTAGGATGAATGCTTCTTCAATTATATAAGAATGTGAAATGTGCCTGTACACATGACAGGTCAGCATTTATAAAAGGTGATTGCATAGGAATCCATGGTCTGGTTTACGTCCAGTGTTAACCCATGTGAGCCTATCTACAACCTGACAATATCCTGAAGTCGGTGCTTCCAAACCCCATTCACGGATATGCCATAAGTAAAATAATCCCATTCATCTGGGTTTTAAAGTTTGACAAAGCAAAGTGAGAAAATTTTGTAACATTATCTAAGCCAAGCAATGCTAATAATAAAAATAATAAATCAGGTTCTTCCATGATGCTGATATGTGGATTAAGGCCCTCGTAATTTAATAGAATCTAGCATAATGATATGAAATAATTTGATCCCTCTCAAAAGGTATGCAAATGACCTTTAATATTAGTTAGGATGTCACAACATAAAAGAAGGAAATTTGTTCCCTTCATTAAACAAATATTAATACACTAACCAGTAATTAATTCTATAAATAATTACCATGCTAGATGGCATGATGGGCAAATGATTGAACATATAATAAAAAAACAGCAAAGGTAAGGTTATTAAACTTACTTTAAAATATAATATGGAAATAAATCAATAGCGTATCATGGTAATAAAGTGGTAGATTAAATGTAGCAACAAATAATCTGCCACTAAGCAAATGGAATAACTTAAAAAATATTATTCAATTGAGCAAACTTTTAGTTAGGTAAGAAAGCTTACATTTACGATTTAACATCCCATAATATCGAGGATATCTAATAAAATTTAGGATTGGTTTGCTAGATTGAACTATTAGCATATTAAATTAAATCATACAAAATTTACAATATAGAAATTAAAAGTTTACCACATTTAAAAATTTTAAAAATAGAAATTGTGAAACCCAGTAAAAAAATGCATAAAAAAAAATAAAGTTATAGATTCGTGCATTAGATTTTTATAACAGAAAGAGAAAGTCATTACTTTATAGAATTGTTACAATTAGCATTACAATGCCATGTTTAAATAGAAAGAGAATTACATTATAAATGATTTAAGTTTTAAAATGAAAGTTTTGAAAGAGTTCATATTAGCAGCATGATTAGAATTTACCTTCCATTACTTGATGTTTTGACATCCAAATGGATTGGTATGCATAAGATTAGAAAATGAGGAAAACACGGTTAGCAAGGCAAAGTTTTGAAAAGAATGGCTGGCATCTTGAGATAGTTAGTTTAGCATTTAATTTAGGCAGTCCATAAATGGAGATGGCAAGCATAGCAGTATGGAAATGATTTTTGGAGAAGAAAGGGGAAGCAAATTTAGTCCCTCTATTCCGGATTCATATTTCAAAATTTTAATTGACGTGGATCCGATCTGCAACTAATTAAAATGGCGCACTAAGAGACTTAGCCTAAAATTTTGGCTCTATTTATATATTAGCAAGACCTTCTTGAATATTCACTCTTTCTGCTTGATGAGGCCCGGATGTCCATTAAGTGGCCTGAATGTACTTATTCTTTATTTTCAATGATAATGCAACAAGTTCTAGAGAGTATTGTTTTAATCTATTTCGAGAATGGAAATAGATTCAAAAAATATAATTTCTATTAATATTATGTTTGCTAAAGGATTTTAATTTATTAATTACCCTTTTTAAATTAAATCTAGAATATTCTTTTATTTATAAGTTTCAGAGTTATTTTAATTACTCTCTAGAACTTTTTTTGGTATTGCATCATAAAATAAAATATGCAAACTATAAAATAAATATACATAATATTTAATAACAAAAAATACATTTTTATCGATAATATATTTTTGCAATCTTGAACATACATACATGATTATTTAAAGGGAATGGAAATTTAAATATTTTCGACTTAAAATTATTAAATATTCTTTTATAATAAAATGTTTAACTTATGAATGTACAAAAACAAAGGAGGGTTTTAAAACTTGTATGTGTGTCCATTCTTTTATATAAAATTATATTATAATTTTATTTTTTTTTTATTAATAAAAAAAAAAAAATGTCAAATTTTTCTCCTTTACAAAAAAAATAAACAAAAAAACATATGTTTAAATAAATTATAGTATATACAATATATTTACATATTAAATAATTAATTGTATCTACAAATCTATTTATATAAAAGCCAAATGTCTGTATGAATATTAACTATGTGTAAGTTTATAATGGGTATATAACCTATCATTTTCTGGGAAGTAATGACATGTGCTATAATTTCATACTTATTGATGGTCATTAATTTAGAGGCTAACAGTATTGACTCATACACAATATAAAATAAATGAAATATATCTTATTGCTTAGAGCTTTTCATATATTGATTCTACAACACCTTGCAAACAATTTACATTTCTCATTTTTATTCTTAATCCATAATCTACGGTTTTATTATTTCTTCTCTGTTTTACCACTTGGTTTAAAGACTTATCATCAGTATACAATTATTTTTTCTTTTTTTTCAATCTTCTTTTTATTTTATTATATATCATGATTACTTCCTTTCATGTTCACATGAATAGCCAAGACATATCTTACAATTGCTTTCCCCATATAACAATTACCAATCTAACATTTGTAGATATTTACTTATAGAATTCTTTTCTATTCTAAGTCTAATAGTCATCTACTTTAATATATTTGCTGCTATCCAAGAACAAAATAAAAAAAAAAAATTTTTCCAACCCAACTAATTCATTTCAAAAATATTACAGTATTTAATTCTTTCTTTGTCAAAATTTGTTATCTCTTCTATCTCATTTTTTGATCTAATATATCTGAATATAAAAAATTTGAATGACTAGCTAGATTGTGTACTTTTCTGAAATAATTAAACCTGAGAACAAAAATATTTGATGGGATAGTTTTTATTTGTTTTTGCCCATAAAACTGAAGTTATATTTTCAAATTCATAATTCCTATAACAATGTAAAAATATTTTGACTTTTACATTTCTTTAAATGACTAATTATTATAACTCAGTATGTTTTTTATCTGAAAATATATAAATAATTAATAAAAATAATAAAGCATTCTACTAATAACAAATAAAGTTTATTATCAGTAACAAAAATTACAATCATCATCAAATTCAGCTATAGTCATTTGCAAAGGAATAAGCCATTCCAACTCCAGAAAAATAATAGAATAGAAAGGCAAATAATAATATTCAAGAAATGAGTTTCATTATTAAATCAATCAATCAATGAATCACAAATACAACAAGCTGATTCATTATTCTGTTTATTTAATATTTTGTGATACTGTTTTCTAACTTCTTTTGAAACAAACTTTGGTATTTCTGAAAGATTCCAATACCTTGAATAATTGTAATAATTATTGTATTCTAACTTTGAACCTATCTTCCCAATGAAAGCAATCAATATTGCACTTTTCAAGAATATTTTTGAATAATAATTTAATATAAATGGAGTCTGTTTCTCTTATAAAGTTTTATATTGTTTAATTATTTCATAAATCCAATTGAAAAAGTAGATTCCACAGTATTATATTTAGAAAGTTGAAGAATATATTGATAGGTTTTACAAAATTTTTCTCATACCTTTATGTTTTGCTGATAAGTGCTCTAAATCTCAAATCCATACAATAAATTAGACAAAATAATAATTTTAAAGCAACTAATATCAAATATCCTATACTTTAATTTATCAAAAATAGTAACACATTGGAGTCTATGCTATATATCAATGTCTAAGTTCACTTTTCTACCAAAAAACAAATCTACCATTAGTGGAGAATCATCCAAGCTAAACGTTGCTGAGTACTTTTTCCATCACTGACTGATAAAAGGTTTGAGCTTTTTGAAAGTTAATTACTAAACCAAGAACTCTATGTGCTGCATTCAAATCATTAAATCCATTCTGTAGATTACCTTTTGAATTGGAAAGGATAACATAATTATCAGAATATTGTAAATACACAGAAGCCAGGAAAATGAAGTTTCAGTTTTTGCTTTTAATCTATTTAAAATAAAAATTTCATGATCAAATCTATATTATATCTTAATCCATGGTTCATTAGACAACCTATGTATGGTTTCTAAGATTTTTATTATAAAAATCAAAAACAAAATTGTAGTTGATACATATTTTTGTTTAAGTTTTCCACCTGCAGTAATAACAATTTCTCTTATTCCATCATCTGGAAGTTTCATAATATGATTAAATTTGAATGACCATTCAATTAATTTTAAGCATTGCAGCAGACCAATTGAACTACTTGAGACAAATTCCTTGGTACAACCCGTAAAAATTAATGCATAAGTCACTTTTCTGTTCTTGATACTTTTCTTGTATTTTCCTGGTAACAATCATCATATCTATAGAACCATAATGAGTCTTTACTAATCATTCATTTATGATTAGAAACAACTTATTCAATAAAAATCTTGAAAGTTCATTTGCTGCAGTGTATAATAATGATATTCTAAGATTATTACTTTACCGCAATCTCACCTATTCCCTTTATTTTACAAAAAAAATGGAACAAGAAATGTATCCTTTAGATAAGATGGCACAACTTTATGAATTCATATACTCTTAAAAAATTACAATCTTTTTCAGCTAATTTTTAAAACTTCTCCCAGGTATCTTATCAGAATTTGCAGTCTTTTCATTTTTTTAATTATTACAAAGAGCTGTTTTAGCTTCATTAAACTACAAATCTTTGTTCAAATCTAAATGAACAGATAGAATGGATGCATTATTAAAATTATCTCACATTTTTTATCATTATTCAAAAGATAATATTATTTTTTTCATCTGATCAAAATGTCATTGTTATTATGCAAGAAAGTTCCACCAATTGATTAATATCAATTTGAAATCAGTATATTACTTTCAATGTGTCAAAAAAAGGTTTAAAGTGATCATGATCAGTAAATCTCCTTTAGGATTTTTAACCCATCAATCATTTTTAAGCCCTCCCATCAGTTGTTGAATTTTATCTTTAAACCTTTATATTAATTATTAAGCTCAAGATTTATTTTATCATTCTGTCAAACCCAAAATACCTCATATTTTTGTTCATCAAATCATTTACAATGGGATAATTGTCAGAAAACCAGTCATATTTGTTTTTTAATAAATCCAAAAATACACTTACTTATATCCATAATGCAATTCTTAAGGGAATTTATAAATCAATAACATAAACATTCTGAAAGTTCAAATTAGCGATTGTAGTGTTTAATAATTGATGAAATTTAGCAATAATTATTATATAATGTTCAAATGTACTAAGCCACAGATTACAACATAAAAATATACTTTATGGCAAGTAGAAGAAAAAAACTCATCATAAAGAATTTAGATTTTAGATTGCTTATTGCATACTAATGATATTATTATTAAGGAATAATACAATTATTATTAATCAAAAAAAATAGAATAGCCTTGGACCAAAATTATATGAAAAAAAATATGAATATTAATATATTACGTGCATAAATTAATTTCTCTGCTGAAAGGCAACTTTGACAATCAAGGCAAAGGTATTAGCAACCTTGATAATGATTATTTATCATCATTAGACTTTTTTGAGTTTGCTATTCTCTTAATAGAATTTAAACTAGCAACATTTGATATTCAAATCTACATTATACATTTTTATAAATTCTATTATTTAGTTGTATAATTTTTTGCAATATAAAACCTGCGTTTTAAACATCATTTTTACACCCAAAATGCATGTAAATTTTATTTCCATAAACAATATTATTCATTTTTACTTTATTTTTGTAAAATTAAGAAACTTTTCTTAGAACTGTAAATTATAAATATAAGCACTAACAAGCCCTCGTAAGAGCTTAGCTTGATAATAATTTTCATGCAATTATAGCTTCTTTTTTTTTTATAAGAGTGTGTCAACGCATATACTTATAATTTACTTTATTTTTGTATAAATTATTATAATTTTATATATATTAAATTATTGTTAGCAATAATAATAAAATGATAGAAGAATTTATTTTATTTAATGGGATAATCTCTCTTTATATATATATTAATAAAATTATATTGTCAATTAAGGATAAATGATATAATAAAATTATAATAATTTATGCAGTAGAATTATTATTATAATTTTATTATATCATTTATCCTTAGTTGACAATATAATTTTATTAATATATATAAGGAGATCTTATCCCATTAAATAAAATAAATTCTTTTATCATTTTATTATTATTGCTAACAATAATAAGAGACTGTTTGTGCGTATTTTTTTAAATTCAGTATTAAATTACAAAATTGGTTTTAGGTAGATTTTAAATGCCAAAAAGATATTATTAATATAACAAATAAAAACATATAAAAAATAAAGAGGGCGCTATGTTCTTCAAGATGTCGGTCATTGCTATTGACCTACTTGTTTGTATTAATATTACTTTACAATAAAACTGTCGAGACTGATGATTCCCATCCTGAGGGCATTTAACCCACCTCCACCATCACTAAAAATGTTTTAAAAATGATTAATCACTCCAGAAAAAGAATGAAGTAGATGGCATTTTAAAAACATCTTTTATACCTGCAATTAATGGAAATAAATTAGATCTAACAATAAGCTTTTATAATATTTATCTATCTTATCTCAACCTAACAATCACTTTTTTTTTTTGTAAGTTCATTTTTTTTCTATTAATAGTCCATATTTTTAATTCATTTATATATCTATTACTTGAATGTGATTCATCCATTTGGTTATATAAGTGCTTTAATAAAACAACAAAACGATAAAATATATTGAGACATTAAAATAATAATTTTGACTATGTGCAAGCAATTATTTACAAAGCTTAGAAAGATCTTATTAAGTTTGGCCTGAAGTTAAAAGATGAACGTATACTTTTATCCAACATTTTGGTTTTATAAACAAAATAGTTGATTACAGAATGCAGGGAGTGCTAATAATTTCGTCGTTTCAAACCTAAGTTGCTATTTGATGATGGCCATACATCGTGCACTTATAACTTTCAAATAAATGAAGACTATATAAATCGATAGATGAAATATTATTTAGCAATAGGTCTTTATCTGACTTTGTGAAGTTAAAAAGAGGGGGGGAAATGGTACAAATATGAAAAGACAAATGGGATGGGATTTATCTTAAATAAAATAAGTAAGACAATATTGTAGGATTTATGACACATCATACAGAATAGCAAAAGTAGTAATTCAACTTCCAGCTTCATGCCAAAATAAATCACCATTCTGATTAGGAAATAGTACATACAAAATCAATGAAGGAGCTAAATAACATTTTAAATATTCATGAAGATGTGAATATAAAATTCTGAAAACTTTTGATAGATAAAAGTGTAATGAATAAATATATATTTGAATATTGAATGGGATGAAACTCATCTTACCACAAATCCAAATACCAAATAGATATAGAAACAAATGGAGGTACAGCAAATTGTATCATATTTTGACTAATAGAAAATGTATATGCATTAAAAAAATGCTGCTAACTTAACATATTTATCATAAGAAATAGTCATTTTTACTGAGATTCTTATGAAAGCAAATCTAATAAGACAAAGGCTATTAAGAGGTAAAGCTTCTTGGATGATTCTCATTTGAATAAAGTAAATTGTAATCTCACTTTTGTTAATTCAATGTGGTTATTTGTACCCAGCCTATTGCATGGATGTGAAATGTCAGGATTTTCTAAGCAACTAATCATGCAATTACTTATAAAGGAGAATACCAACAAAATCATGTAACTTTAACATATTCTTATTCATATGCTTCTAAGAACAGTTATCTCTATCTTATTTTAGAGCCATCTAGTGTAAATCCAATCATTAATGGACATCATATGGCATAATGCTATAATGTTCACAGCTCAGAATAGTTTCTGGACTTTGCATTCATGAGAAGTAATTAAGATCCAAAACTGGAATTAATGCACTTATGCATTTAGTGGATACATTTTATGTCTTTACATAGCCCAAAATTTAAATACACTTATAGTGGGAATAAAACTGAAGTCTTTAAAATATATAGATACTGACTTAATATTACATCTATACATTTATATATGCAGGTAGGTTTGGGTTCTAAATCTCAGGGTTTTTTTTTAAATTAATGGCTATTAGCTTGAATAGTATGAATGAGTAAAAGATGGCTTCTAGATGCATAAATACAATAGTTTCAGATTTGAATCCTATGTTTCATTGGCAAAACAAAATTTAGAAACTATCCTGGGAATGTCTGGTTTCCATTATATAAATCAAGTCTAAAGTAAATAGTAATACAGAGTGAAGAGACCTGCTCTTTAAACATATGTGGTGTTGGTATTAGCCTTCCTAACCAAAATGTAAAATGAATCTACAGTCGGATAAAAATGTGTTCCCTAAAATGTATAGTAACCATATCAATAAAACTATGCTGAACTTCAAAATGTAACAATTTTTTTTTTAATTTGAGGCTATCAAATAGTATAAAGAATTAAAGGTGTTTGCTGCATGTGCAAGTGCATTAGTTTTGTTTTTAATCCTAAGTTCTTATTAATGCAGGCAAAAGTCAAAAACTCACCTTGTAGATATTATAACAAAGTACTATTTGGTTTCCATTGACTACTCAGATGTTCAGTGGATAGCTCTAGAATATTGTGAAGCAATCCACATTTGTAAGAGAGAAGAAAATAATATTTGATATATTTAACTTTTAGAAATGTAAGCTTGAACTTGAAAATGTTTTAAAAAGTTAAAACATTTTGATGATGTCTCAGACTTGAATAAAGTCAACAAAAGGATAATATACATTTTTTTATGAAATGCAATATAGTGTAAGGATCTCATCTCTATCCTTACCATTAAATGCATTTGAACATAAATATATACATGGATGTGTTGATTTATAAAAGCTAATACATCTATTGAACAGTGTAAGTTGATGATATATAACAGTATGAATAAAATTATATTGTAGTTTAATGAACTGGAAATGCTTGAAACAAAATCATAGATTTATTACTAAATTTCATTTTATTAATATTGTAAAATAACCTTTGACAAAACGATCTTGTTCAAACAGTTGAGAAAGTTTTGTAAAGAAAGAAAAAAAAGCCGATTTTATAATGTAGCATTCTAATGCGAAAGGGAGAAGACCTGATAGAACGTATGCGGTAACCATGACAACAACTTTTTTTTTTTAATGGCTGGAAAAATTAAAAATGTATAGAAAAAGTTACACGCAAGATTTTCTTTTTTTTATTCATTAATGACAGTAAGTCAGATAATTTGAAAAGTATATTTTGGTAAAAATGTTTTTCAACATTTTAAGGAAAGAATAATTGGACAAGCAAGGATGCATAAAACTGTAAGTTGTTTAATTTGATATATACATGTAGAAAAAAAAAAGTAAAACTGAAACGGAGGGATATTACTATGCTTCCATTGGAATTGAACTTTTATATGAATTATGGAAATTAAAGAAAGAAATAAATTATAATCGTTGTTTGAAACATAATATGGACCAAGATTATTTTGTTTATTTTATTTATAAGTTTATTGAACTATTCATTGTGAGACATGTGAAAAGATATTTATTCATGTAATCAAGCATTTGATAATTCTAAGACTGTTGAAAGTTTAGACTTAATAACGTTTATTATCCAAAAATTGACTTTAATCATATTTTGTTTACTATATAGCTATAACGTACTTACCGCTGATATAAATAAAAAAAATTCTTATATATATATATACTAGTGTAAGAGTGATGCAGGTGTGCTAAAAATTGTTGTGAAAGGTCAAGGCAATTCAGATGGTTTTTGAAGAGGGCGATGAACATGATCTATAGGTGTGAATACCCACCATCACATATATATATATATGTACACAATGGCTACCAAATATTATGTGAAGTTTTATATATCAATTGTGAACATTGCTAAATCAAGGATTATCCAAACTACTTGGTCACCTTGTGGGAGATGGATAAATCGTTGAAGGCACTAATTAAAATAATAATTGAAAAATGAGCAAGTATAAGAGATGCTGAAAATTCCCAATTTACAATAAATTTTTCCATTTAAAAGAAGATGCTCATGTTGATCAAGATGTTTACAGAATCATTCATAAATGTATGTTGATATGTAACTGTTTGTTTGTTGTGGTTGACATGCTGATGTTATAAATTTTGTAAGGTTTTCTCTCCTTTATTTTTTTTATTTATACTTCCATATTGGATTTTTGAGCTGGAAGTACCAAAAGAATTTAAATGTACGCATTTCATGGTGTAAAATGTAATTTTGAAATTAAAAAATATAAATGGTTATGTTAGAAGAGAAAGAAGGACTGGACTATGATGAAATGAGTATATAGGAAGGTAAGACTTACTCTTTGACACATTAAAGACATAACATTTAGTAACAAAGTTAATTATTAATCAAACCCATATTAACCACTTATTAACAAGTTACATACTAACCATTACTTATAAGTACATGTAATTAACTTAATCAAGTGGTGGCAATTCCAGTTCTCATAACTCATTATAGTCATAAACGAAGCCATTAATTCAAAAATAATATACAAAATAATAATTTGTATATTAATATGATGATATCATATTTATTTATTTTTTTAAAGAAAAGACAAAACAGTGTCATTTATTTAGATAGTATTAATGATCATAAATTATTTCTTTTTATATGATGGCATGAATGGTAGATGCCGATATATACCAAGAATGACACATAGTTGATGATATTATTATTATTTTTTTTTTTGTTTTTATTTGGATGAGATTATGTGGAAGTGGTAGGAATCATATTTATGGTGTTTTAAAGTGTATATTTATATATTTAAATGTGTTATATTAAGTTAAAATAAATTTGTTAATTTAAATTGATCTTACATCAAGGGTTGTATGTAATTTGTTGACAATACATCACTGAATTTATGTATCTCTTGATATGGAAATATACATGTAATAGGTACTTAATAAGTGTACTATATGAACCATAATGTCAAGTCATTTCCCACATTGGCTAGATATATACTTATAAATTATACCTGAACAGAGTAACTACTCAGATTATGACTGGGTTTGAATTCTGGGAATCTAATGGAGTGTCATGAAAATTGGGTGGATCCTGTATGTATTACCAAATGAGTACGGGTTGAATGGTAGTAAAGATCTATTTTGGCTGTAGTGTTGCTGGATCTTTCCAATTTTCCATGTACGGCCGGATTTTTGTTTCAGTATATACCGTGGAATGAATTTAGGTAAATAGTTGAGGGTGGGTCATCGGTCTATTACATTTTTGGCGCGCAACTTTTTGGGGCCTGAACAAGTATTTAGCCCATATATATATTAAAAGGAAATCTAGTCATTAGACAAATGTCAGCAATCAGAGAATTAACATCAATGTTATAGGTTGTGAAGTAGTGATATAAAAAAATTGTATGTATAGTGATTAGACATGAGTATCTTAATCATGATAGTTGAACCGATTTGTATAGTTGAACTGATTTGTAGTTAGAAATAGATTGGGACTGAGTAAGTGAACAAGTGATGGTAGTTTAAAATTTTTTTTTTGGTTTCGTTTCATCGTCTTCAGAGAACCAGAAGGGAAAGCTGAGACCACACAATGAATATCCATATTGTAAAAAATATAGTTATTTTGTAGAAGCAATAAATAAGGGAATATTCTGTCTCATAATGATTATATTGACATATCTGCCTTTATGCTATTAAGAAGTGGCCAGATCATTTTAAAGATGGATGAAAGAGTTGATGAGACACAAGTAAATCAAAAGGGTGAAAATTTAGATATGGACACAAGTATAGAAGAAAGGTTGGTGTGCCAACAAGCATTTAAGGAACCTGCAGAAGAAATGCATCAACATATTCAATCATTAGAGGAGAACCAAACAATGATTCAAATCCCAGAGACACCTTGACAAGAAGCGATTCCTATGCTAGGGGATCAATTGATGTCATCTAATGAAAGCGAATCCATCACACTACAAATCCTGTGGGAGATGATTCTGAAGATAACTGCTCTGGGAACAAATATGGCCAACATGGAGTCAAATATGGCCAACATGGAATCGAGATTTGAGTCAAAGTTAGAGTTAAATATGGCCAACATGGAATTGAGATTTGAGTCAAATTTGGAGTCAAATATGGCCCATATGGGAAATGAGATGTATAGACAAATTAATGATCTCAAAGATTTAAATAGTAGGTTGGATAACATGGCAACAAGAGCTGATGTCAACCAAGTTGAGGTAGGTTTAAAAGGGGATATATCTCAATTCCAAGAAGACATGAGGAAAGGATTAGTAGGAATTGAAGAGAAATTGGAAGTGAGGATTCAGGAAGTTAACACTTGACTATCCAAAAAAGTAGGACAGTTGTTGCAGGATGTGGGAAAAGTGCGAACTGATAATGATGAAGTAAAGCACAGGGTTGAAGAAGAAAGTACTAAGTGTCAAGAGCGTGTCAACGAATTTGCTGAACATATTACTGTTCATATTGACCGAGAGATCAAACAAGTTTATCAGACACAAGAGGTCATGAATAAAGAGGTGTGGAGTAAGCAGAACACTTTTAGGGAAGAATTACAAGCTGAGCTTGAGATGGTCAAAGCAAAGTTGAACAATATTTCCGTGACCCACAATGTTGAAAATGAAGGCTGTGAAGAGACTCTTGGATCTCTTACCCATTGTTTAGCTCAGTTGGGGGATAAGGTAACTTCCATGGAAACTGATACAATGATTGGGAAGACCACCCTTCAGAAGTTAATTGAGTCTACTAATGAAACACATGAGAGATTGAATTCCTTAAATGAGGTCTTACAACGTAAATCACAATCTGGGAACATCCAGATGTGCCAGTTGAATGTAAAGTCAGCTAGGCAAGCTTTGAAAGGAAATGAAGGAATTGATGGGTGTTGGAAGAAACCAAATAATAGAGTTCTCATGAGTCAGACCTCAAGGGATGATCTAGGAACTCAAGATCAGTATGGGGAGAGCATAGTTGCTTCTAAAACATTTGCTGAGGTAGAGGAGACGAATTTGCTTTACCCATGCCTGACTGAGAAACAAGCCTATGATCAGAGAATGGTTGATGAACCCTATCAAATGAAGAACCATAGGGATTCTCAAGAAGTGAATAAAACTCAAGGGATCATTTCACAGATAAATGCGATAAACCAGTTCATGAAACTTAAAGTGTTTAAGGGCTTTTCGAACGAAGCACCCACAGAACATCTTCGAAGTTTAGAATTATATTTTTCAGTTAACAGAGGTTTGTCGGAAGCTGAAAGAGTTATTATTGCCTATAGTCACCTCCAGGGTGAGGCATTAATGTGGTGGGAATCACTGTATCAAACCCCATCCACATTTGAGGAATATCGAACTTTATTGGTGCGTAATTTCTGGAATCGGGATAGACAAGAAGCCATTCTATACCATATACTCCAGGAAAGGTACAAGTCGATGCCTGGGGAAACATTTGTGAAGTTTTTTCGATGACAGGTTACCAAATTATGCACACTGGATACATATCACCTTACAGAATCGGAGATCATTCGGATAGTTAAGAGAAACTTGCCTTTGCGTATAGAGCAATCCCTCCTATGTACTAGTGCAAGAAACATAGAGCAGGTTGCTGAACTTTTGGCCAGTATAGATCTAAATAATACCAATTTATCTACACGAGGTCAAGAAAAAAGAAAGGATGAGCCTTCAGTTAATGCTATCTTCTATCGGAAAAGGAAGGATAACACTTATACAAATCCTTGAAAGGAGAGGATACCGCCAACCAATGCATCACAGTTATGGTCTCTGAAGCACACATGACCAAACAAGAGCAAAGCCACAAGAGACTCATCACCGAGTTCAGGAGGCTCTCCAAAACTGGGATGCAGTAAGTCTGCACCCCAGATTTTAAAAAAATCAAACTAAAGAGGTACTTGAGGCCTAGTTTTTCACCTCAAGAAACCATAAATACTCTGAGAAACAAAAGACTTTTGACAAGGTGGGAGATCACCAATATGACATATTCATGTGATGATGGAGTGCCAAATTATGCTCAACAAAGTTGCCCTATGATAGAGGTGCTGTGTGAGAATTTGCCTGTTAAAGCACTATTGGACTCAGGTAGTCAAATTTCGGTCATTTCTGATCAATTTTATAAAAGGATATTGAGTAAAAATCCATCGATTAAGATGTTACCTTTAAAGTCTATGCAAGTGTCAATGGCCATAGTAGGAAGGCAAAGTTGGAACAAAAACAGATCTGGGTAGAGATCAGGTTTAACCAAACTACACTATCATGTTTTCTTGATACTAAACGGATTAATTCATGATGTAATCTTAGGGGCAGACTTCTTGCACATGAACTCTTGTATTGTTGATTTCTCAAATAGGATTATAAAAATAAATGAGGATACCTTAGTAATGACATTACCTACAAGGTATGGTCTTTCTGAGGTAAATTGCATATTATCTAGTATACCAGAATCATTGGTTGACACTAAACTTGCAGAATCAAATCTACTTAAAGGCGAGGATGTGAAAGAGTTACGTTCTCTAATTTATCAATTTAATCCAATTTTTTCAGAAATTCCAGGAGTTATTGAGGGTTTCCAGCAAATGATTAAATTGATGACTGATCAGCCATTTCAATCCAGATCGTATCCTATACCTTATCAGTATAGGCAGGAAATTTCAAAACAACTTAGCAAAATGTTAGAGTGGGGAATTATTTCCAAATGTTCTTCACCATATTGTAATCCAATCATAACGGTGAAGAAGAAAGATGGGTCGATGAGATTTTGTTTGGATGCCGCAACTAAACAAGATTACTTTCCTACAAACATTCCACCCTTTTTTTATCCCCAACTAAACAAGATTACTTTCCTGACAGGAACATTCCACCGCCCATACACAACTTGTTCGTAAGATTTGGAAATAAAGTGTTTTCCACCTTTGATCTAACCTCCAGTTATTGGCAGATCGAGCTTCACCCGGACAATCGTCAATACACTGCCTTTAGATATGAGGGTTACACATACCAGTTTAATAGGATGCCATTTGGATTGATAAATAGTGGAGCCGGTCTGATCCGATGCCTGGATCGAACCCTATCTCCTGAGGTTAAGCGAATTATAACTATATACGTGGATGATGTAATCATCGCATCCACATCATTTGAAGAACATCTTCAACATCTGATTGTGTTTTTTCAGGAATGCTTCCAAAAAGGGATTAAGATTAACTTTAAAAAAAAAGTACATTAGTTTCTAACCAGGTGGTATTTTTAGGTCATATTGTTAGTTGTGATGGAGTAAAGTCTCACCCAGACAAAATTAGTGCGATTCAAAACTTTCCTAGGCCTGTTAATAAAAAACAAGTATGATCATTCCTAGGGTTGTGTAATTTTTACCATCGTTTTTACCGCAATTTTTCTAGCCATACGGAGCCATTATTGAAACTAATATGAAAGGAAGAAAAATGGAAGTGGACTGAAGAGCAGGATAGTGCTTTTGAGAAAATCAAAGCAGGGTTTTTGGAACAGGTTATGCTGGCCTTCCCTGATTTTGACAAACCCTTTGTGACCCAAACGGATAGCAGCAGTTATGGATTGGGGGTAACATTATCTCAAATACAGGCAGATGGCTGTCCAGGTGTCCTCTATTTTATAAGCCGACTCCTGAAAGGCCCTGAAATTAATTATACCATGACAGAGAAGAAGGCATTAGCAATAGTATGGGCTTTTCAAAAGTTCCGACAACTACTTCTCGGATCAGAGGTAATTGTGATCACAGATCATAAAAGCCTCCAATTCCTGAATCACAGCTATTTAACAAATGCTCACCTTATTAGGTGGAGTTTGCTGTTACAGGAATTTAACTACACCATACAGTATTGTAAAGGATCCAAGAATGTCATAGCTGATGCACTCAGTCGGAATCCATGTGAGTCGGAACAGAACCATCTATTTATAGAGAAAGCATACATCACAAATATCGAGGCAAGCATTGATAGCAATGTAGAGGATGGATTGGAAATGTTACCTGAGTTACAACTTATGGATCAGAGACTAGGCCCTATTATAAGAAGTTTGAAAGATGAAGAGGTTTTGAATGCACATGAAAATCTTACTTTATACCAATTAAGGGATCAAGTATTATTATATAGGATTGATGAAAATACAGAAGAGTGGAGGGTAGTAGTACTGGAAGTATTGCACATCCCACTGATCACATATATTCACTGTTTGTATGGACACTATGGTGCTCGGAAAACAGAGCATACCATCAAAAATTGGTTTTGTTGGCCAGGTATGTACAAAGACATCCTGAAGGTAATTCGAGGTTGTATAGTGTGCCTTAGAGCCAAGCCGGTCAACCAAAACTATAGTGAAATGTCAAAGTCCATCATTCCTAATAGACATAATGAGATCTTGGCAATCGACTACTATGGACCTTTGCCTCCATTCAACAAGCAAAAGTACTTGTTGGTTACTTATGATCTATTTTCAAAATATGTCTCTGCATACCCTATACCTCAAGCTAATGCTAGATACACCATCAAGGCATTAGACACCTTGCAATTTTTTAAGATAGGGAAGCCAAAGGTCATACTAACTGACCATGGTACTCCTTTCTTATCTAAGCAATGGAAAGGTTGGGTGGAAAAGCTGAAGATCAAACATGTGCTCACATCTATTAGAAATCCACAGTCCAATCCTTGCGAATGCATAATGCGGGAGCTTGGATGTCTGTTTAGGACTTACCTAGTAGATGAGCACAGAGGTTGGGTAAAACAGACTGAGAAAGTAACAAATTACATTAACTGGAGTGTGAATGAATCTACTGGATTCACACCCAGTGAACTTCATTTTAATAAACTTGTACCACCTTTATTTAAAAAATACAAACCCATTGTTGGACCAAACCAACATGAAGAGGAAGCCAATATTTGCTTGGTGCAACAGCGACTAGCACAGCAAGCACATTTAAGGAATAATAAAAATAGAAGGAGGAAGGTACATAAATTTGAAGTAGGGGATAGAGTTTTCGTGAAGGTGCATCCCTCTAGTAAACCGATCGAATATAAGTATCATAAATTTTTTCCCAAATATGATGGTCCATTTGTTATTGTTAAACAAGCTAACTCTAATGCATTTTGGTTAAATATCAAAGGAGAAATAAAAGGGACTTACAATCCTAGAAGTCTGAAACCATGATTTTAGTTAGGAAGGAAACATAGAGGAAATTATAGTGCAGGATGGATATGAAAAGGGGTGGAAGGTGATTATTTTAGAGGGCACTCATAATTACCATTTATGTGTTGTTCGAAAGGAGACAACGTGGAAACTAGTGAAAATGAAAAAGTGTTTTGTGGTGAGAGTACATCCGACTGCATAATTGAGCATGTATCGGCTACTTATAGAACTGACTGAGATATGAGGGTGTATCTTACTATGTATGCATATGGACACTCCATTTTCTGTGCTATTATTCTAGGGTCTTGTAACTCTGAGGAGCAGGACAAGAAGCCGACGAGACAAGTTTTCATGCTGCCTAAATAGGAGTATGGAACTGGTCAGATTCTGTTTCACTCCATCATGATACAATTATATGATAGACAGTACTATTTAAGTATAGAAATTAAATAGAGAAAGTAAAATGAATTATTGAATACAAGTGTTAAAAGGGGTCAAATTTCATACAGACATAAAATTGTAATTTATCAAACCGACTGACAGGAAGAAAGAGATAGATAATTACAGATAATATTTTATTATATGAAAAGGAAAATAAACCTCTATGATGATGGGACATTGAATATAAATATTTTTTTTTATTCTAGTAAATGTCAAAAGTTTAAAAGGATTAAACTTTTAACCTTTTTGGATTGGGGGAATTGTAATATAGTGTAAGGATCTCATCTCTATCCTTACCATTAAATGCATTTGAACATAAATATATACATGGATGTGTTGATTTATAAAAGCTAATACATCTATTGAACAGTGTAAGTTGATGATATATAATGGTATGAATAAAATTATATTGTAGTTTAATGAACTGGAAATGCTTGAAACAAAATCATAAATTTGTTACTAAATTTCATTTTATTAATATTTTAAAATAACCTTTGACAAAACGATATTGTTCAAACAGTTGAGAAAGTTTTGTAAAGAAAGAAAAAAAAGCTGATTTTATAATGTAGTGTTCTAATGTGAAGGGGAGAAAACCTGATAGAACGTATGCAGTAACCATGACAACAACAACAACTTTTTTTTCTAATGGCTGGAAAAATTAAAAACATGTATAGAAAAAGTTATACACAAGATTTTTTTTTCTTTATTCGTTAATGGCAGCAAGTCAGATAATTTGAAAAGTATATTTTGGTAAAAATGTTTCTCAACATTTTAAAGAAAGAATAATTGGACAAGCAAGGATGCATAAAACTGTAAGTTGTTTAATTTGATATATACATGTAGAAAAAAATAAAAGTAAAACTGAAATGGAGGGATATTACTATGCTTCCATTGGAATTGAACTTTTATATGAATTATGGAAATTAAAGAAATAAATAAATTATAATCAGTTGATTGAAACATAATATGCACCAAGATTTTTTTATTTATTTTATATATAAGTTTATTGAACTATTCGTTGTGAGACGTGAAAAGAAATTTATTCACATAATCAAGCATTTGATAATTCTAAGACTGTTGAAAGTTTAGACTTAATAATGTTTATTATCCAAAAATTGACTTTAATCATGTTTTGTTTACTATATAGCTATAACGTATTCACTGCTGATATAAATAAAAAAAATTCTTATATATATACTAGTGTAAGAATGATGCAGGTGTGCTAAAAATCATTGTGAAAGGTCAAGGCAACTCAGATGGTTTTTGAAGAGGGCGATGAACATGATCTATAGGTGTGAATACCCACCATCACATATATATATATGTACACAATGGCTACCAAATATTATGTGAAGTTTTATATATCAATTGTGAATGTTGCTAAATCAAGGATTATCCAAACTACTTGGTCACCTTGTGGGAGATGGATAAATCGTTGAAGGCACTAATTGAAAAAATGGAGCAAGTATAAGAGATGCTGAAAATTCCCAATTTACAATAAATTTTTCCATTTAAAAGAAGATGCTCATGTTGATCAAGATGTTTACAGAATCATTCATAAATGTATGTTGATATGTAACTGTTTGTTTGTTGTGGTTGACATGCTGATGTTATAAATTTTGTAAGGTTTTCTCTCCTTTTTTTTTTTATACTTCCATATTGGATTTTTGAGCTGGAAGTACCGAAAGAATTTAAATGTACGCATTTCATGATGTAAAATGTAATTTTGAAATAAAAAAATATAAATGGTTATGTTAGAAGAGAAAGAAGGACTGGGCTATGATGAAATGAGTATATAAAAAGGTAAGACTTACTCTTTGACACATTAAAGACATAACATTTAGTAACAAAGTTAATTATTAATCAAACCCATATTAACCACTTATTAACAAGTTACATACTAACCATTACTTATAAGTACATGTAATTAACTTAATCAAGTGGTGGCAATTCCAGTTCTCATAACTCATTATAGTCATAAACGAACCCATTAATTCAAAAATAATATACAAAATGATAATTTGTATATTAATATGATGATATCATATTTATTTATTTTTTTAAAGAAAAGACAAAACAGTGTCATTTATTTAGATAGTATTAATGATCATAAATTATTTCTTTTTATATGATGGCATGAATGGTAGATGCCGATATATACCAAGAATGACACATAGTTGATGATATTATTATTTTATTTATTTTTGTTTTGTTTTTATTTGGATGAGATTATGTGGAAGTGGTAAGAATCATATTTATGGTGTTTAAAAGTATGTATTTTTATATTTAAATGTGTTATATTAAGTTAAATAAATTTGTTAATTTAAATTGATCTTACATTAAGGGTTGTATGTAATTTGTTGACAATACATCACTGAATTTATGTATCTCTTGATATGGAAATATACATGTAATAGGTACTTAATAAGTGTAATATATGAACCATAATGTCAAGTCATTGCCCACATTGGCTAGATATATACTTATAAATTATACCTGAACAGAGTAACTACTCAGATTATGACTGGGTTTTGAATTCTGGGAATCTAATGGAGTGACATGAAAATTGGGTGGATCCTGTATGTATCACCAAATGAGTATGGGTTGAATGGTAGTAAAGATCTATTTTGGCTGTAGTTGCTGGATCTTTCCAATTTTCCATGTACGGCCGGATTTTTGTTTCAGTATATACCGTGGAATGAATTTAGGTAAATGGTTGAGGGTGGGTCGTTGGTCCATTACAATAGATATTAGTAACAAAATTTGTAATTCTTTATTGATGCAAGCAGTGCATGTAGAAAAAAAAAGATAATATTTTTAAAGAATATATTTAAAAGAAATTAGTGTGTTGAATTCTATGATAACATTATAAAACAAAGTTAGTGATAAACCTAAGAAATATAAACATGTAATTGCAAATTAAAATTAGTAATATTTCAGAGATACAAAACTTTATCATAGTATTAAAAAAAAGTTATATCAGTAATAGAAAAAAAAAGTATTATTATTACAAACAGCTATGACAAAAAAAATATTCAAAATAATTCATACACCAATCATATCAACAAAAATGTAGCAAAAGTGAATGTTTGAAATATTATATAAATAATAAGAATATACCAGATAATCAGAAAAGTGCAGTAGAGATATTAACATATAAGAATATTTACATAGAAAAAGATATTAGAAATTGTGGCTTCCAGCAATTATATACCAAGACATTTTTTCTAAAATCATGATTATTCATCTGCAGAGAATTTTAACTTTAAAGACTACAAAAAAAAAGAAAAAAAACAAGCTGAAATTAATATAAGTGATTAAATCATAGTAGATCACACCCAGATATTAAAAGAATTTACAAAAAAACCAGTGACAGGGAACTACTATTTTGTAATGTATTATAAAAAGGCATTTGAAGTTTCTTTTTTTTAATTAGTTGTGGAATATAATGACAAAACATAGATAATTACCAAAATTTGAACAATATTTATTAAAATGCAGAATATTAATTAGTTTAAAATTTCTAAATGATTTCAGTAGGATGTAACATTACTAGAAATTTTTTATTGCACTTTTATAGAAAGTAAATAAATAGAATATAAGTAATATAGATTGCATGCAGAGTTATTTGTTTTTGCAAGCAAAACTTTAGGAAAGATTACAAGAGATATTGGGATAAAAAGAAAAAATAGAACAATAAATACTTAATATATTAAAATATTGATAAATAGGTTTTTAGAAGAAGAAAAAAAAGTTACTTGAAACAAATTAGCATAAGTTAAAAGTTATAACTAATTTTAACAAATTATTAATTTATACTAAAAATAATGGATGAAATTATAAATTCTGAATGCTTTTTAATGGAAAAATACCAATGATTAATATGTATCATAAAACAATAAATTCTATGCAAAAAATTAGAAAATATAATAAAATTAAATATTAAAGTCATTTGTAAACTGTTAAAAAATAATTGGGATGTGTAGATGAGGAGATGAAAGGTTATGTAATAAAGACAACTGGATTTTCTTTTTATAAAAAACATTTTATTAGAGGGAATTTGAACCCAGTCTTTCAAGCTTCCTTCAATCATCTACCCCGTTTTATACAAATAAAAAAAAGATTCTAATAATTTTAATTTAGATTGAAATGTGAATATCTGTAGCCAATAAATTGATTGTAACTAATAAATAGTTTATATATAAATATGATGAAATATAGGGGATTTGAACTCAGACTTTCAAACACCCACCAAACTATCCACACTATTTCGTACAACTGATGCACATGACCACACACATGTAGAAAAGATAAATAATCACCAATATACATATTTCATGCTAAACCAGCACTCATCAGTTGGTCCAGATTATCATTCCCCATATATATATATAATCAGTGTTCAGTTTATATTAAGATAGCAAATCTTCACACTTTAATGGAGAGGCTTCAATCTACTCCAACCTCCAACTTTTCAGCCATACATATCATTGGAAATCTGATGATGAAAAGCCAAATCCCATGTTGGTATCAGCATGGGATTTGGCTTTCCAGCATCATATTTTCAATGATATGGATGGCTGAAAAGTTGGAGGTTGGAGTAGATTGAAGCCTCTCCATTAAAGTGTGAAGATTTGCTATCTTAATATAAACTGAGCACTGATTATATAGTGTGGATAGTTGGTGGGTGCATGACAGTCTGAATTCAAATCCTCTATATTCACAATTAAGCTCCAGGTTTGTGAAGAATGCCTGGTTTTCAAATATTTATATAAATATGATGAATAAATATGTAAAAAAATGCATGAGCTAGTCATGTGTGGAAAACAGATGACATAAAAGACAAGAATCACTAATATCGATAAAATATGCGAATGTATTTTATTATTAAGCTATAAATAATATTTTATTAAATATAAATGCTTAACCAAAACTAAATCTGAATTTTATAAATCAATACTTCATTTTATTTAAGAATTAATTCATTAAATTAAACAAATTAGTTTTATTTTAATTGTAATAAATTATATTTTGATATAGGATTTTTACTGTTTAGAAGGAATTATCTTGCTTTAAAATAAAATAAGAATGGAAAGAATGCACTTTTAATTAAATGAAGTAACAGGAGTAATTGGTATTTTTTTCAATAAATTATTATGTAAGCCACATGTTGATATCTAGAATTCGTAATAATGAGAGTTTCCATTAAAAAATAACAATGTATGAAAATAAATGCAATTTTTACATATACTGATCCATAAAATTTTGTTTATAGGCTGAAGGTAGGAAAAAAGTAAAAGAATATCAATATACTTGCACACTTCAAATATTAGTTATCATATTTTTGAATTCTTATTTAAAAATTTGGATCTTAAATTTAAAATATATTTTTAAACTTATAACAGAAGTTATATAAACGCATCTATAATAAATGCAAAGGTATGCTGCAAATTAATGCTTGAAAGAATAAACAAGTATTGAGATGACATTTTAATGACTTGTAATCTAAAATGTTAGTTTTTCCTATATCTATGATACATTGTATTCTGAAGTTATGACAATATTTTATTAAATAACAGAACTAGAAGAATTTATCATAATATTTACCAGCAGAACGGGACTGAAGAAGCTAAAATATTATCAAAATTACTATTTTAAAAATATGTATTAATTTATTAATCCTTTGATTTTAATGTATAATGGCAATATAATTTTAAAAAAAAAGTAGAACAGTAAAATCCAAGTAAGTTGTGGTCTTCAAAAATATACTTCCTCCAGGTGCCTCAAAAACTAGAAATGTTAATGAAAGTACAAAGAATTTATTGTACTTATTATAAGTGATTTTAATTTATCTGTTTGTTTAAAAAGAATTTTAATAATTTAATTTTTTAATTATAATGAATTTGATTTGCCTTATTTAATAAAAATTATAAAGATAAATAAAATTTCTACTTATCATATGTATATAAAATTTTCATATTTTTTTGTGTGTTGGTTGATTATTATAAATTATTACAGCACTTATGCTTAAGCGAAATCACATATGGCAGGTGAAATCTGACTAAAATACCAAAGCATTATTATTAATAATATGCAAACATTTAAATTGAAGAAACCAAAACTTTATTCTTATATTTTGACATAAATTCTGAAAAGTATTTTTTACAACTACATGAAAAATATTAGTTGTTATCTATTTTTGTAGCATTACTGTCATTTTCTCAGATAAGAATGTTTCTGATTGGTTTTAAAATACAGAAAAGAATCATGGCAAATCAACATCTTCATATGATAATCTAAATAGAGACAATATGACTAGTCTAAATAGTTTTCACCATATACATAAAATTTACCTCTAAAATATGATATGATGCATGCACATAAACCTATCTAGCCTTCTATCTAACCATCTATCTATCTATTCATCCATCAATTTATCCACTTATATATCTGCCAGTAAATCCATTGAATTATCCACCCATTTATCAATCTATTTTATATAATTATTAATATATATTTACATAAAAACATACATTGAATATCTTTATTCTTGTATTTCTAATATTAAAATTATTATTATCTGTGTGCAATAGGCAGTACTATAAGTTATTATTATCCTAGTCAGTGTATGTATCAGTAATAAATTTGTAATAAAATTAATTCTTGATAGTATAAGTAAGTATTAAATGTGCACATACAAATTAAATTAATGAGAAGTTGTACAAAAATATACTCTCAGGCATATTCTTATATATCTAAATAATGAATCTATCTCTTTGTGTTTGTTGTTATAATGGTCTAAAAATATATATAATCAATAATCTTTTTCACAGAATTATGTGCTATGTGTGCACATTTTTATGCACATATAATATTGGTATAATATACAAGAAATCACTAATACAGAAAATAAATTGAATTTTTAATAGCCCATTGTAGGTTATGACTACATTAACAGTAATTCTTCCTATTGACAAACTATGATCTAGTTTAGATAATTGCCAAATGGTAAAGATTTCATTGATAAGGAGATTGCTATATAAAATTAAAATATAATTATGATTAAAACTTTGAAAAATATTACAAATTATACCTAGCTGATTCATGAACAAAGTCATCAGCATGCAGAATAATAGCCTCTCCCAACATTACAATGCACTTAAACCTTAATATGTTTAACTATTCCTAAATCTAAATAACCAATAAAAAATTAAAACAAACTTTTTGGACTGATAAGCATGATTTTAGAATCCCTAACACCTCATCAGATATGCTAATCTATTAATCATTTTTAAAGTGATTTCTGAGAAAGTCTTTCAAAAATTAAATAAATAATAATACTTATTAAACAGTGTCTCATTGCCAAGACACATGGAATGGAATAGACAAGAAAAGCAGCTGAAGGTTGGAAAAGTTACTATTGTGAATATATAAATCACACTTAAATTGGTTATAGTGTTAATAGACATTTTGTAAAAAGGAGGGTGCCTTGCAATAAGTTGAGATTGTTGATTGTTATTGATATTGGGATTGTCTAAGTGTTGAGTGATTTTAATGATGACATATATATATATATATATATATATATATATATTATATATATATATATATATATATATATATAATCTTATAATTGAATATTTATAAATACAGTAATTAGATATATGTAAAGTATAACTTTAAATTTTTTTATCCACATAGTGCTTTTGACTATCCTCGTAGTAAAACTATTATTTAAAAGGAAGGATAAGGATCATAGAAAGTTAAACAATTATAGACCAATAGCAGTAACATCAGTGCTATATAAAGTTTTCTCATATCTGGTGGCTGGAAGGATTGCAAAAACGGATGGAAGAAAATAATGTAGTGGGAGAAATGCAAGGAAGTTTTCGATCAGAGGCATATAGGAGATAGTTTATTTGCAGTTACACAACTTATGGATATGAGTAAGAATGTAGGTAAATGGTTATATATGGTTTTTATAGATATAGAGAAGGTGTATGATAGAGTAAATAGAAATAGATTATGGGTAAGTTTAGTAAATTTGGGAATGGATGGAGCTTTAGTGAACATTATTAAGAAATTATATAAAAATAATTGCTATAGGTAAAATATAGAATCAGTTTAAAAATGTGGTCAGACTAAGGTAATGATGCCCTCTGTTACCTACTTTATTTTTGTTGTATTTGAGAGAATTGGAGAGAGCAATAGAAAGACTAGGAAGAGGAGTAGAGATACCATTATTAAGTGGCAAGGGAGTATATACATTGTTGGGTCTTTTATTTGCAGATGATGTTTTTTTGGGCAGAAAGAAGGGAAGATATAGAAGTTATGCTGAGGACATGTGCAAAGGTGGGTAAAGAGATGGGGATTAAATTTAGTGAAGAAAAATCAAAAGTAATGTTGATTAATACTGGGGAAAGAGAAGACAGAGAATTTTTACTGGGGGATATAAAGTTAAGTGTGGTGAACATATGTAACTATTTGGGAATCTTCTCAAGTAATCAGAGAAATTGCTTGGATGAATGGGAGAAAAAATTGATAAATGAAGCAAAGAAAAGAAAGGGATTGATAAAGAAATTTACAGTGTTATGGTATAATAAATATAATGTAGCTAGAATTGTATGGAAGGGAGTGGCTGTAGTAGAGGTAACATATGGTAATAATGTATTATGTGTAAGTAAAGAGATATTAGATTACTTAGAAAAAGTACAAAGAGAAGTAGGAAGACATGCATTAGATGCAGAAGTGTGGATGGCAAAGAAAGCAATTCAAAGAGAAATGAAATGGTCAAGTTTTTATATGAGAGATGCATAAAGCAAAATGAAAATATCCTCTAGATTGCAGTTTATGGATAATAAAAGAATAGCCAAAATAGTATTTAATTTGGTTATGAATAAGGGGCAAGCAACAAGATGGGTGTGAAAGGTAATGTGATATGCAGAAGATTTAGATAAAGAATTCTTGTCAGTATACTTATACAAAAGGTGGGATGATTGTGTTAGGATAATTGTTGAGGGTTATAGTGTTAATGAATGGGATAGAAGAATAGATGCATTAATAAAGAATAGGGAGCTGGAGAGCTAGTATGGAGAGTAAAAAGAGTTTAAATATTTTTAGCAGTAAACAGAATATTGGGTCCGAGTTAATTTATGATAATAGCAAGGAAAATAGTTTACTGTTTAAGGCTCAAATGGGATCTTTAGCAACAAGGGAATATACACCTAAATGAAAAAATATGGGTGATTTAGTCTGCAAGTTGTGTAAGAAAGGCATAGAAAATATTAGGCATCAGTTAATTGAATGTAGATGTCTGAAAGCAGAAAGAGTACAATAGTGATGTGAAAAAATAAGTATGAACAAAGTGATTATACAGAAAATGGCTTATTTTTTTTTATGCTGGATTTGGAGAGAGATAAAGGGGTTTTAGATATAAAAGCTATGGAGTTAACAAAGATTATGTTGTGGAAATAGGTAGAGCAGGGTAGAGAAAAATATGGGAAAACTTGGGGTGGTGAATGAAAAGGAAAGTCAAAGTGGCCAACAGGTTTCTTTGGGCATAGTTGCTGAGAGATTTCTGACTCCATATAAGAAGAAGTCACAGTGCATAATATCACATCACACATCACATCTTTGTCAACTAAGACGTTGAAAGACTAACCTTCCCACAATTCCGTGATCTTACCATTTGCTGCCTAATTAAGTCTTGTTTATATTTGTATATTAGCATAGCTTCCTTTATATATATATATGTGTGTGTATGTCCATGGAAAATATTCACTAATTTTAAAAGAAAAAGGTAAAACATATTTAAAATTATACTCATTTGCTATTAAAAGAAAATAAATATATTTCATTTTTTGTTACTAAATATTTAAATAGAAGAAAACTAAAATACATTTTTTCTTCTATTTTTTAGGGACTAAGATTGTTTTAATGTGATTATAATGTGTATTAATGAAATTAAAGATGTTTTTCATGAGGCAAAAAAATTAAGTAAGACAATTGTTTTATAATAGCTTAGCATTACAGGAGGATAAAATAAAAAGATCAAAATTTTGGAGAATTACTAGAATATTAAGGAAAAAATATTTTCAATTGAATTTAAATTTTATAATTTTTCTAGATTAACTAGAAAGAATTCTTTTAAGTTTTTGATTTAATTAACCAAAGGGAAAAACTATTTTATACTTATTTATACTAAACAGTAAAATTGCAAAGATAATAAAAATCTAAATAAAGAGAGATCTTAATAAAAGTTTATAAATATTTTTTTAAAAAAAGAAAACAGTGAAATTCTAGCTTGTGAAGAAAGAAAACCAGTTTATTGTCTTTCCAAATTATTAATGTAAGGGTTGATACAGAATTAGCCTATTCTACATGGAAGAATAGAGTGAAAGTTTGATTTCCCCAAATTTCCTGAGAAGAACCATGGATCAGTTTCTAAATGCCAACAATCTATGAAATAAAGAGATAAAGTTAAACTTTCTCCCAATGATTGCTATATATAAATATGTCTTTCAGAAATATATATAAAAATTTCTTTTTGGTGACTGCAGAAAAACATGAAAGTGAACCTGATTTAATACTAGATAAATTCCAACTTTAATACTACTTGAAATGGAAAAAAAAACAAAACTATCATAAGGAAAAATTTGCAAGCAAATCAATTTTGTAATTATATATTTGTGTCATCCTGAAGATGTAAAGTAAAGGTATTTATATTTACTTTGAACTACAAGAACCCTGAAAATGCTCTGGTGTGTCTCTCTCTTTATACAGATATATATTTTAAAATTCAAATTATATTTCATACTGATATTTCATACTGATATTGTTGTTTTTTTTGTAGGTATTTATGCATATAATTGTTTTATATTATTTTTTAAGTAAAGAACTGTTTAAATAATTAAAAAAAAACCCAAATGTTTAGGCATGCTTAATTAGTACAATGAACAAAGTTTTTCTTCTGCTTTTATTGTTAGATTGTATAAAAAGAAAAAGTTAACCTTGTTTAAACAACCTAATCTGAATGTATGTGTAAAAAGGTAATGACTATATAATTTAAAGTTATTTTCAATGCTTTATGGTCATATCAGAAAATTATAAAAAAAATAATTTAAGGTTTAAAAAGAAAAGAAAATTTTAAGTAATTATTTTTTCTAAATTGAGGGTTATGCAAACAACAGTTGAATAAGTGTGTGGGTACATGTAAGAATCCTGTGCAACCAATATCTAAAAATGAAGATTGTATTATTATTGTGAATCTTAATTAAACATTATTTGAAATAATTCAGGCAAGTTAATCTTTTTGCATTAATAATGTAGCTAGAATGTTGTTTAATATATAATGGCTGATAGTTTGTTCTATATTCATACATGAAGACATGAACCATATCTTTACATGTGTGTTTTAATGCGTATTCATTTTGGTGGTCGATATTTATTATAAAACATATTGTTATGAGTTTTATATAAATAAAATGATATTGCAAAGTATTGAGATATATTCAAATTATTAAAAAAACCTTTACTTATCCAATGTTCAAAATGTTGAAATAAACTAATTACAATAGAATAAATAAGGGGGAAAAAATAATAATTCTGAATATAAGAAAAAATTTATTTGTGTGAAGTTCTTTTAGTTGAGACAAAGATTTTCCAATTAAATAATAATGGTAATTATGTTGAATCAATGAAGGTTTTGATATAAAGGTTCATGTGAATATATACATGAAATATTATTAAAAGTTGAGTATAAAATAGTGAATAATGTTTGATGTTAAATAATAATGAAAATATAGCAGTAGTTTTTAAGTTATATGTTTCTGAATTGATCTTCTATCTGAGATGAAAATTCAGTCAAACATGAGTGTTTTGATATAAAATTAGAAAGTATTCTCCTAATTAATAACAATGAACTGTTGGTATTTATCTATATCATTGCAGTCTATTTATTGGCACATTATGGTTAACTTAATATATTGTTTGCTATTTCAGTATAATGAATTTTAAAGATTATGATAGTTTCCATATTTGCTTTGTAAGGAATGTCTTTTTCTATACAGAATATTCAAAAATATATCATATTCCACATACCTTGCAAAACAGTTGATGGTAAAACTTGAATTGGAAAAAAGCTAATAAGGTAGAGTAATGAAGAGATAAAGAAGATATTAGAAATTACAGACCTATCATCCTTTTATCAGTTTTATACAAAAATTTTAGCAAGATAATTACAACTCATCTACAGAGAACATTGGATTCCTACCAACCAAGAGAACAAACTGGATTTTTTTCTCTATATGTAAAGCATTGGCTGGGAAGTGAACTCGCAACAACTGTCTGCAAGCAACTTCTTGCAAGGCAAGCTTAACAAACAAACTGGATTTAAAAGTGGTTTTAGTATATTAGATCATATCCAGGTATTGAGAGAAGTTATAGAAAGGACAAAAGAATATGAGTTGCCATTATACTTTGGATTTGTAGATTATGAAAAGGCATTTCATTTTAAAAATACTTCTTCAGTGATTAAAGCATTGGATCATCAAGGTATAGATTCAAAATATTGTCATATTTTGAAGAATATTTATAAAAATGCAACAGCAACAATTAGATTACATAAAGATACTAGGAACATCAACATTGAAAAGGGTATAAGACAGGATGACTCCATATCTCCAAATTTTTTTACAGAAGTGCTGAAAGAAGTATTTTGTGAATTAAAATGGGAAGCTAAAGGAATGAAATTAAATGGAGATTATTTAAGTCATTTAGATTTTGCAGATGATGTAGTTGTTTTTGCAAATAATGCTTTACAGCTGCAGGAAATGTTGCAGGAAGAGGTGAAAATAGGACTAAAGATAAATGTTAAAAAGACTAAAATAATGTTCAATGGATTTTTTCAAAATATGAAAATAAAGATTGATTATGATGAGTTAGAAGAAGTTAACAGTTACAAATATCTTGGTCAGATTATTAATATATATGGAAACATAATGGACGAAATTAATCATAGAATTAAACTTGGTTGGAATGCTTTTGGTAGAAATAATTTTATACTAAAAGGAAATATGCCTATGTGTTTGAAAAGGAAGGTTTTTAATAAATGTGTTTTACCAGTTCTTACTTATGGATCTGAGATATTAAGACTTAATAGAAGAGCAATACAGAGACTTCAGACCATTCAAAGTAGTAAGGAAAGATGCATGTTAGGAGTAATAAGAAGAGATTGAAAATGCAATATATGGGTAAGAGAACAAACAGGTGTTATTGACCTCACTGAAAAAAATTAAAAGACTGAAGTGAAGTTGGGCTGGACATATTGCTAGAAGAGATGATAATAGATAAACAATTGAAATCTTAAACTGGATTCCAAGAGATTGTAAATGACCCAGAAAGAAACCACATGTGAGATGGATGAATGAAATAAGTGCAGGGATGATGTGGAAAAGAAAAGCTAAAGATTAGAGAAGATGGATTGAACTTGGAGAGACCTTCATCCTGCAATGGATTGATAATGGTTGATGATGATAATAATGATGAATGAAGAGACAGCTAAAATTACTGACAGTGAAAATGGAGTTATATTTAAAATGGTAAAACTTGCTTAATTGAGAATAGATAATAAATGGATAAGTTATAATTACATGTACCTGTTAATATTACTTTACTAATAAATTTATTCAGTTTAATCTATTTGTAGAGCTCTTTTTTTAAAGGCAAACATGGGATGCAATCAAAGCATCCACATGATATCTAATAAACTAACCACTGGGCTAAAATACAAAATATGATATATTATGTGATAAAATAGATGGCACTAAGGTAGATCCCTTTAATGTTCACCACATGTTCAGTCTTTTGTTTTATTTACTTAGTTGGCTGATACTATCCTGAATGGCAGTTGTATATCATTACAATATATACCATATCATTACTATTAAATTTTTAAGCAAAGATAAGACTTTGGATCAAGAACATTTAATGAAGTGTGCCGGTAAAAATATGTTTATCCATCTAACATGAGCTGGAACTCACAAAATGTACTTCAAACCCAGTCAAGCCCAAGATTTAGGTCAGGAACCAGCCTGGATTCGAACCCACTCTCTAAGTCCCAAATCGAACACCCAATGAATAACATAATAGTTATGGCTCATGAGAATTAATCTTAATTCGGCCGACTAGCAAAGCTGAGAAGACAATGAGACATCTATTAATTATGATTATATTAAAATATACATAAATATGGCTGTAATATATGTGGAAGAAGTGGAGGAAAAGGAATTCGAACTACTCAAATAAGTTAAACAATAAAAGATAGTTTAATATAATGAAAATTTAGTTATATACATTTATAAATTAAGTACATTAGTGTGTGCGTGAATGAGCAAGCGATTACATAGTGTCATTCACGCTATTAGTTCTCATATGCTCTTTATTAGCTAAATAATATATTACAAATAAACACACATCTTTGGTGGGTCCAATATTAAGATGCCAATCAGTTAATAAAAGGAATTACATAATATTGCTATTAACGCTTTGGGTTACAGTTCAGAAATGTGGTGACTTCCATATCTTAGGGGAGCGTTCTGAGATTCATTACAGATATAAATACAAACTATTTTCCTGCCATTATGGTCGTGAAAATACATAAAATACATTTGATTATATTTAAACCTATGACAAAATATTTAATGACAAATTATTTTAACAATAGTAAGACGAACGCTTTATTTTCCCCAAGGCATATAGATACTCTTAAATATAGATATATAAATCACGAAGGTAGGATTGTATATGATTGAAATAAACTTAATTAATAAAATAAAAGTAATTGGCATTTATATATATCTTTTAAGCAAAGCTTAATTTTAATATTAGAGCATTAAAACTGGGTCATGAAGCAAAAGAAATAATAATAATAATACGAAGAAGTTTGCGGTGCTGACATAATAGCCTAAAAATAACTAAGAGGAAAAGGTCGTGCTTCTGGATGAAAAACGAAATGGATGGGCATAGCGTGTGCCAAACTTAGGGGATCACCGCCAGTGGCCTTTTTATACGAAGAAATGGATGGGCATAGCGTGTGCCAGACTTATGGGTCACCGCTAGTGGCCTTTTTATACGAAGAAATAATATGCATAGCGTGTGCCAGACTTAGGGGTCACCGCTAGAGGCATTTTTATACGAAGACGAGAAGAAATCTATGGGTTCGAACCTGTCGTAACCCCCAGATTAAGAAGCACGTAATATATATATACGAAGATAGGCTAAATGACAGAAACGCAGTAATGATATATGTCTCTAACAACATTGAATAAATTTTACAGCTTTAAAATAAACGAGCCCAGTTTGAATACCATAATTTAGACAAATAATACACTATGCAGTTATATATATAGAGAGATTTTACTAAGTAAGTAAAATATTAAAATTTCCCAAATACGTTAAGATTTTATTTAATAAAGAAACATTAAGATTTCCCCCCATCCCTTTTCTGCTATTTAAAATAAATCAATCCCACTTTCGTGATTTTTATAATAACTGAAATATATAAATACAAGATTTGAAATGTTAAGAGTATGAAAATGAAATAAGATTAGCAGTGATATAGAAAACAATTGAGTCACCTTATTTTAGAATTAAATAAATAATATTTTATAAGATTTCAAAGCGTTAATTAGTTTTAACTTTGAATTTACACCGGTAGAAAATTCAGAGTTAAACAAATATATATATTTTTATATTAGAACATAAATAAAATGTTGGTACATAAAACAAGCTGGCGAGTATATCAATTAATTAATAATACGTATATATATTTAAGGGGACGTTAATAACTTGCTTGAAGGTTTAGTTTAAAAGAAGAAAGGATTTTTAGAAAATTCAATTTGTCAGATTGTTTTAGATTGACATATTAATAGGCAAACAGATATATAAATCAAATAATAAACACATGTAAATAAATGACCCTACCAAAATTAAAGAGCATATAAGATAGAATTAAATTTATATAATTTATTTAAGAGCAAATTACATGTTATTTATATATATATAAAAGGCAAAGTTAAAGAATACATAAAAAAAGATCTTGAGAGATTATTGAGACTAAATTGACTATTAGGTAGCGGCTTGAAATTTACCTTTCAATTTTAAGAGTCCGATTAAAATATTGTCCGTGCACGGCAGTTGAAAATGAAAGTTCTCCGATGGCAGAAAACTTCTATCATATTCTAAAGTTCTTTTTTTTTTTTTTGACGTTTCTTCTTTTCAGGGCAGCAGTATATTATGGTAGCGGCAGATGATGACCCAAAAGGGGTCGAGCAAGTTGGTGGATTTACTGCTACATATTTTTCTTAGTTTTACAGCAATGTTAACAATCTCTCAATCAATAGTAACTAATTAATTAATAACTAATCTATGTGATTCAAAATTTAGTCATTTTATACTTTTTCTCTTATCAGTTGTTTTTGAAGATGCAATTGTTAGATAACGCCCAAAATAAATTCAAATCTATTTCTAGATTAGAAATAGATTTAACAACATGTTTTTAACACAAGTAAATCTAATCTTAACTAATCCCATTTATCTTAAGTAAAACTTTAATTAAAAAATACCTTTCCCAGATTAAAACAACAGTGCTTCCAACCCCTAATTATTTTTAGACAATTAAACAACACCTGCATCTTCCATATTGGATTTTATATAAAAAATGTATAATTTATAGAAAAACAAGCAATTTGAAAAGAAAAAGCTAAAACGACATATAATAAAATATTTACAAAAACATCAATATTGTAAATATGTAAGTTTTGCTCCTAAGTATATATTTAAGCTGCAACTATAATTTTAATAAGAAGAACTAATAATTAATAAAAAGAATCAATAATAATAAATATTGAAAGTTAAACTACAAATTTAGGTGCGCATCTCAAATATATACATGAAATATATATACTGACAAAAGGAGCAGGATGGGATATAGGGGTTTGAACACGGGTTAGTAAGTAAAGATAAGACTTTGGATCAAGAACATTTAATGAAGAGATAGGAGCTTCTGACATTACAGCAGTATTGATATCTGTCTTTTTTTAAATATTTAGGAGATAATTAGACTGATTAAGTGTTTGATTAAAAAAATATTCATATATATATAACCATTTGAAACCAGTCAACACTTAGACAATTCCAGTATAGATAACAATCAAGAATTTCAAACTGTTGACAAGGCAACCTTCTTTTAGCAATATAGGTGGAATTCCACCCATTAATGGTTTCATATCTTTATAAAGACACTAAAGATTGCAATTAGACTACAGAGATTGAAGTTATATATATATATATAATTGTGAATCTAAGTGAATACTGTAGTGTTTGTAAAAATGGCAGACATTTTTGTGCACTCCAGAAAAACTAGAATTTATTCGTAAGGCTGTTTTTAGATCGCGCTCTGATAGCTGAGGAATTTAATTAGTGCATTGACATAATGGCGATCGACAATTCCTAGAGGTATTTGCTAATTACAAATGCTTCTAGATAAGAGACATTACCTTATTGGTCAGTGCATTGATTGAGATCGTTGCAGTTGTCAGAGAGCGAATAGAAGACGGTGTAACATCTAGCAGGAATTAGAGGACAACTCCAGTAGAGAGCAGTCATGCAGTAGTGAGTAGCGAGCAGTATTGGAGAGACATCTGTTTAACATCAGCAAAGATATCTCATGTCAGTGCTGGCGGTAAATGACTAGCACACCCAGTGAAAATGTAGTTCACGGGTGTAGCTGAAAGACACCGCAGCAGAGAAGAGCATTAGTTGCAAGAAGAGCATTAGTTGCAAGAAGAGCATTAGTTGCAAGAAGAGCATTAGTTGCAAGAAGAGCATTAGTTGCAGAGAAGGGCATTAGTTGCAGAGAAGGGCATTCGTTGCAGAGCAAGGCATTCGTTGGAGAGCTTCGTTAAGAAAGAACAGCGTGGGAATTGTATAATGTTATTTGCTAACCACACAGTATGACTTGCAGTTATAACCTTGGCACAGTCATAAGTGCGGATATTACAATGGCGCAGTCGCATTTGAACCTGGGAGTAGCGAATACGTTGAACTATAAGTTTAGCCGTAGACGGAGAAACCGGGCGAAAATGACAATCCCAATTAGTAACGTTAACATCGGTGAAAGTTTGGAAATAAAACGTTTGTGCAATTAACATCGGAAGCTAATGTAATTGGAAAAAAAAAAGTTTCAGCAGCTGTTAAATCGCATATTTCTGAGTGAAATAACAGGAAAGTAGCGAGAGAAAAACAACACCAAGGAATAGCAACAAGGGTTTTTCTGGAGTGGAGGGAGGTGTGTAGTGTTTGTAAAAATGGCAGACATTTTTGTGCACTCCAGAAAAACTAGAATTTATTCGTAAGGCTGTTTTTAGATCGCGCTCTGATAGCTGAGGAATTTAATTAGTGCATTGACGTAATGGCGATCGACAATTCCTAGAGGTATTTGCTAATTACAAATGCTTCTAGATAAGAGACGTTACCTTATTGGTCAGTGCATTGATTGAGATCGTTGCAGTTGTCAGAGAGCGAATAGAAGATGGTGTAACATCTAGCAGGAATTAGAGGACAACTCCAGTAGAGAGCAGTCATGCAGTAGTGAGTAGCGAGCAGTATTGGAGAGATGTCTGTTTAACATCAGCAAAGATATCTCATGTCAGTGCTGGTGGTAAATGACTAGCACACCCAGTGAAAATGTAGTTCACGGGTGTAGCTGAAAGACACTGCAGCAGAGAAGAGCATTAGTTGCAAGAAGAGCATTAGTTGCAAGAAGAGCATTAGTTGCAAGAAGAGCATTAGTTGCAGAGAAGGGCATTAGTTGCAGAGAAGGGCATTCGTTGCAGAGCAAGGCATTTGTTGGAGAGCTTCGTTAAGAAAGAACAGCGTGGGAATTGTATAACGTTATTTGCTGACCGCACAGTATGACTTGCAGTTATAACCTTGGCACAGTCATAAGTGCGGATATTACAAATACAATTTGGATTTTTTTTTCAGAATACAAACAAAATTTTAAAAAATCCCATATAACTAGTGCATAATAGACTCAGTCTTTTAATTATTTATTTGTAAGTAGAATTTTGGCCCTTTTTGGAGAGATAAAAGTGAAGAGAAAATTGTAAACCTTTTTTTTATCTAGAATCATAGTAGTATTGTGACTATTATCTTTTCCTTTATAGTTTTTCAACAGAGAGATTTTCAAGAAATTTTGCTTTATAATAGACTGCTTAAAACCTGAATTACCATTTTTTATCTGCTTACATATATAAATAAACATATTGAACATTTATTTATATCTTACAAATATATTGCATTTTAAAAGCTAAAAAGTAAATTTAGATTTTTTTTGATTAGTATAATTTTTGTTAAAACGTGCAATGAAGGTTAAAATTGTCATTCTTATTTTTTTTATCTAATTGGAAAGAATAAATGACATACAGATTACTAATCCAGATAAATTAAAAGAATTCCAAAAGTATAAGCTAAAAGAAAAATATTTTAGCTAATTAAAGATGGAAGAATAATGCTAAAAAAAGAGAACTTTGTAACTTAAATTTAAGAGAATGTGTATAAGATTATTATCTTATACGCTGATAAAAAGACAAAAGAGTGCGCAGAAGTTCTAAAAATGGAGCGCGATATAAAAAGGAGATGACAACTTCAATCTGGGTCTTCTCTTTTACTTCTAGTTACATCTCTAAAAGTTGGAGGTTTCCACGAGCATAACCTGTGGCAAGAAATATACTTCTACACAGGTATGCCCCTTGCTGTACCAAGCTTCACGCAAGCATGGAAACGGGACTTGTGAAGACCGCTTTTGCAATAAAAGGGTCACTACAACCGTGCCTTTTCTCCAGCTATAGAACGGAACAATAATGGAAGATGCCGGCAGGAGAGACCAATGGAAATTCTCATGATCTGGGATCCCATAAACCTACATGAACTTACCGGTAAGTTAAGAATAATTTTTCCTGATAGTGACTTAAAAGTTTGCAAACAATTATTTATCTAGGCTTAGACTACCATCCTGATATAGACTTTTCTATTCAAGGGACTTTCTTATAAAGAATTTTATACAAGATCTTGGAACATTATTAAATTGCGTTCATTATTTAATCTAACTGTTTTTGTTAATCGATTCATTATCTGGATTAGCATGTGTGTACTTTCCAGTTTAGTTAATTCGTAATTTAACTTATAAATATTTTAGTTTGTTAGAATAAAAGAGATTATACTTTTATCAACCTTTTTCACTTGCATTATTAATAATGGTTATTATTCTTTTTAGTATTAAAGTTATTATTAGTTTAATAAGATTTAAAAGTAATTTACCTTGCCAATATGTTTGAATAAGCCCAGCAATAATAATCTCAAAAAAGATAATTCTAGTTTACCGAAAATTACCGATTTTTAAAATCTAAGACCAATAATTTTAAAAATATTTTATTTTTTTTTATTTCGAGACATCTGGCGACAGATATCAGCGGTCTTTTTAGAATAAAAGACCTCACCTATCAAATAAATTAAAAGCTGATCTCATCAATAGCATAATTCTCAACCATCAATAGGCAAAGTTTGATCAGGAAATATAGCTGTGTTTTTTAGGAAAAGAAATACAACTTTCTTTTTTCTTTTGATACAGCTTGATCAACTCACGCTCAAATATAAATTTGAGGTGTATAGTGGCCTAGTAATACGAAAAATGTTACAATGGTGACCCAACTCGGGCTCGATTTAACAACTACAACCTGAGATGAGTTGTAATGATAAAGAACATTACAATGATGACTCAAAGAAACTCACAGCCGGAAAATAAATTATGATTTTTTTGAAAAAAGAAAAAATTTATAAAAAAAAAACTAACTAATTAAACCCTGATTATTAAAATATGAAAGAAGATATTTTTTAATATGACTTCCAGAAAGAAAAAAATATATATGTATATTTTTTTATATATGTCTAAAAACACGATCGTGGCTGATGTAGACGTAAGTCACAAGTATTTGACCGGGTAGGTGGTTACTGAAGAGGGGAATAACATACACCGAGTCCTTATCCGCAGTATATGAACATAAGACCATCTTTAAATCTGTCAGACTATTTCTAGCAGAGATCCCAATAAAGGGGAAGGTGGATCAAGTTGGACCAAGTTGCACGAGCTGTAAGACTCAGAATGATGAGCAGCTGTTTGTGCTTATAACTTGGGTCTTATTGTTAATATTACACTAAAGCGGATAGGACACAGATGAATGTTGAAATATTTTCCATTCCCGCTGTTAGACCTAAAAGTGGGCGTTAAAGCCGAAGTCGCTGAATGAGTCTACACAATATATCAGCACGCTACTACAGAAAAAAAAAATACGAATATGAATTTAAAAACTTAAGAATAAAATTAGTGTAAACCCCTATTTTATTCTCATCTCCTGGCACTGGTGGTATTGTAACGTTTATTTATATACGTTACAAATATATTGGCATTTGGTAAAAGCTAAAAAAGTAAATTTAGATTTTTTTTTGATTAGTATAATTTTTGTTAAAACGTGCAATGAAGGTTAAAATTGTCATTCTTATTTTTTTTATCTAATTGGAAAGAATAAATGACATACAGATTACTAATCCAGATAAATTAAAAGAATTCCAAAAGTATAAGCTAAAAGAAAAATATTTTAGCTAATTAAAGATGGAAGAATAATGCTAAAAAAAAGAGAACTTTGTAACTTAAATTTAAGAGAGAGTGTATAAGATTATTATCTTATACGCTGATAAAAAGACAAAAGAGTGCGCAGAAGTTCCAAAAATGGAGCGCGATATAAAAAGGAGATGACAACTTCAATCTGGGTCTTCTCTTTTACTTCTAGTTACGTCTCTGAAAGTTGGAGGTTTCCACGAGCATAACCTGTGGCAAGAAATATACTTCTACACAGGTATGCCCCTTGCTGTACCAAGCTGTCACGCAAGCATGGAAACGGGACTTGTGAAGACCGCTTTTTGCAATAAAAGGGTCACTACAACCGTGCCTTTTCTCCAGCTATAGAACGGAACAATAATGGAAGACGCCGGCAGGAGAGACCAATGGAAATTCTCATGATCTGGGATCCCATAAACCTACATGAACTTACCGGTAAGTTAAGAATAATTTTCCTGATAGTGACTTAAAGTTTGCAAACAATTATTTATCTAGGCTTAGATTACCATCCTGATATAGACTTTTCGTATTCAAGGGACTTTCTTATAAAGAATTTTATACAAGATCTTGGAACATTATTAAATTGCATTCATTATTTAATCTAACTTTTTTGTTAATCGATTCATTATCTGGATTAGCATGTGTGTACTTTCCAGTTTAGTTAATTCGTAATTTAACTTATAAATATTTTAGTTTGTTAGAATAAAGAGATTATACTTTTATCAACCTTTTCATTGGGTATTAATAATGGTTATTATTCTTTTTAGTATTAAAGTTATTATTAGTTTAATAAGATTTAAAAGTAATTTACCTTGCCAATATGTTTGAATAAGCCAGCAATAATAATCTCAAAAAAGAAATTCTAGTTTACCGTAAAATTACCGATTCTAAAATCTAAGACCAATAATTTTAAAAATATTTTATTTTTTTTATTTGCAGACAGCTGGCGACAGATATCAGCGGTCTTTTAGAATAAAAGACCTGCACCTATCAAATAAATTAAAAACGATCTCATCAATAGCAAATTCTCAACCATCAATAGGCAAAGTTTGATCAGGAAATAAGCTGTGTTTTTGGAAAAGAAAACAACTTTCTTTTTTCTTTTGATACAGCTGATCAACTCACGCTCAAATATAAATTTGAGGCGATAGTGGCCTAGTAATACGAAAACGTTACAATATATATATATATATAATTTTTTTAAAATACACTTTGTTTAAATATTAAAATTTTTGTAAAAACTACTAAATTTAATGAATTATTTTTAAAATATCTTTTAAGTAAAACACTTTATTTTTCAATGACATATTTTTAAAACATGAGATGATAGGTATATAATTTAAGAGATTAAATAAAATGAAGTGTTTACATAAATTTCGTCATGAGGTTTTGTATCATTGAAATATAATGGTTGATCAACTATAAAATAACTACATATCAGCTTGCTAAATCCAATGGTCTATCTTCCCTAAATTATTCTTGCATCTTCCAAACTCAATATAGATAAATGATGTTGGATCCTCATGTTAACTATCAATGAATTTGTCAGTCTCTAGGTCTTCATGATTAATAATAGTCATAAATAGGGATTTTGTCACTTCCAATTCCAATAAATAAAAATAGATCAAATAAAATATATTTAAATCCTCTTTTAGAAAAATATTAAAGTATATGGCATCATATCCTATTTTCAAGTTAGCAATGATAATCAAACTGGGTATTCTGTACTATTATGTTCTTTTTACTAAAAAAATCCTTTTAGAGTACCAATCATATTTCTAAATGCATCATGTAATCTAAAAATTGCCTTGTTAATAATGAAACATATATTCAAATATTAAGGAAACATTTTTTTTTATAAACAGAATTATAAAGTAAAAATAATAAAAAAAACTAGATACATTAATTAAAAAATAAACAAAGTTTTACTGAACATATACACTAAGATTAGTGCTGTATAAAGAATCATGATTATGCCTTTATTTTTTCAATGTTTGATTTTTAATTATGTTAAGAATGTCTTCAAGTTGACAAAAACTGATTATAGTTATTAGTATGTTTGCTTTTTAGTAAATACATATTTTGATATTTATATCATCGTTTTTACACATTATTACATTATTCCTTTTATATTAATTTATCATAATATATTTTTTATATATATATATATATTCAAACACAAATATGTGTATATTGGTATATGAATATATATATAATTTTATTTTATTAGGAATTTTTAGAAAAATTACTGAACTTAAAAAGCAGAATCCAAATATGAAAATTATCTTGTCTGTTGGAGGCTATGCAGCTGGTACAACTGAATTTTCTATTATGGCTTCCAAGCCTTCTTATAGAGAAGCATTTATTGATAGCACACTACAGTTACTTCGAGAAATTGATTTTGATGGCTTGGATATTAATTGGCAGTATCCAAATATGTATAGAGACAGAAAAAGAGATTTAGAAAATTTTCCATTACTCCTACAGGTAATAAATTAGCTTTTACGTGTGCATATATATATGTGTGTATTTGATAATTAAATTATATTAAATAAATGGCTAACAATGGCCAGCAATAAACTACTTCATTTACTGGTTATGTTTAATTAGTTTAAAAGTAAATTGTATTAATTATATATGTAGTTTAGTGTATGCTTTATAATTATTCGGAAAGTAATTTCATTTTTTAAAGAAAGTCACACAATGAAAATAAATAAATATCATAAAAATAGAGATAATTATATATATATATATATTTTAAATGCTTTTATTTACTGTGTACTGAAAGGCAAAAAAATCATTTTTTATTCTATCACAAGTGGGTTTTTTAGATTTAACTTGAAATAAAGGCATAGGGAATCCAGAAATTAAGCCAATTCTTTGTTATGAAAAGTAGTGATTGACTTAGTTAATTTCTGGACACCCCCCTCCCCTCAACTTTTATTTCAAGTTGAAAACTAAAAACCATAATTATGAATGAAGAAATAATTTTTTTTTTTGCTTTTTTTAAAAGCATTTAATATATAAAAAAATATTTATCTCTATTCATTTTTAACTTTTTAGTGTTGGCATTAGTAAATAAAAATATAAAATGATGTTGTACTTTAAATCAAATTGAATCTTATAGTTTATATTGTAACGATATATAAATATGTCGTTACATTAATTTAAAATAAAAACTTAAAAGTTCGCAAATAAAAGTAAAAAACTAAACGCTAAAATTAAAATGTTTGTTAAACGTATATACATTCGCACAGATGCCAAACTTTAAAAATATTTAAAAAAAAAAAACAAATAAATAAGTATTTGAACGTACTTTTTTTATAAAAAAAGTACAAGATTTAAAAATAAAAACAGGTATTAATTAATTCTTGTAATCTGTAAATGGAAATGATTGTTTATAAATTGTTTGAAAAGCAAGCTAGCCTTGGGCTCTTGTATAATTAAAATGATCTGATGAAAGATAGATAAGAAGAAAAAAGAAATTAGCTTGACCAATGGAAGCACTAAGCCTCAGCCCGGACCTGAACGAAAATTTGGATTAGTGACGTCTTTGTTCATTCAATCTGGAGATTTACTATAAAAAGAGAAATATTGAGTTCCAGACAGTTTTTTTTTGGACTTGATTTGATGAGAACGGTAAGACGCACTTGCCGTTCTCTCTCATTTTTTTTTTGTTTTAAAAAAAATATAAAATGAAAAGACTGTGATACAAGAATGGAACCAGCTAATGCTACCTCCAGAACATTATCTTCCAATGGAGACATCGTGGGAATTAAAAGCAGAAACCTGGACTCTTCTACCGTAAGCTATATTGACATGAACTCTAAATTTAAAAATAATTAAGAACTTTCGTTCAAGCTTATGAACTTCTATCTGACTTTTTTAAGTTTAAAATCAAATTAATAATGTTTAATTTTATATGTTTTCCGATTGATAAAAATCATTTCCATTTTTTTTTCTCTTATTGTATAAATTATTTGTTGTTTGAATTTTAAATGATGAAATTTAGGTTGGGTATAGATGTTGCATAGATTCGTTAGCGGTTGATTATGTTGTGGTTTCCACAGTCGATTAGAATATATAAGTCAACGATGTTAATGTGGGCATCTTACGATGAATGCCATGGGGCCTTGTGTATTCCCTTTTTGCAATTGACGTTATCGATGATTTTGTATTTTGATCGATTGTGTTTAATTTGGATGTTTTTGACCGTGGAATCTGTGCAGCCGATCTATACTCAACATTTTAAAAACAAATTGTATAAAAATAATCTGTGCAAACATATTTAAATGTTAAATTTAAGTCGGGCCTGAATGGCTATATGGTTTTGTAAAGTTATATTTAAGGGAGGGTAATCTTAGGTTATTCATTTCGTAGTTGAATTGGTTCAATGGATTGGATATATTTGTGTAATTGTAGATGTAGTATGAGATCCGCTATGGGCAGGATTATAGATATACGCCACACACCCTCTGTTTGCCTATGGATGGATTTGTAAGACAGCAAAGGACCGCAGTCCATTCCTATGGAGTTTTATGTTTATTGTTCTACTCGCCAACAGATGTCACATTCCTGTTGGTGGAGAGACAATGTCTTCTCTAATCTACTTACTGATCAGATGTACATTCCTGACAGTATAGTATTTTGTGTTGTCGTATCATGCTACATTGAATACATGAATGTATCAGATGGATTGGCGCCAGTTTGATTGCGAAATTTGTTGCCTAGGGTTAAATCAGGGAAGAATATTTTCTTTTCAAATGCAGATCTATGTAGTCTATTCATACTTGACTATCTAAATAAAAATTAAACTTATTGAAATCTTTTTAAATGTAAATTTACAAGTTAATATAAAAATCTAAAATGGTGAATTTATTCCTCAAAATTTAAATGTTATTTTATATGTGCGTAAATAAATATTTTTATGTGTTAATTTCTGGCAGTGGCTTTTATTTATTTATATTTAAGATATAAATTAAGATATAGATTTTTATCTCTGCGTCTCCACTGAGCTAGTGACTTGGGCTAACGATCGGAATATTTAAATAAAGTGGAATCTTAACAGCGCGTATCTGCCTACTTTATAAATTTTTCTAGGCTCAAATGCCTAGATGGCGCCTTGTAGAGCAGATATCGTAGTTTGCGGTTAGATTCGATCTTCACTTGCATTTCGATCGTTATAATTGGCGTCCCAAGTGTGGCCTCCTTACATCTTTAATAAATCATGAGTGCCCTGAGAATTTTAAAAGTGAATCATGCTATTTTTTCTCGCCCCTTTATCTCCTCGTAATATTTTTTCTGAAATTGTATAAATATATTTGTTGTATTGACGTGGAGTTACAGTTTGAAATTTTGTCTTAAAAGTGCTGCCAGTAAGAAAAATTGCGCATATGTAAATATAAATGCGAGGAATAAAACGTAATAATAAATATAAATCATAATTTTTTTTTTTTTTAAAAAAGTCTTGTTAAATTAAAATCTAATCGTTCAACTTGCCTAAGTAATAGTTAAAGGTAGGAGAAATGAAACTTGGAAGGGAGGGGGCAGAAATTTAGCTGGTAATAGGGAATCAACAGTAAATTTTTTTTTAATCATTATATTTACTGTTTTGTCTTTAAAAAAAAAAAGTTTTGTCCTTTTGAAATTTTCATATATAATCAATTTGTGTAACGTAATTACTAACACTAAAGCCTTTTTTTTTTAATGTTTTTGTTTTTTGAGGAAGTTTACTGATATGTAACGATATATAAATATGTCGTTACATTAATTTAAAATAAAAACTTAAAAGTTTGCAAATAAAAGTAAAAAACTAAATGCTAAAATTAAAATGTTTGTTAAACGTATATACATTTGCACAGATGCCAAACTTTAAAAATATTTTTAAAAAAACAAAACAAGTATTTGAACGTACTTTTTTATAAAAAAAAGTACAAGATTTAAAAATAAAAACAGGTATTAATTAATTCTTGTAATCTGTAAATGGAAATGATTGTTTATAAATTGTTTGAAAAGCAAGCTAGCCTTGGGCTCTTGTATAATTGAAATGATCTGATGAAAGATAGATAAGAAGAAAAGAGAAATTAGCTTGACCAATGGAAGCACCAAGCCTCAGCCCGGACCCGAACGAAAATTTGGATTAGTGACGTCTTTGTTCATTCAATCTGGAGATTTACTATAAAAAGAGAAATATTGAGTTCCAGACAGTTTTTTCGGACTTGATTTGATGAGAACGGTAAGACGCACTTGCCGTTTTCTCATTTTTTTTTTGTTTTTAAAAAAAATATAAAATGAAAAGACTGTGATACAAGAATGGAACCAGCTAATGCTACCTCCAGAACATTATCTTCCAATGGAGGCTCTCGCGGGAATTAAAAGCAGAAACCTGGACTCTTCTACCGTAAGCTATATTGACATGAACTCTAAATTTAAAAATAATTAAGAACTTTCGTTCAAGCTTATGAACTTCTATCTGACTTTTTTAAGTTTAAAATCAAATTAATAATGTTTAATTTTATATGTTTTCCAATTGATAAAAATCATTTCCATTTTTTTTTCTCTTATTGTATAAATTATTTGTTGTTTGAATTTTAAATGATGAAATTTAGGTTGGGTCTAGACATTGCATAGATTCGTTAGCGGTTGATTATGTTGTGGTTTCCACAGTCGATTAGAATATATAGGTCAATGATGTTAATGCGGGCATCTTACGATGAATGCCATGGGGCCTTGTGTATTCCCTTTTTGCAATTGACGTTATCGATGATTTTGTATTTTGATCGATTTTGTTTAATTTGGATGTTTTTGACCGTGGAATCTGTGCAGCCGATCTATACTCAACATTTTAAAAACAAATTGTATAAAAATAATCTGTGCAAACATATTTAAATGTTAAATTTAAGTCGGGCGTGAATGGCTATATGGTTTTGTAAAGTTATATTTAAGGGAGGGTAATCTTAGGTTATTCATTTCGTAGTTGAATTGGTTCAATGGATTGGATATATTTGTGTAATTGTAGATGTAGTATGAGATCCGCTATGGGCAGGATTATAGATATACGCCACACCCTCTGTTTGCCTATGGATGGATTTGTAAGACGGCAAAGGACCGCAGTCCATTCCTATGGAGTTTTATGTTTATTGTTCTACTCACCAACAGATGTCACATTCCTGTTGGTGGAGAGACAATGTCTTCTCTAATTCTACTTACTGATCAGATGTACATTCCTGACAGTATAGTATTTTGTGTTGTCGTATCATGCTACATTGAATACATGAATGTATCAGATGGATTGGCGCCAGTTTGATTGCGAAATTTGTTGCCTAGGGTTAAATCAGGGAAGAATATTTTCTTTTCAAATGCAGATCTATGTAGTCTATTCATACTTGACTATCTAAATAAAAATTAAACTTATTGAAATCTTTTTAAATGTAAATTTACAAGTTAATATAAAAATCTAAAATGGTGAATTTATTCCTCAAAATTTAAATGTTATTTTATATGTGCGTAAATAAATATTTTTGTGTTAATTTCTGGCAGTGGCTTTTATTTATTTATATTTAAGATATAAATTAAGATATAGATTTTTATCTCTGCGTCTCCACTGAGCTAGTGACTTGGGCTAACGATCGGAATATTTAAATAAAGTGGAATCTTAACAGCGCGTATCTGCCTACTCTATAAATTTTTCTAGGTTTAAATGCCTAGATGGCCCCTTGTAGAGCAGATATCGTAGTTTGCAATTAGATTCGATCTTCACTTTCATTTCGATCGTTATAATATATATAAAGAAATATTTCTGCTACACATTAATATGTATACTCCTTATGTATACATTGTAATAGTCAGATTTTTACGTTCACATAACAAAATCCAGAGTCCAGGCAAAATACACCAAAGCTGATCAAAATGAGATGGCGAGATCCTGAATACGATCAAGCTTCAATTCATTTACCAATACTCCATTATCTAACACCATATGAATGGCATTTCTGAAGCTACACTTGGTCTCAATTTCTTCAGTGAGCCAGCTCCAACAGGGAGAAACATGAGACTCAAGGGAGAATTAGCAATTTAACTAAAAAAGTTAAAATAAACTACTTAACATGTTATTTAACCTAACTAAAATAATACATATACAACATATAAAATCACTAAGGAATTGGGTTTGGATTGTGAGAAAACATACATTAAACAAGTTTATATTTTAAATAGGTTTATTAAAATTATTAATAATCAAACAAAACAAAAATAACATTAATTATATATTGTTAATATGAATTAACACATGCAGGTGATGCATACTCGATGAGTCTATTGCCAATACAGCTCTCTCACATCAACATACAAAATACATATGTATGTGGGTTTGTGTGGTTATTAAAATCATATAATATTTAATAGGCCAAACCTATTTTGCATTGGTTTGCTAATATTACAAGTTAATGATCTAACAAGATGACTACTACATACAGTGCTAAGTTGGCTGTTATATATATTTGCAATATGAGCATATAAATAAGCTCAAAATGATGCAGATTCAACCTGGTTGCCAAGATTCAAATTTCACTCTAAAGCTGAATAGTTAATTAATAAGGAGGGAAGAGAACTGGTTACTTTTAGATTCACAATATATCTGGGTCTCTTTTCATGCAGATTTTTTTAATGTGATTTTGAAGTTATGTGATTCATGTTTCTTCTTAATATCTTTTTATGCATTTTTCTTTTATGCGATAAAGAAGTTAATATTTCACTTAAAATCAGGATTTCCCCATTTTATATATTTGCATTAAATTTTACATACTTTAAATGCCTGTTTCAAAAAGGTTTGGCAATAAATTTAGATACCGTAGAAGATTTAGAAAAAGATAATGAAACAGAAATGGAACCTGTTTGTTTCATGGGCAAAAGTTATTAGAGAAAGTCTTCAACTTTCTAATCAACTGGAAAATTATTTTCTTGTTAATGACACAAATTATGAACTAAATTCCAATGATGGCTAAATAGTTGTATGTCTGTGTTATATATGTGTATGTTTATATTTTTATACACATATATACATAGAGAAACTTTTAGTCAGAAAAAAGTTACAAGTAAAAATATTTAAGAAATTTTAATTTCTACATAAAAAGAATGTATCTTTACAAGTTTTTAAATATTTTTACTTGTAACTTTTTTCTGTCTAAAAGTTTCTCCATGTATATATGTGTATATAGAAAATGTAATCGTTAGTCATTATTAACACATTCGTGGAAACATGTCATATATATAGTTGCACTTGTGGAAGAGCATTTTCTAACAGCTAAACACAACAGTCTGGATATTGTGAGTTTTGTAAACAATTAGTAAAATCATCGACTCAAATTTTAATTACCGATTACATTGTCGACAGAAAACCATTAACACAGCATGAGACTGAAGTTGGCACTAATTGTATTTCCTCTTGTGACAAATATGATGTCTTACCAGTTCACAAATGAACCACATATTGTCAAATAGCAATAATGATTAAAATATGTATAAAAAAATGTAAAATAAATTACACATAAAAACATATTATTTTGAATAAAATTAACTAGTTAATAAAAAAAGTAAAAAAAGTTTGTCGTGTATCATTTTTTTTCAAATATTTGAAATTTTTTATTAGTCATATTTTATTTCCTTTTTTTAAATGTGAATTTTAAAGTAATTTTATCTTATTGCTTTGGATTTATGCAATTAATAAAAATTTTGGAACATATCCCACATTTTTCAAGGTAAATTAAGTCTACTTTTGTGCAATTTTTTTTAATGCAGTTTTATGTGGAACCTATCTACTGCATAAAAAGAGACCCAAGTATATGTATATATCATGGAGCTAGGTAAAATACTAAAAATATGATCATGGTACAAGTGAGTAATTATTCACAGGCTTCAGCATCAAATGCTCAATGCCCTAAAACTGGACAGCTTGCTAGCATTAATATGAATATATTTAGTTCTGGGAACTTGTATAAGCTTTAAACATGGTCTGGTCTCTTGTGTTTTAATTCTAAAAGGTAGCCATACTTCAACTAAAGTGGATGGGAGTGCTCACCACCACAAACCCATCAGAAAACATAGAAATGAACTTAGGCAAGACTTATACAGGTTAAATTTTATGAATGATTTTAATTTAGGCTGAAAACTTAAGAATTAATAGTATTGATTTATATTATAAGTTAGCTTAAACATCAATATTTTGAAGATTGAAGAATTGATTAAGAGCTCTGTTGTTTTTAAAGAAATTATTATTAATCTTTACTGCAGCTGGAATTTCAGGCACATCACACAGTAGGTATAGTGGGACTCTTCTCTGGATAAGTTGCATGGTTTAGTATGTCTTTATTTGAAATTTCCCATCTGGATAATGATGTTGCAGCACATAGAATAGGATTTCAGATCATCATCTTCCCACAGGAAAAAATGGCAAATCTTTGGCCTCCTACTCCATCATTTCAAAGTTCAATTGGGCATGGATTCTGGTAGCAATGTATGTTAAATTTACAGAGGAAGAATTAGAGTTTCAAAAATATAGGGTATTTATATGATTTTCAAATCCTGTATTATTTTGTCAACAACTTGGATTTACAGCTGGTAAATCCATTAACACTTGATTACTGTCTTATTATTAATTTACAAAATTGATTTAACTTTTGTTTGAATTTTCAACCAAGTACTTTTAATTTAACTTGGGGCATCTTGATTCCCTAAAAACTAGTTAATAGTTCCAACTCAGTTAATTTTGTTATTTATAAAACATATTTTGGAAAAATATTATTGTAAAATTAAGATTTAAGAACCTCACTCCCATGCTAGATTGACACGGGTGTGCAGAGTGGCATGATTTTGTTTACTACAACTTTAATTTAAAATTAAGAATCATTATAAACTTTTAAGTAACATTTTGTTATATATGTATCACGATGATATGTGGATTATATATATATATATATATATGCAATTCATTAACTTTTAGAATTTTATATATGCAATTTTAATATAAAATAACAAATTCACTTTTTTTTTAATAAAATGAAATCTAGAATTTAAAAAAATTAAATTTTAAATAAAATGTTCATGCTGTAATATATATATAAACAAATGATGATATTGCAGTCTTTTATTTACATATATATGTGTGATGATATATATGTATAACTGTATTAATGTTTGGTTTAATCTGGCACAGATGGAACTATGGGATAAATAGGTGAAACATATATTAAGTCAGGCAATATTATATTTAGTCTGTGTATATAATTATATGTGTCTATAATAAATCATTAAATGACTTAAAATCTGAAAATATGCTTTTAAGTGAAAAGTGTTTGACATTTTTGCTTTAGATTGGATTTTTTTTTTAAAAAAAAAATGCCTATGTAAACTATATTGAAAACAAACTTCACTTAATATATACTATTTTACTTTCAAATTGATTTGGCAGTTATATTTTATATATATCACTAAATATTTCTGCAATAAATTAATATCTATACTCCTTATGTATATATCATATTTAATATATGTACATAATTATATAGGTGTATAATAAATTATTAAGTAACTTAAAATATAAAGACATTTTTTCTGTTGAAAAGTGTTTGACATTTATTTTCTTTTTAATTGAAAAGTTATTTTTTAAAAAAAAAGTTTAACAAAACTATATTATAAACTAATTTTATCTTATCCTAATATAAATCAAGCTTAGTTTTGAAAACAAAATTTAAATTTTATATCAAAATATTTAAATTTTTTCCATCCAGTGGTCCAGGTCTAAAAAAATTGAGTCACCTACTTAAAATCATATAGTCTCATAATACTTTGCCAGGTACTTCTTTCTTATATATCAAATTTAAATCAACTCTATTGAATTTAAATCTTATAAATATTAATTTTAAAATTTTACTCTAACTTAAATAATAAAAGTAATTACAAGTATTTACAAACAAATAGATATTTTAACTTAAATAAAAACATTTAAAAATAGTTGTTTTGAGCAAGCCAGATAATATTTATCTATCCATCTTATTTATTTCCATATTTACCTACATATACAGATATTCTTAACTATTTACTTATATATATATGCTATTATTTTTTTGTTTTTTTATCTATCCATTTAATAATCTTCTGGCATATATATATATTAGAAAAATGTAGACAATTGTCAACAATTACAATAATAAATCTTAACAATATTTATTTGTCTAAACCAGGCTTTGGTGTAGCATATCTTTGACAAAAGCTGAAGGTTATCTTTGATTATGCAGATATTATTTCCTCATTTTTATTCTTTATTATAATAATCCATGGACATATTTAATTCAACATAACTCTCTGGAGAAGTTGAAAATATTATTTGCAGAATATCAAGAAAATTGTTATTCTTTCACATTCTCACATGTATAAAAAATAGATTTTTGAATTTAAATCCATAAAACAACTTTATTTCAACATAAATTCCAATAAAAGAGATATTATAGGTCATGAGAAAACTTGTTTGGCCCCAGGAATTATCATTTAACAATATTTGATAGTTTTTTAGCCACATCAAAAGCAAAAACTTATCTCTGTTTTCATAAACATTATCTCTTCATTTCTATTCTTTATTATACAATTCAAATATAAATTATTTTTTTCCTTTTTGAGCTAATTTAATAAGTGACTGTTAATGGAAACAAATGCAGAGGGAACAAATGCAGAAAAGGTATAAAGTAATAAAAGTAATAAAGCTGAATAATTTAAAATATACCTTTTCTGCATTTGTGTTCACTAACAATCACTTATTCTTCATTATAATAACAATTCATGGAAATATTTAATTTAACATATATATTATAATGGTATGGACATGAAGGTGTAAATATGGAGAAATGAGAAAATGTCATCATACCCATAAATCAAATGAAATAGAGAAGAAATAAATATATATTGAAAAATATAAAGGAAAGAAGTATATGTAAGGAGCATGAAATCAGCATTGCAATAAAAAATAAATATAGTTTAATAAAAATATGAATAAGCAATTTTATCAACAGCAATTATACATGAATAATTAAATCAACACTAATCAATCATTCATCCCATATAACTAGATTTAAAAGATTTTCAATAGTTAATGCCAAACTTAGGGCATGGTATACAACAATCATCTGGATGCACATTCTTAAGTGCAAAAATATCTACCATAAAAATTCTGGGATTTTGATACATGCTGATCATCATCAATGCTCTGGTCATATCGAAATATGAGTGTAAAGGCCAAAAATGCAGTGAACCTTTCAAGAATTATCTGGATGTTTAAACACAAACACAAACTTCCATATATATATATCAAAATTATTCCCAAATTTACAACTCAATCAGATTATCCAAAAAATATACTCTAAACCACAACCAATGTTTTCACTACTGCAAGCAGATTTTGCAAGTGTAAAGAACTACAAAATAACCTTTAAACTAAACATTATTCACAATTCCATTTATATCCCATGCACCCTTAATATTAAAGTAACTTTTAAATAAGGTAATTGCTTCAGAATCATACATTTTTAATAATAGATTCTTTAATTCTTCTTTTTATTTCATTTCTCTCAAAGAAGACAACCTTAGCCTCATCAAAATTAATAGTGTGGTCTGTATTTTTTTCATGGATATATAAAGCAGAACTAAGATATTTATTTCTAACTCTACTTTTGTGTATATTAATTCTTTCATTTAAGGTCAGACTACTTTGACCTACATAGATATTAAAAAAGAAATGGTAAATTTTAAAATTTTTAATAGAGTAGATTATTTAAAATGCTATCCTAATGATTTATAATCAGTTAAGATGTTTATGAATATTAAAACTTATAAAGATGGTTTTCCTTTAAGATTTATTTTTGACTCTACATGTACTGTTGTAAAGGGATTTTCTAGGTTCTTGAATAATTTTTTAAAATAATTTGTTGATTTTGGTCATTACACAGTCTCTTCTTTTTTCGAGGCTTTTGATAAGATTAATAATATTAAAATGAAAAGTAATTAAGAATTTGGTAGTTTGGATATGGAAAAAGGGAAGGTATATATAGGTCAGAGTAGTTGGAGCTTAAAAGAAAGAATAGTACATAAAAGTAGGGTAAGAAATAAATATCTTGATTTTGCTTTATATACCCATGAAAAAAATACAGACGACACTATTAATTTTGATGAAGCTAAGGTTGTCTTCTGTGAGAAAAATAAAATAAAAAGAAGAAATAATGAATATCTATTATTAAAAATTTATGATTCTGAAGCAATTAATTTATTTAAAAGTTTTTTTTTAATATTAAGGGTGTATGGAATATAAGTGGAATTATGGTTAATGTTTAGTTTAAGTATGTTGGTATTTTGTAGTTCTTTACACTTGAGAAGTCTGCTTGTAGCAGTAAAACCATTGGATGTGTTTTAGAGTTTATATTTTTTGGCTAGTCTGGTTGAGTTGTGACATTGAGGTAATTTTGATTATTTATTGACTAATTAAGTTTTAGGCTTTTAATGTGTATATATATATATATATATATATATATAATACAAATAAAATGACCATTAATTAAAAAACTATTGTAATAACAATAAAAATAATAAATATAACAATATTTAACTATTATATACAGTCTTTGAATCCATTGTAGTATTTTCAGTTAATTCTTTAACCTGCTTCAACTACTGTTAAATTTAAAAAAACAAAAACAAAATGGATGCAAACATCATCAACTCAAATCCCAGGAATCCCAAATTTTAATGTTAGACAAGTTGCTAACATTTAAATTCATGATTCATGGGATTTGAATTAATGATGTTTGCTTCAGTTTTGTTTTTTTAAATTTAACAGCGATTGAGATAGGTTAAGAAATTAACTAAAAATACTTTTGCAGATAGGACTGTATATAATGGTTAATTATCATTATATTTAATATATATATATGTAATATATTTAGCTTCTAAATAAATCTTTTAACTTTACACTTTCCTGAACATTTATTATTTTATATAAATGTTTAGCAATTTGCCTTATTATCTAATAATTTGCATATGTCTTAGTTTGTCTGTACCTAATTTAAACACTATCAATAAGTAATTATCTATTTATTCACCTAACTTTCTACTTTCTATCTCACTAACTACTATCTACCTATCTATTTGCAACAGTGCAGATACTTGAATATTATAAAACTGTATTAAATGAATTAAATATTAAATGATAATATTTCAAATTACCCTAATTAATTTCTGGGTTTATTAACATTGACATAAATAAATGTAGCATGGACACACCAAAATAACATTTATTAATTATCAATGAAACATTAACGAATACATATATATAAAATTTATTGTATAGTGGCATGAGTTTTAATCTTGAATATTATATATATATATATATATATTATATATCTTGAATATTATATATATATATAATATTCAAGATTAAAACTCATCCCACTATACAATAATATTTTATTACTGTCTAATCCAGAAATGACTTAATGACAAGAACAGAGCAGCCCTTTTTTGTACTTCATTTTTTAATATAAAAGCTTGTCTAAAACACTTTGATTAAAGCAAATGAATATTTAAATCAATCATGCAATGTATCTCAAATCTTTCAAATTACTTTCTTTCAATAGTTGTCATGCCTGACAGTTTCTCAAGTTAAACATTACCAAAAGTAATTCAGACAAATGAAAATATGTATACAATAAATATTTTAAATACTCTCTAACCATCATAATAACTTAATTTGAAACATATTTAGATGCATTTCATGATTAATTTAAATATTCATTCTCTCTAATCGAAATGTTTTAGCCAAGTCTCTACATTAATAAATGAGGCACGAGAAAGGGGCTGATCTTTTCTTGTTAATTATTGTCTTATGTTGGGCTAAAGAGTATTTAAAATATTTAGTGTATATTAGTATAAGTCTTAATCTCAAATATTATATATATTAAAGCATTGGAGGTAATCTATTGTATATATTATTTGTTTAAATCATTGTTAACAATTTTACATTGAGAACACTCTCAGGCATGTCAGCTATTAAAAGAAATGAATTTGAAACATGTTTAGATATATTACTTGATGTAATGAAAGTGTTTTAAACAAGCTTCTATAATAACAAATGATGCACAAGAAAGAGGTGATCTTTTCTTGTTAATTATTGTCTTATGTCAGATTAGAGAGTATTTAAAATATTTATTGTATAGAGCACATATGGGCAACCTCTGGCCCCCAGGCCAGATCCGGCCCTTTACGGCTTTTAATCCAGCCCCCCACTAATCTTTTTCAGCCATGTTTGATTCCGATTGTCAAATTTTTGAATAGAGTCTAGCTAGAGTTATGTTTGATTTTTACTTTTTGTGCAATTAAATAATTATGTTGTTTAATAAATTTATATTTTATATCTTTATTTAAATCTTTGGTACTTTAGTACTTTTCTTGCTATGACTTATTACCACAAAGACGTACTACTCAAATCTTCCATCTTTAAGATACTCTCCTATATTTCCTACAATGTTATAATAAAATTTTCAAAATCATTGAGATTTACATTAAAGATCGAAAGATTAGAGTAGTAAGTCTTGGCAATATTCATACCAATAAAACAATAAACACAAGCCATCTGTAGAAATCGGATGCCATGTTTGTTGTTTCAGCAAAAAAAAATATTAATATAATAAAATGTAATAACATCGGTAGTCATAGCAATAATACTAAAAAGTACATCTAATAGCAAGAATAATACTAAAGAGGCTAATGGAAAATAGCAATAATAATACTATAGAGGACATCTAATAGCAAGAATAATATGAAAGAGGGCATCTAATAGCAAGAATAATATGAAAGAGGACATCCAACAGCAAGAATAATAGGAAAGAGGATATCCAATAGCAAGAATAATACGAAAGAGGACATCCAATAGCAAGAATAATATGAAAGAGGACATCTAGTAGCAAGAATAATATTAAAGATCAACCTAAAAATACAATAATACTAAAGAGGACATCTATAGCAAGAATACGAAAGAGGACATCTAATAGCAAGAATAATACAAAAGAGCACATCTAGTAGCAAGAATAATACAAAAAAGGACATATAGTAGCAAGAATAATACAAATAGACATCTAGTAGCAAGAATAATATGAGGACATCTAGTAGCAAGAATAATAGAGAGGACATCTAGTAGCAAGAATAATACGAAAGAGGACATCTAATAGCAAAAATATCGAAGAACATCCAATACAAGAATAACAAAGAACATCCACTAGCAAGAATAATAGAAAGAGGCATCCAATACAAAATAATACAAAGAGACATCTAATAGCAATAATAATATGAAAGAGGACATCTAGTACAAGAATAATAGAAAGAGGACATCTAGTAGCAAGAATAATATGAAAGAGACATCTAATAGCAAGAATAATATGAAGAGGACATCAAATCAACCGAAAAATAGCAATAATAATACTAAAGAGGACATTTAAATCAAGAATAATACAAAAGAGGACATCTAGTAGATACATCTAAGACAAGAAATATATATATGACATTAACTTAAAAAATGATTTAAACAAAACTGCAAAAATTACACACACAAAAATATTCTAAAAGACCAAAAAATTTAAATAGTACTTCAAATATATATATATGACATTCACTTAAAAATTGATTTAAACAAAACAGCAAAAATTATTACAAAAAAAATAATTTGTCTAAAAGACCAAAAAATGTTAAATAACTTCAAATATATATATGAGACATTCACTTAAAAATTGATTTAAACAAAACTCAAAAATTAGCAAAAAAAATTTGATTTAAAAAAATTACACAAAGAAAAAAAGAATTCTCTAAAAGACCAAAAAAATTTAAATATACTGTCAAATATATATCTTTCCTACACTCAAAAAAAATTATATATTTCAAATTATTATAAATCAAATTACTACAAAATAATTGACAAAAATTTAAAAAATTTTATAATTTAAAATTAAAACAAAAAACAACACTTTCGATAAATGAATCTATTAACGAAATGGATAAAAAAAACATCTCACCCATTTGTAGTTACTCGGAAAACAAAATAATTACATTACAAAAAAAATACATAAATTAATATAATTTACTAAAAATATAAATTCAAATTGAATACAAAATAATTGCAAAAAAAATTATAAAAAATATTTGTAATTTTAAAATTAGAGACAATAAAAAACACTTTTCCCGATATAGTGCGAATCTCCATACCTTGAAAATGCAGACATAAAACGTCCTAATTAAATCGTATTACATAAAATTATGAAATTAAAAGTGTAGTCTTTTTTAATAAAATAAGGATAATTTATAATAAAAAAATGGAAAGAAGCGACCCAAAAAACAAAATAAAAAATAACCGAAAAGGTAGTACATAAAATTATGAAATTTACAAATTAAAAAATAACCTTAATGGCGATATATGTCTTAAAAGCTACTATATTTAATTATTAAGAAACAAAATGAAAATTACTTACAAATAATGATGGTGGAAATTACTATAATATCATCCAATCGACAGTTAAAAATTCACTCTATTTAGTAATATGTCCATATTAGATATGAAAATATGATCTAAAAAATCACTGTGCTCACGTCGATATCAAAACCGCAAAAGACAGAGAAATGACAAAATTTCCCATAGGTCTCTCGACTTTTTAAATCTCGCGAGACACCTCGATCAAAAAATCAGTATTCCCAAGGATTAGTCTTGCCAGTGACTTTGTTGCCATGACATTGTTTATCTAATCTTCGATGAAATCTTACCGGCAAAAAACATGCTAAGTGTAAAACATCATAGCTCATAAAATCCTAAACTACCAAATCTTTTAATGATTAAAATTTAAAAAACTAAAATTATTAATATTTTACAATAGTGTAAATAAATGTGAAAATGAAGTTTTTGGCAATAACAAAAAAGCATGTCTTAATTAGCTACAAGGAACGTATTGAAGCTGGTATTTTTCTGCCAGCTCATATTCATAAGCACATATATATATTATTAAAATCGCGTATATATTATTTTATAATAAAACTATACTAAAAATAAATAATAAAACTTCATTTTTTTAAAAGGGAATTTTAAAAGTTTTGAAATCAATTAAATCGAGATTAAAAAAAAAAAAGAAGGGGAAAAACAAAACATAAGATAGATCTTGCAGTTTTTTTTATTTTATAAAGGTTTGTCTTTTGTTTTATTTCTAATTATTATAAATTCTTAAAGATAGAAGAAGAAAGAAAGTACAGTATAGAATTTTTCTGCAATTAGCTCTATTGTTAAAACTTTGATAGTGGAGGTATTTTTGTGCTATCTATTATGCTCATCAGTTTGGAATGTTTCCTCAGGATTATAAGTGACATTGCAAAAAAAAAAAAACAACTATAAATTATAGGATTGTCTTTTGTTTGAGATTAATTGGAATTTTTCTGAAGTTAGTGACTGGTCAAACCACGACCGGCATAGGATGAAATACTTCTCCCACAGGACCATCACTGATTGATCAGGATATCTATAAACTGTTACTGAGTGAACTTTGATTTCATTTTGCGTAATAGAAATAGATATATACTATTAAGTGTCTTAAATGTTTCAACAATAGAGTGTGGGATTATTGCTGGGAATTTTATTATATTATGTTAAATTAGTTAAAACAAAGGGAGTGGTTTAAACTCATATATGTTTTATTTATATGCATTTTATTATAATTCATGTGTGAATCGGATTAGATTTTCCCTAATAATGTTAATTGCTCGATCTTGAAAGATCAATGAAAAGAATATTAATTAAATAATTTGCATTGTATTTTTTTTTTAAAAAAATGATAACATTTGCGTTTAATTTAAGCTTGTATTTGTTCTTTATATATATAAACGTTTCGAGTCAGTTGGGAATGCTATAGGAAAAGGGAATATGTTGTTGTTTTTTTTATTGAAACTGAATATAATGAAATCTATTAAATGTCATATTTGAGTGTCCCTGTTTAATCTGGTTTAGTAATTTAATTCAGTGTACATTTGACTGAAATAAATTCGCGTAAGATTACCTTTTAAAAATATATATTTGGTGATTGCCATATTTGCGTAATCTTTGAAAATTTACGAACCAAGTTAAAATGTTGTGGCACAGAATGAAATATTAGAAATTTATAACATTAAAAAAATGATACATTTATACTTAATTATCATCAAAGAAACAAAAAAATTTATAAAAGTTAATAAATTATTTACTGATATTAAAAAATTATTCCCTATTGTTTTTGCAAAAGCAATTTTTGTAAAGCCAGCAATAGTGATTTCTGCTTTTTCATATATTTCCTATGAGCAATCTTTATTAAAAGAAAATATTTTCAAAGACAATTCCCTATTAGTAATGTACTTTTTGGTTTAATAATAAATGTTTTACAAAAATATGTCATAATCATTAGCAATTACTGAAAATCACTTTTTTTTTGTCTTATTTAGCTCCTCTCAGAATTAATATTTTGAATAGTTAAGCTGACATCATATGACAATGCAAAACACATCTTGTTTTCTCTCAAGATCTCTTTCTCATTTTGACTAACAGTGTGTGAACATATTACACTGTGTCATTTTGATAGTTGCATTGGGGTTGTGCCTTGTTCAATGGATGCATTTATATTGTTTTCTGTTCAGTATCTGCAGTGTTAAAAACAGCTTTGTTTGACAGTTCTGAATATATAGCTTTGAAATTTAGAACAATGTTATGGAATAACTAAAAAAAAAGAAGAAAAGTAGATACAGAGGATCATCAATTTCAAGATAGCTGAACCGATAAGTACTATTTTATTCTGAATAAAGGTTTGCCTATATGTTTGCTGTGCAGTGAATCCACATCAGTCAACAAAGAATACAACTTGAAGAAACACTTTACTTCAAAACATGCAGATCACCAAAAAATTGATGGACAACTATGAAAAGATGAAATAGAGAAATTGAAGAACTTGGATACCCAGCAGAAAATGTTCACCAAGTAATAAATGCAGCATGGAAGCATTGTGAATGCCAGCTTTGTGTTAAATGAAAAATTTGCTAAGCATTATAAATCATTTGGTGAAGGAGAATTTATCAAAGAATGTCTGTTGAATGTTGCAAGTATAATATGTCCTGAAAAAAAAAGATTTTGAGAATATTAGTTTGTTGAGATGTACTGTTGTCCGGTGGATAGAAATCATGGCTGATGATATTCAAAAAGTTTAAAAGAGAAGATTGCTAGATTCAAAGCATTTTCAATTGCTTTGGATGACAGCACTGATGCCTCTGATACAGCACAACTAGCAATATTTATTCAGGGAGTTGATGTGGATTTAATATCACAAAAGAATTTTACTTTGGCTCTAAAACAGACAATTACTGGTGAAGATATATTTGAAGAAGTCAAGACAGTCTTCAAGATATTTAGGCTTAAATGGAGTTCACTATCTGGCATATGCACTGATGGAGCTCCTGCAATGGTTGGTGAATGGAAGGGATTTATTGGAATAGTTCATGAAAAAGTAACAAAATTACAGATCCATCTGAAAAAATTAACAAATTTTCATTGCATTATTCACTAACAAAATCTGTGCAAAATCAATTAAATTTAGAAATGTTATGGAAGTTGTAGTAGCCAGTATTAACTTTATTAAGTCACATGTACTTAATCACTGCAATTTAAGGAATATTTGGCAGACTTATTTTCAGATTATGAAAATGTGTCTTATTGTGAAGTGAGGTGGTTGAGTAAAGGTAAAAAGTTAAAATGATTTATGATCTGAGACAAGACAGCAGATTTTATAAACATAAAAGGAAAAACAATTAACCAAGTAAGAGATGATGAGTGGGTGTTTGATTTAGCATTCCTTGTAGATGTCACTGGATACCTAAATTAAAATCTTAAATTGCAAAAACCAGGACAATTGATTCATGAACTGTATGGACATGTCAGTGCTTTTTGTAATAAAATAAAATTGTTGGAAAGTCAGATAAGAGCTAAAAATTGTTACCATTTTCCTACTCTAGCAACTCATAAAAATATCCCTTATAATTGTTATGGAAATGAACTGAAGACATTAATAGAGCAATTTGATACAAGGTTCACTGACTTCCAAAATAAAGACTTCATATTCACTATATTTTCTCATCCTATGGATACTGATATAAATAATGTGCCAGAAAATTTACAGATGGAACTTATTGAGGTTCAAGCAGATTTAGTGCTAAAATTACAGTTTAACAACATTGCTTTGATGGATTTTTATCAACATTTGGTGGAAGAAAAATATAGAAATGTAGTGCCTTTTCAAAAAGAATTTTGTCTTGTTGGCAGCACATATATGTGTGAAGTTTTTTTCTAGAATGAAATTTAATAAATCAAAAATTCGGACAAGAATAACTGACAAAACCTTGAAAATTCTATGTGATTGTTCTTAAGCAGTATTCCCATCAACATTGATAGTCTCATTGTTGAAGTACAAGGCTAATCCTCACATTAAATTGTTACATCATTATTATGAAATTTATGTAGCCCTTTATCATTCACTATTATATTGTACTATTTAATTATTTGGTCCGGCCCTTGACTCGAAGACAGAAAGATAATTTGCCCCCTGAACTAGGAAAGGTTGCCCATGCCTGGTATAGAGGCATGAGTCTTAATTTTGAATATTATATATATTGAAACACTGAAAGTGGTCTATTATATATTGTAATAGTATATATATATATACGTTACATTAAATTTTTTTTTGCAGATATCTAATGATGAGTTAAATGCACAGACATTCAAAATGCACAAATAATGAGTTATTAATTTATTAATAAGTTTCGTTTAAATTTTGAAGATAAAATAAGCTTAAAGAATTTATAGAATCGAAGCAAAGATTCTAATCTTAAAATAAAACAATAATAAAAACTTTTTAATCTTAAAAATAATGAAGAGAGTTCTTTCTTAACTAAAATAAAATTACAAACAGGTCCTTAGGGCAAAATGATCATTAAAAAGATTACAAAATAGATAAGAGTCAAGAGATAGAAACAAAAGACTTGCTTTTCCTGCCCAAGATATATGCACACAGACCATAGAGGAAAAATCTACTTACCATAGAACCAATGAAATACATATATGAAATATGTCAGATGGATCCAAGAATTCCTAGATAAGACACTTCAGGACTATAAAAATTCAAAAGAAATAGAAGGAGAATTTGAATTTGTTTGTCATTATTCAAAACAAACTTAAAAGTAGATCAAAGTAGGAGAGTGATTGTTGTCTTTGCCACAATATAATCCCTCACATATGTATGTAAAAATGGATTATTCTCTTGTACATGAGGGGTCAGAATGACTAAATGTCAACTTGGGTAGGATGACAACCTTGGCACTAACATGAGCTTTGAATATTCCATCATCAGATTTTCAATGAAATGGAAGGCTGACAAGTTATGGGTTAGAGTAGTTTAAAGCCTGTCCCTTAAAGTATAAAGATTGGCTATCTTAATATAAAGCTGAGCACTGATTGTATATGTGGGTGAAGATGGTAATCTAGACCAACTGATGAGTGCTGGTTTAACATGAAATATGTCTATTGGTGATCATTTATTTTTTCAACATGTGGGTCAGTGATATGAGATGGCATGAAGAGTTGAGGGTTGTGTAAAAGTCTGAGTTCGAATCCTGCATACATTACATATATATGTAGGTTTAAGCTTGTATAGTGTATTAATTCAAAATAATTAATGTAAACCATGTCATTATTGTAAAAGCCAATTTAACAATGACTGATCTTTTAATTTACAATATGGTAGGTTATAATAAATTTTAGATTAACTTTGATAAAAAAAACGCTGCATGAAAAAATTTGCCTTATCAACTTTAAAGTTTAATGCCATATAAATATTAAATTACATAGCACTGATAATTTGTAATAACTATTTGCAATATAGATTTTTTTTGACACTGGAGGACATCATCTGACTAGAACTTGGGAAATATGAATCAAATACATGTATATGTAATGATGTGGTAATACATTTCTAACAGTTAGTGAGAATTTGCTATAAATTTTAAATATTTTATTAGATATACATAATATAGCTAAGTGGCATTTCAAATATTTTATATAAATTTCAGCTAGCAGTTTGCATTATTTCTCTCTATATAGAAGTTCCAAATAATTTTATCTGGAAAAAAGAATAAAAGAACATCAATTATTACATAATCTGTAAAAAAAAAAAAACAACAACTATAAATAATCAATTAAATACTGCTTCAGTATTCTTCAACTATGAAAAATCTTGTAATTTTAAATTTACTTTTAATGTAAATGATACAAAAATATTAATGGAAGAAAGAAATAAAAAGAGAAAAATTAAGAAAGCAATATTGATAAATAAATGCAAAGATAATATAATAAACAGACAAGCAGCAAATATTGATATAAATAGTTCACCAGAAACCACGTAATATTAAACTTTCGCATTTACGTATTTGAAAGCACTACTAATTTAATTAAGATATATATTTCATTATTTTTACTATTAAAATTATTTGGAATTTACATATAGTATATTTACAAAGGGTATTTATAGTTTTTATATATATTCAAATTTAGGAGTAAACCATAAGTGAGCACCTGTTAATTGGTTATTAAATGTATATCATATCACTACAGCTAATACTTAAATAAACCAATAGAATGTAAGCAATGTATTATCAAGTGACTTGAGGAATATTTTTTTGAAAGTATTTATTCCTAATATTTACTGATTTTATTAAATACACAGATAATCATTAATAACTGTTTATCAGATTACAAATATTATATTTTATTTAGGTTTGTAAAATGTGCTTTAGCTAAAAAGTCCTAGTAGTTTGAAATGCATCTTTAGAACTGTTAGCATGGAATTTTCCTAACATTTGTCACAATACCTTTGTTAGAATAAATAACATTATTTCAACAATAGCAGTCAATCATAAATGAGATGCTCTTTTAATCTCTAAAAACAAAGTTGAAGAGAAAAGCTAAGAACAAAGTATGAAAAATGAGTTTATGATAATTATATAAATTGATTCATGACCACCAAATATATTTGGTAGTCATAAATATATCATAAATGTGACATTCTGATTCTTTTGATCTCTTGTCTATACTTTAACATTCTGCTAAATCTAACTTTTCATTACATTATGTGTCTTTGAGATAATATATATATAAAGATATTACTATTTTATAAAAGCCACACTTAGGATTAGTTTACTATGCTTTTTTTTTAGGAAATATACTAATCTTTATTGTTTCACAGACCCTATCCACCAAAAATGTCTCTTTCAAACTTCGCATCCAACAAATTAAAAAATCACACTGATTCACTTCATTATCGTGCTTAGAAATCTTTTCTGAGTATAACAGATTTTTTTAAAATAATTTTTTAATATATATAAAGCCAATAATTTTTCACTGATTTATTTCCATCTCAATCAATCTGGCCGAGTAATTTCATTATAATTAATTATATTGCTATAGTAAAATACCTGTTAGGTAGAACAGTACTTATTCACTTACATTTATTTAATTGTTTTCTATTGTTTATTTAGGAATTGCGAGAAGCCTTTGATGGAGAAAATCTTCCTCATGGCAAGAGTAAATTGTTACTTACAATTACTGTTGCTAGTGGTCCCTATTATATTGAAAACAGCTATGATATTCCAGCCATAGCTTCGTAAGTATTTAAGAAGATTAATTTCTTGTTATAATTTTATTTTATCTTTCCTCTATGGTATGGAAAAAAATGGTGTATTTTAAATAATCCATATATTATTTAAAACTGCTAGAAATTCAAAACTATTAAAACAATTATTGCCAAAGAGTGTTTAGATAAACTCTTTTAAGAGACTTATATGCATGTCTTTTTTATTAACATTATTTATAAATTTATGCATCAACTATACTCTTATTAAAATAGTAGCTTTACTTAAAAATTAAAAAAAACCTATAGTTGTATCATCTTTTTGTTTTTTGAAAATAAATTATTGGTAGATGTGAAACTGTAAATTCTTCATATAAGCCAAGTTATAAAATAATTTACTAGTTTCACTCATCCTTTTATAAATACTCATTTATTTATAAATTAAACTTATTTTTATAAGCAATAACAAATAAATTATTTAATTTGATATAAATTACGATATTTAGTCAGTGTCAACACCGACTAAAGTGTAGATAAATCCAAAACTGAATAATATAAAACATCCTTCTAATCTCTGTCCAACTAGATTTTATTTATACGCATGTGTTTATATACGCATATAGACATATGTGTTTCAATATGGTGTAAAGATTTTGACTAATAAAAAATTAATTACACATGCGTATACGGACATTCTATTTAATACGATATCTAATTTACTTTTATTCATTTATTTATTTTGAGATTGTCAATTTTATTATTTGCTTTATTTTTGAATATATATATAGTAAAGGTACTCATGGAGTACTGACTACAATACTTCTTGATATGCTGTTGGTTAGATTTGAAACCTAGGTTTATAACTAGACTGAGTAAAGAATGAAAATTTTGTATGTTTCAAACAGACTTGGGATATTTTTTTAGGTAATTGGTCAAAATAATCTAACTAATTATACAATTACTGTTGGAAAAGGGAGTAGGCATTTTTTTTTTTATAGTTAAAGTGTTAGAGGGGGGATAGATATTTTTTCTGCTAGGTAATTGACCAAAATAACCTAACTAATTATGAAATTATTGTTTAGAAAATGAGGAACTAATTTTTTTTGACTAGAGAGTTAAATCAGTGGGGGGGGGGGTAAACTTTTTTTTTTTTGCTCTGGCTGTTTAAAGTATGCTTCATCTTACCTATATATATATATGTCATAGTCACTATTGATAGTAAACTGCAGAACTTGTTTAGTATTTTTTCTCAAAACATTTTCTTTTTTTATAAACTTTATTACTTCATAATCGCATTTCAAAATAGAACTGTCCTACAAACTCTTTATATTTGTTTGCCATCAAATCGAAACTTTGCTCTAGATCACTGATTACTATACTAATCTTTTTTGATTTGTGCTTAAGCTCTTTAAGAAAGCTACTATTTGTAATAGTAATGATCAAACTTTTCCAATTCTCCTATCTCTTTTTGTTAATTTCAATACAATTTTTTAATACTTTTGGGATTGTTTGGAATTTTTTTCTCTGGAATTTAAAATCCACAGTTAAAACTATTAATCAAAACAAACTTGACATATTGATTGAAAGCCTTGGTATTTAAAATATATATATTTTTAAAAAAATAATCAAATAGTTTGTTTGTCCATAGATCATATAACGTTTCAGCTTTAGAAATAACCGACTTAAGTTGCGACCCCTCTGACATTTATCTCTCGAGTTCTCTATTTTGCTCGTTCACTCTCGCAGAGCAAAGGTTAATACTATCAATAGCACTCCTCATATTTTTAAGTTTCTCTACAAGTAAATTATTTTCTCTATTATTTTTTTTTTTGTGATTACTAATTTGCTTTAATAAACACATTTTTAACCCCCCCCCCCTAAATAATCGTAATACCTTAGTCCATACAAATTTGTAAACATTAATTTTAATTTTACTAAAATGCATGTTTATTGTGTGCAAATTATTTATTGCAGGTCGTAAAAACATGAATACTTATGCTTATGTGTGCATTCACACATGTATTACAATTGCATTGAGAATACTTCTGAGTTTGAATTATAAAATGAAATGACTTTTGATATTGACTTTATCATTTGTGATTATATTAAAAGAAAATGTGTTTTCTGCTTAGTAGAATCGTGAAATGAATACAAAATTTTTGTGAGCGCTGGCTTTAAGAATAATTGGTGGATTAAAAACTGAAAAGGCATTTTCTGATTGTGATTACTTTAATTTTTTGTTTCTTTAGGGCATTTAAAATACCATTTGAATCCAAAAACCGATAATATTATTAATACTATTGAACCAGTTAATGGCCTTACTTTCTATAATAAGGATGATGCTGTAAAGATTCGGGAAGAGGAAAATATATTTTGATTCTTTGAACATTTAAAGTAAAACTAAGATGACTGCTTTTAATGTTATATATATCATACTGGTTCATTTATTTGAGGATAAAGATATCTAATCTCTGATAGTCTTAAAAATGGAAATTCTGCATATGTTATGGGATACTTGGAATAATTTTAAATATAGTGATAAATTAAATAAATTTATTTTTTTTTTAATATATGGACCAATGACGTTGTGCCTTGATTTTAAACAATTGTATTGAACACTCAATTTGACAAACTGAGCAAGTTTTTACTCATTTGATTAAATTAGTATTATTATTATTTTACTTTGCTGAGAATCCAGAAATCTTTGACTTTTTGATGGCACTCTATCACTGCACAAACATAGCACTGCAGCAATTACCACAGAATAATATTATATACTTTAGCAAAAGTACATTCAAAGATTATATTAATAACCAGTTTTTATTTATAGAAAAGTAGTTCTTAGTAACTTATTTGATGTAAAGGACTACTTATAATCATTGTTTGTGGTCACACAAATAAAATAAAAACACCATGAGTAAAATCATGGCTTAAATATTGCATTTATAGATTTGTTCAAGGCATATTTAAAAGTAATTTTATCTGTATCATGGGTTTCTACATCATAATAAAATAAACATTATTATTGATGCTAAAAAAATCTAAGAAGTAAAATAAAACTTGTATTTACAATAATGGTTTCACTTTAATAACTGTGATATTTGAAATTGGATATATGTAGCTTCATCACAAGGTATCATGATCTAATATAGGTTTAATTGAATTGGTTAAAACCAAAATCTTCACTTTTTGGTTTCAGATAATGTATGTAAATTGAAAGGGTAATTTATAGACTGTTATTAATGCTTTACTTAGTAACAAATGCACAAAATCTCAGTTGTTTTATTAGCCAGTAAAGAAAAATTCTTTAACAAATAACAGAATTATAGTATGATTATTATCTTAAGAATATGAATCGAATTAAAAATTTGATAAGTTTTAGATAGAAAAACTTGGATATTATTTTATAATGTAGATGCCAATATTCTGTTGTTGTTTTAACAAGTTAAAAAGAGAGAACATTTCATTATAATGCAGTATCTTTTTCAAAAGAATTAGTTATATAAAAAGCTGTTATTTTTATAAATTTATTGAATGGAAGTAAAATATTGTCGACACTAATGTAACATAAAAGTTTTGGAAAACTTTCATTTATCATAAAGACTTGAAAATACAATACCATTATTATAAGATCAATATATTTTCAACTTGTTTAATGTAATAAAATTGAATTTATTATTATAAAGGCATATTTTCATTGGATTGAGACTCTGAAATAAATGGTGACAAACTTGCTAAAGATTTTATAAAGAACTTGATCGTGACTTGATCGTGACTATCATCAAAGAGACAGATGCAGAGATGTAATATTGATTGATTTTATTGGGAGGATATGACCAAGGATAGAATATAATGTACAATGATGATCTACAATTAATACATAGTGCTAATGTTTTTTTTTAGAAAAGAAAATTGTTCCAAAATAAATGACAGCATGGCAAAATATTAACTAAGCACCAGCTTATGATACTTATGGATATAATTCGGATTTATAGATTAGTTTATGTAATTCTAATAATTTTTTTATTTGATGTTTATTTACTTTATTGTCATCAGAATAAACATTTTTATTTATAAGTGACTGCTAATGCCAAAGATATATGTGGATATATATGTAGACGCATATGAACGTTTTTTCAACCAGTTAAATTGAATTCTAGTCTAGATACTTTTGTTAATATAGAAAATATGTCAGATCTTTTTGAAGTTAATTCAGCCATAAGAAAAAAAACTCAGTTCAGTGTTTATAATATATAGCGTATTTGAAAATGATGGTAAAATACCTGAAAATAAAGAAGGCATGATAAGAAATAATAATTCATTTGGATCTATAAAAAGTTAAAATGCAACCTATGAAATTTCACCATTTAGCTATCATAAAAGATAGAAGAAATCATAAATAAATAAGATTTTCTTAGAAGATTCACTGTTCATAATATTTATAAATGCTTAAAGAAAACTTTATTTAGTAGTAGAATTAATACATATATCACTGACATGATAATGTATAAAACACCTCTAATTATTTATAATTAAAAAAACTTTTTCAATATACCCTTACAGAGAAACGATTTAGTTGATTAATAGTTTTATACTTTTCCTATCTAGATTTCCACTTATGTCCAATAATTGTATGAATATCTGAATTTTCTATAGGTTATCTAAAAAAAAACATTTTTTTTTCTATAGTTAAGTAGGCAGTATGTAAAATAGAACAACTAAATGCTGTAACATCAAGATTAAAATTGGCTATTTTTGGCCTACTTTCAAAACAGGTTATATATTGCCTATTTTTTTTTTTTTTCATGTCATAGCATCTGCCGGGACGCGAACCCACACCCGTCTGCAACCAACTACTTGCTTGCATGGCGGCTGCGATACCTCTCGGCTAACAACGCAAGACATATATTGCCTATTTAATGATGTTTATATAAACTATTTTGAATTATAAATTTCAATCTCTTTCAATCAAATATCAGTCTTTATTGACTATGTAAATATATTGGACCATAGATAAAGATGAATATTCACATTTATCATAATAAAAAAGGTTGTATTGATTAAAAACAGATTAAGATTTTTGTTATTATTTGGTATTGTTTAGGTGAGGATTGCATTCATGGATTTATATGTATCTAAATTAAATCGAAATAAAATACATTTCCAAGAGCTATAAAACCAGCATTTATATATATATTATCAAAGTAAGCAAGTTTTACATTTTTAAAACTAAATCATATATACAATAAAATTACACAAATAGCTATATATTTGTAAATAAATAGATAGACAAACAGGTAGATAGTAAGATAGATAAACAGATAAACATACAGATAGATAGATAGATAGATAGATAGATAGATAGATAGATAGATAGATAGATAGATAGATAGATAGATAGATAGATAGATAGATAGATAGATAGATAGATAGATAGATAGATAGATAGATAGATAGATAGATAGATAGATAGATAGATAGATAGATAGATAGATAGATGGATGGATGGATGGATGGATGGATGGAGGGATGGATGGAGGGAGGGATGGATGGATGGATGGATGGATAGATAGATAGATAGATAGATAGATAGATAGATAGATAGATAGATAGATAGATGGATGGATGGATGGATGGATGGATAGATGGATGGATGGATGGATAGATAGATAGATAGATAGATAGATAGATAGATAGATAGATAGATAGATAGATAGATAGATAGATAGATAGATAGATAGATAAATAGATAGATAGATATTCTGCTGGCAAGTCAGGTAGGTTAGGTGATAAATAGGTAAGTAATCGAGTTAATGAATGAATGTATAATGGATAGATAGATAAATAGACACATCACATATACACTCATGTATTTATACAACATTAGTAAAAGATTTCACAATGAAAAGATTACTAATTTAGGTAGAAGTAAATGTTAAATTGCATTTATCCAGTAACAAAAAAATGTATTTTGTTATTTATTCTAAAACTTAGAATTTAAACAATATATTTGTCTAGTGATATTGTTTAGAGATAAATTACCAATTATACAATTTATTTACCTTAATGATAAATATATTATCCATAATTTTGAAGAAAAAGATGGTGCATACTGAATCAAGTATCAAATAATGTTATTAGCTTAATTTTATGCATGACATAATGTTAACTTCAACCTTCACTTATAGCCAATTACATGCACATTTTATAATGTATAAATTAAGGTAAAGATTGTCTCTTTTCAGTACAGAAAAGAAAACTATTTGGAGTCTATAGTTTAGTTATGTAGTGAAATAGAACACCATTAAAACAAGATTTTTAATACAAAACTAATTATTTTTTTATTAATCAGTTTGTATAAATTTAATAATTTGTAGCTGCTTTCCAATTTCTATTAGTTGATCAATATTGGGTCTTCTATGAAGATTATCTTGAATATGTTGTTATCACTGATGGAATCTGAAAATTTTAGTGCATGAGATTTTCCATGCCATGCTTAAAACTTTTTTAACTTCAACATAAAATTATTATTTTGAAATAGATATTTTTACCACAGTTTTTACATATATTTTTTTTACAATTTAGATTTCCTGATTTTGTAAATGTAATGACTTTCAATTATAATGGAGCATTGTGGAACCCTTTTATAGGGCATAACAGCCCTCTTTATCCAAGAGAAGATGCAAGTAAGGTTGAAAAGACAATGAATTCTGTAAGTTATAAAGAAATATTATTATTCTCAATAACATATTTTTTTTATAATAACTTAAAAACATAAGGTAAAATTTAGGAGCTGATGTTTATTCAGCAACATAATATCATGAAAAATTTCAGATTAATTAGTGAAAGTTATATAAAGTTTAGCTTATATTTACATAAAAGAGTAACACTGCTTTAAATAGTTTCATCAGATTATAGACCTCTTTAATAGCTTCATATAGAATTGGGGAAAAGACTGTACTACTCATATGACTTATGAACTGCTATGTGGTAATGTTAAAGTAATTTTTTATAATTTATTCTAGACATTAGTTGAAAGTAAATAAATATTTATTTAATGACTACTATTAGACAGATATATGTTGAATATGGACTACCTATGTGAAATAAAAATATAAAACAATATAAACAAAATTATAAGTTTGCATGCCATATATTTAAACTCATGCCAAGAGTATGAGATTCTTAACCTCTTAAGAATTTATTGTTTTAATCTGGAATGAGTCTTAAAATCATAATAAATATGAAATACAGTTGAGTTGTAAATAATTATGTTTTTTTATGTTTTGTTTATAATCAGTCAGCTGAGAAATGATTTATGATATAAAAATTAGTATATTAGTTTCTGATACATAACATAGTTTTTAGTCTGAAATTTGATAACATTTTTTTATACAGCTGAAGTTTTGTAAGCACAGGACTTTTTTAAAAAGCATAACTATAATAAACCCAATTAAAAATTTAATAGTGGTTTGTTATTTATTTTATTCTGGAAAATAAATTACAAATTTAACCTACTCATGACAACTTGGTCAGTTAAATATTATTGATGTTTTGAACTTAAACGAATGTAACAATTAAAATATTATTCAAATTTTACAGTGCAAAAGTCTTTATTAAAATCTTATAGAAACTGAGTTCTTAGTTATTTTATTCTTTGGAAGAGTAAGTAGAAATATAGGTTACATACCCAAAAATGTTTCAATTTCTTTATGTAAGATATCCAAATAAATATCAACTTTTGATTGTCAATAATTTCATTATTTATTCTCGCTTTTTGATAAAAATATGAAACATAACAACTGATAAAATAGATAATGAATTATCTTTACTATTTTGTAACTGTCAAAGGTTTGATTTTGGATATATAAATGTTTGAATATATCTGTCATGACTGTGATATTAGTAAAACAGTAAATAAGTTTATCATTTCTAAATTTCATACACATTAATAAATGAAAAGAGTCATTTGAATTTTTTTAAATTTTATAATGTGAAATGAATGAACAATGCAAGACTTTTTTAAAAAGAATGTCTTATAGTGGACTTAAGTCTGGTTTTATGAAGGAAGTATATCCTGCTTATGTTAGAAAATAATCTCTAAGACATTCTAAAAAAGTATAATACTGATTGTTTTAATTGGAAAGATATAGCAGAGAATAGAAAAATTTGGAAAGCTGCAATTATATCCAGAATTGAAATATTTAGGAAAAGTTTTCTGCAAAAAAATATAAAAGAAACCATTGTTAAATATCAAATAAATAAGAGTGTTCTGCATGTGCAGTTATTTGTGTTTGCGAGGTTACTTTGTATAGTTATAGCAAAACTCATTTTAATGCATTATTATAATTATGATGATGATGATTAATAAAAAAAATGCTCCATTGTCTCAAGCTCAAAAAAATCTGAAATTTTACAGTTCCCCTATTCTATTTATGGGTTTAAAATCATTTCTAATAATGGTCATAAAGATCATAAAATCACTTTCCAGTAATGCCTCCTTTCCATCTTTATATTAATACCATAGTAAATGGAATGTTTAAAATAATAGAGATTATATATAGTCAGATTATATATAGTCAAGGGAAAATATTTTATCAGTCAATCAATATTTGATAGATACACTAAATATAATTGTTTCAATGTGTTTTAACATTTCTTTGATACAAAGAAAAAAAATCCGAGACATTATATATTTATACAAAATCATTTACAAATTTACAATTAGCTCACTTTTTTTTTCAAATCATCATCATCAACCATTATCACTCCATTACAGACTGAATGTCTCTCCAAGTTCAATTCATCTTGTCTGATCTTTAGCTTCTCTTCTCCACATCACCCCTGCAAACATTCATCTCACATGTGGTATCTGGGTTTTTTACAATCATTTTGAATTTAAGATTTCAATTGTCCATCTATTATCATCTCTTTTAGCAATATCTCCAGCCCAACTCCACTTCAGTTTTTTAATTTTTCAATGGGATCAATAACACCTGTTTGTTCTATTACTGATATATTGTGTTTTCAATCTCTTCTTGTTAGTCCCAACATGCATCTCTCCATACTTCTTTGATTGGTCTGAAGTCTCTGGATTGCTCTCCTATTAAGTATTATGTCACACAACTATCTAAATCTAATTTCATTTTGTTTAGATGTTCTCACATTCTCTCCCATATTTCATATATAAAAAGACATGGCTTTATTGCTTTGGAATTCAAAAGAAATATGAGTGCAAGCATCAGAATCAATCCTGGAACCTCCCAATCCCAAATCAAATGCTCTATCAACTACACCAAACTACATAGGGTATATTTCATATGATCAGCATCTATAATAAGAGTTTTATAAATGACAATATTTTTCATTTTGATTTTAATCAATTCGGAATAACCCTAAAACTAAATCATATTTTTAAATCTCATTATCTATGTATATATTATGTCTTTTCCCCCATTTTTTCTTCTTTTTTAACTTTTCTCTATACTTCCTTATTATCACATGAATTATAAATTGTTTTTTATTTTAATATGCATTCTGTATTTGACCATTAGTTGATGTTTTGCACTTTAAATAAAATTGAAATTATGATGATGATGATGTATTTTTCTCTTGAAATTGGAATGACCATATTTGTGTGCAAGTGGCTGCTGCTAATAAATAATAGATTGTATTTTATATCAAAGTTAAGTTAAAAGTGAGCTTTGAAAAATCCATTAAACCCCTCTTTTCATAACTATATTCTTCATATTTATAGTTTCATTTAACCATGATTTAAAACAAACATTGCTTAAAATTATTATTTGCATTTTAATTTTTTGTTTTATAATTTATATATTCTTTATTTTTTATTACATTTTTGTGATGAAGTTAATTTTTTTTATTTTTATATAATGCATGTAAGTTTATAACATATATATATATACATTTTATATATTTTTTCAATGTGTATTTACATTTTTTACACACATCTATATATGTGTGTTTCAAATACATATTATATTCATGTTGAATTAAGAACTAAACATCATGAATAAGATGGAATTATTGTAGTGCAGACTATTATTATGCAGAAAAAATAGATTCACTATAAAAATGCATTAGTAAATACCCTCAGAAGTAAACAAAAATAATTGGAACTGCTAAGTTAGTCAGGGACTCATATGACATTTTAGCAGAAGCAGAAACAATATCAGCCTTAATTTAGAAACTTTAGCTTTCAAGTTCATTTTTCTACTACTGTAGTGGACAGATCCAGGCAATACTAAATTTAAAAAATGGTTGGGTATGATTTTATTTATATTCTACATTAGTTTCAGCCTTGTTCTCTAAGTGCTTAATTTTATTTTTTTTTATAGTTTTAACTTGTTAAATTTTGTTTTTGTTTTTTAACATTCACTTATATTGTGTAACATAAATATAATATTTATTAGCATATTATCTAACAAATAGTGTTTTCAATTATAAATTTATGTAACTCTCCTTATACATTTGTTGTTTTGTATTTTTCAATTTTTTTAGTTACTATCTAGTTAATTAATTAATGTGTCTGAGATATGTACAGTTTAGAGCATTACTATGCTTAGCTATTTCTCGTATAGTTTTTCCTGTTATTCTCTTTGTTTTTCTGCAATTTACTCTGCTACTGAACCAATTGTAAACTTTTCATTTTATTTTAATACTACAAAACTATGTGACTGATATTTCTTTACGATTATTTATATGTGGTGAATATAAATATCACTTTTACGAAAGCATCATTGTTTTTTTTCATTGACTAGGGGCATGATTCTTAATTCTTATTTATTTTCATTTCAGTTATTCTTATTTGTACATTTGTAAACTTCTAATGGCACAAACAAAAGAGTAAAAAAAGAAACTAGTATTTTTTCTAATATAGTAATAAATTTATGGAAATAAATAATTAAATAACAATAGAATATATTAAAACAGGCAAAACTCTCTATACAGAAATGGTGATCATGTGATATTTGGTGGTTTAATAAAATATGTTATTTATGTAATTTCTCATGCAATTATGGAATATTTTAACTCTTATGTTATTAGATGTAAGAAATCTATTTCACTTGACTGCATAAGAATCTTTCATATATCATTATTTTTTCTCTTACTAACTGCTTCAGAGAACCTCACAGGAATCAGACTCTATGGCTGAATAATCACACCTTTTCAATGCAGTATGTTATGATAACTTTAAAAATGTTTTTCACTATTATATTATCTATTGGTAATATTAAAAAAATTAAAAATGTAGTTTTTAAGAGTATAAAAAGGATCAAATAACATGCACTTGTACATGCATGAATGTTATCCAACCAAAAAAAAAATCAATATGTAACGTATAATGTAAATTAAGTAACCAAATCTTTAATTGCTAGGAAATATTCATAACATTCAAACATCGTAATGAATTCAACAGTTCCATTTCGATTGAACTGTGATTTTATTTATTTATATGACTTAACTGGAAATCGATTCTGGAACTATTAAATCTAATTTTTCCATTCTACTTCTGTACTAAAATGCAAATAATAATATCTATAATGGTGAAATAGCACTCACCTTATAAAAATAATAATCATTGTCAGTATTAATCACTGAAATATTTAACGGAATTTAAAAATAACATAAACCCCCTATATAGAATTAGAATGTCCTTCTGAACTCGTTTATATATATATTATTTTTAATGGATGTTCCATGGAAATATTTAGTTCTGTAATAACATTTTTATCTGAGTATCCACTAAATATATTATCACCTACCAGTGGAGGTGTTTATTACAAAAATAAGAAATTTAAAATTTTCTAAGATACTTTAATTTCTTATAACCTATATATGTAAATTGCAGTACTTTCTTTTTATATTAGATCTAGAGTGACAATCAAAATAGAAGTCTCCTTTTGATTGCATTAGCCTGATAATTTCATTTTCTTCCTCAGTCTTGGGCAATTAACCTTGATTGGCTACTGACCTAGTAAGAACATTTTAATTAAATAAGTATGAACGAAAAACTTCAAGAGCAAAATATTTCCATATGCATTTTATACATAACACATAATTACATAAATCAAAGATTTTAATTATAATATAATAATTAATATTTAGAATCATCCAGAATAAATAATAATAACATTTTAATCAAATCACATAAATTTAATTATAACATTGTTAAAGTAAGATTTAATCATTTCTACCATCTTAAGTAGCAAGTAAACCTTGAATTACAATATTTGACTGCCATTTTATTAATATTTATGCATACACTGGATAATTCCAACCTCTAATTATGTATTATATATATATCACAAACTTTAAATCCGACTTTAATAAGACCGAAATAATCATTTTATTTCTGACTTAAACCACTTTACAGTAAACAACTTATGCAGACATAGCGATATCTAAATAAACACAAAATGTGCAGTCAATAACACCAACTAATAGGCAAAACTCTCCATACGGTAGTGCTTAATAACAATTATGTGCTAGTATGAGATAGTGATCATGTGATGTTTAGTGGTTTAAAACCAACTAATAGTATGACTTAAACATTAGGCCAGCTATAAAATGATTAATTGAAAACATTATCATTAGCTATTTCCAATATTAGTTTAACGACAATTTAATATAATTTCTATGTATACAATTTTTAATTATTATTAAGTGATAATGTGATGGTCTTTTCAATATTTATTTCAATATCTTTTTTTTGTTTCAACTCAAGCATATTTATTTTTAACAGTAATTTTTTCTCACAAAAATCACACTTTCAAACTTTAATTATAGTTATTAAATGCTTTACTATTTAAAATGTTTATATAATTAATGGAGAAAAGTTAGATTAGACAAAATATTTGTCAGCTATATTATTTATTTATACATACTATGAATTATTGCAGGTTTGTTATTTTCCAACATGCAATTGTTTATGTAATAACTCATATATTGTCTAATTTTATCGTTCGATTCAGAAACAATTTCCCCTTTAAATAAACATCATATTTTTTATCCAAGTCACCCGAAGTAGAATGAATTTGAACTTTTTTTTAAATTCAATAAATCGTTTCTCCTGATAATAAAAGTTGCTTTTTTATTTATTATCTTTTGTCTCCTTATGCAAAATGTTAATCTTGCTAAAGATAATTTTTTTATTATAATAAGTCGTAAGCTTTTATTAAACCCAAGAAAAATTTATCATACAGATGTTTTATTTTATTATTTACAAATTTAAGTTCGTTAAACCTTTTTTTTTTTTTAAAAAAAAAGAACTAATGTAAAAATGCTTAATGAACGAGTAGAGTTGTCTTGTGATTAACTGCATCACATATTTTGGAAGTATATCCAAAAGCATGCTTTGTAAAAAAAATAATATTTGTTAAACAACTGAAACAGAGATGTACATTGAAAAATAAACTATAAAAGAAAAAAAAAAAGAATATAATATAGGAAACATACATATAATACAACTGTAAAAATCTGAACAATCAAAAGGTAAATAGTTTTAAGCAGGAAATTGTTTAGTCAATAAAATAAAATAAAAAAACGTGATGAAAATGAGATATTTATTTAAAAATATATTTATTGACATAACAAAATTTGTACAGATGAATACTAAATACACTTTGCTAATGTTGGCTCAAATTCATTGCTAGTATTGGCTTCTTCCAAGGCTGGCTTTGTAATGTGGATGTCCTAGGTCAGGTAGATGTCTAAGTTTTGCTTTCCGAAGAAGAAGGAAAAATATCTATAGAGTAGAGTGATCAAAAATAAGCTAACATCTAGTTAATCATAAAGAGAATGTAAGCAAAATTTGGTCAAGAGAATTTTGAAGAATTAGAAGCCGAAGCCAACGAGAAGATCGAGAAACCAGCCTTTTAGATCTCTCTTTTTTTTTCCTTTCTTATTTTGCATGCTTTTATAAGTGAATTTGCATTGATTGTTTAATATATATATATATACGTGTGTGAGAGAGTGATTGTGTAAGTAGGAGATACAACAATTATTAAATAGTCCTTGTGAAAAAAAAATCATTCTTTAATAATACTCCAAAATAAAACAGAGAGAAAAAAAACATTATTTATTAAGCCTGTAATTACCGAGTAATGAGAATTTGAGGGGGGGGGGGTCATGCTAATTTTGCAAAATAGCTAAGAATTGTTGAATATCCTTTCGCCAAATAAATGGATAGCTACAGAATAAAAAAAGGGTAAACCTGATTAAAACAAACTTTTACCTGGTCTTAAAATTCACTTGATAAGCATAATGTTTATATATACAATTTAATATTACTCCCTACTTATATATCAATTACATGCATGTAAATATTGAAAAAAAATATATGATTTTTTTTATAAGCATTTTAATCAAATTAGATCTTTTAGTAATTTTATCAAAACATTCATTGCTATTTACTACATGTATTTATATCTAATGAAAATTAGAACTATTTACAATTATAAGATTGTGTAGATCACCTAAAGGAGATAATGATTAATAAAAAAAACGCATAAAAGTTTATAAAAAATGTATTTTATTTTTAATAAAGTTTAGTTATTTGTGTGTTTAAACATAATTTTAAAAAAAGTTATATTAAACTTTAATAGACATTTAAAATTTATATCTGAGCTAGAGATAATTCCTAGTTTAATAAATGATTGTTAATAATCATTAATATATTTGTCTAACTTAGATGGGTCACAGTTGTAAGTGCAAAAAATTTGACAGGTGTAAATCAAATATGATAATGTATATATATACATTAGGTTAAAAAAAAACATTAGCCTAATAAAAATTATTTAGAATCATTTGAATATTTATTATGAGATTTTTGTTTAAAATAGCACTAATTAAAATTGTGATGGTTGTATATTAAATTAAATGAAATCGTTATTATATATGTGAAAATATATTACGACTGATCTTTTGTTGAAACTAATTAGCAATTTTATATTAATTATCATCCAATTGCTATAGCATACAGAATAAAAAAATCCTCTGACTTTAAATACATATCTCATCACTGACAATGGTTAAAGAATGTTAAAAGAAAAGAAAAAGATCTAAATCACACTAATATCAGTTTTGCAGTCATTCTTAACAGCTATATTGAAATATTTCACTTATTAACTTCACATCCCAACAGAAATGGATTTGTTATTTGAAATACAATTATCTAAGAGATGAAAATACATTTAAACATGCATGTTATTTTAATTTTTATATAACTGTTTTTTTTTTTAATAGGCATGGTCAATAGAAAGATGGAGTGAAGATGTTCCTGCTGAAAAACTCTTATTGGGTGTAGCTTCTTTTGGTAACACCTATACTTTAACAAAACCAGAATTTCATAACTTTGGTGATAAGCATTATGGTTACCGCAAGGGAGGACCTTGTACACAACAAAATGGAATATTGGGATACAATGAAGTAATTTTTATTTTGAGATTTTTTTACAAGTAATAACATTTTTTTTTTGAAAATCAATAAAATATTTTAAAAGTATGTTAGTTATTGATATTACTGTGATTCATATTAATTAACTAATTGTTATCTACTTTGATGGAAAGATTACCAAAATCACTATTTTCCTAAGACTGATAATATTAAAGTGGATGTCAACCTCCGATAATATGCTATTTCTTAAATATTATAAATCTCCATGCATTGGCCTGCCAGTAAGAGTTTAAAAAGCTTAAGTGAATTTCTTAAGATTAGAACATATTTGTATATACACCGACTCTCACTGACCATGCTTAAATCAGGCTTGAGTCTATTGTGTGCATGATGTTATAATCAAATATTGAATTATACAATTTTTAAACTCTTACTGATGGGCGAGTGTGCAGAGATTTATAATATTTAAAAAATAGTGTATTACCAGAGGTTGACTTCCACTTTAATAATTTCAAAAATTTCAGTGCTTTATAATAATAGATTTACATTTATAAGTCATATAAGTCTTATTGTAGATGGCTAAAAATGAGACACTGTCTTTCTCCTGTGATAAGTTAACTAAATTTGTACAATTCAATATTTGATTATAACATCAAGCTCACAATAGACTCAGATCCTAATTTAAGCATGGTCAGTGAGAGTTGGTGTATATACAAATATTCTCTAAACCTAAGTGTTTCACTACTTGTTAAACTTTTACTGGCAAGGGAGCATGGAGATTTATAATATTTAAAAAATAGTGCATTATTGGAGGTTGACTTCTGCTTTAATATTTTCAAAATTTTCAGCACTTTATAATAATAGATTTATATTTCTAAGACTGATAATTTGTTTTCTTAAAAAAAGATTTAATTTTCTAAAGTAAAAACTTAATTAGTTTGTTTATATTAGAAATATTATTATTAGAATTTTGTAAATTAGTTAACAGATAAAATGTTATTAAATACAGATATAATCATCGCAGACTGTGCAACATCATATGATTCACATCAATAGTGGTAATGTAGTTGTATGCTTGTCTTACAGTAACTCCAATCCTTAGTATTTACTTAATTATCAAAACTACATTACTAACTGTGTTGCCTATGCTATCAGTACTTAAAAAAAATTGTAAGAGTGTTTAGAAAATTTACACTCATTCAAGAAGATGTCTGAGTTCTACATCAAATTTGAACTTCTTATCATAATGTGACAAGTAAATGTATTAATTATTATGCCATAAAAATAAAAAATACGTTATGAAATCACAATCCATATAAGTCAGTAATGAGTCTAATTCCCACCATTTCTTTGCCACTTTCTATAATCTTTAGTAAATAATAATAGATGCCAAATATAGTGCTTAGTAAATTCTTATTCTATACTGTTCCTATATTTTCAAACTAATGTCAAGCTTATGACATTTATCAGTGAGGAGTTTTGGATATTATGCAAGTACACCTGGACCTTAGGATTTAATGCATTCTTCTAGAATCCATCATTTAACTCTGCTATATTATCAAGTTATTGTTCCAAATTAAAAAAAAAAATGTTTTCAATCTAAGTCAACTTGCTTGAATAATCATATATATCTGAACCCAGTTCAGTTTTTATATATTATGATGTCTGTAGATTTTTAATAACTATGGGCACCTCTAAACTGTGATCAGAATTTGGTATGCATCAATAACATATCATCTGACTCCATCATACAATTTTAGCTTACATATTGTTGTTAGCAGCATAATTTTCACCATATCTTTGCCAAATGTCTGGGAATATTAGATATAATAGTATAGGATAAGAATTTAATAAGCACTATTATTTGGAATCTGTTATTACTTACTATGGTTTACAGCAAGTAGTGTAGAGATGGTAAAAAATATGCTGCTATAACAGCAATATGGAAGCTAAAGTCATGTGATGAAGTCAGGTGATACTTTGTTGATTTATAACAATTTTACCATATTTGAAAGTTGCATCATTTTAAAATAATAATTTTGTTATGTATCAACCCAACTGATCAATCTACATTATTCTAAGACATTTATCTTTCAGATGTAAATATTAAGATATCTATTTTTCAATATATTCTATAAATAGCTAGTTTGTCTGTGAATAGATACTTAAAGTTTTAGACTTGCCTAAAAAAATTTTAACTTTATAAAAATTAGGTATCCCATTTTTTATTTAAGAAGCTGATCAGAATAGCACTGCTTTTTTGTATTATTGTGTTATTTATATATTTATTTCATCTTAAAAACAACTGATTCCACTCTTGAATATCAATACCAAAAACAATCAAAGTACAACTGCAATAGCAAAGCTACAACAAAATTTAATAAATTTAATTCAAATTTTAAAATGTTTCATATATACCCAAACTTAGTAAACATATGTTTCCTATTGTAATTATCCCTACATTGGTAATGCTGCTGAATTAAAAAAACAACAACATAAAACTGTTGTTATAAAAGTAAGATTTTTCTCTTCCTGTCGAATTCAAAATGATACATTTATATATAGATTTATTAAAATAATTTTTAATTACTGATAATTAAAATAGAAAATATCACATATTGCAAAAGAAGTTGATAAACTTGTTTCCATAAAAGTTGGGGAATTTAAATTACAATATTTGCATGATTGTATAAAAATTATAATAGCTTAATGATTTGTATAATATGTATTTAAAAGTTAAATAAATAACAACTATTTAATACAGGAAATCTACATGTAAATGACACAGTATCAATATAACCAACAACTTGAGAAAGATATAATTATATTTCACAGACATAGTTGATTTTATACATTTTGTAGTGATGTTTTATAAAAATTAAAAAACGAAAATAATCAAAAATTAAAATATATTGCAAATATTAAACTAAGTGGAATTTTAAAATGCATAAATTGATATGTAATAGTAATGGAAAGTTCAAAGTAAATAAATTCAAAATTTGGTGCAAAACCAAAAAAGAGAGAGAGAAATTATTTTAATATCATACAATGTCATGTTAACAGTGATAAATGAAAGAAAATATTCAAATTTCACTCTATATTTAGAAATATGGAAAATATTATATATTCTGCTATGAATGAAAACATTTAAGTGGCCTGTATCATTTCATTATCTAATTAAGATTTATATATTTTTTTAAATAATGAGCTTTCACAGATCACTTATATGCTCTCATTTATAATATTATATAATTCTTTTAAGTATTAATTACAAAATTCGTCATGTTTACATATACATTTATTTATTAGATTTGCCGAATGTTAAAGAACACTAAATGGAACATGGAGATTGATCATGAGCAGCAAGTTCCTTATGCCTATACAGATTCACACTGGATTGGTTATGATGATGTAGAAAGTGTCAAAGAAAAGGTATTTGATATTATTTTTTTCTCTCTGATAATAAATATCTCTCTCTGTAATTAAATATCTTCTTCCAATCTGACCATTTATTTACAATGGATGTTTGAAACATTTAACACTTTTCTTAAAAAAAGACATACAAACAATGGAAAGCTATTAATCTAATACTATATATTCTAATAATAAATTGTACAAATTAATTTATATAACAAAAATTTTATTATTTTATAATATAACTCCAAATTTGAGATACTAAAGTAAATTGCTTAAGAGTTTACTAAGCAATGGCAAACTGAAATTGATTGCATAATTACCTCGACGACGTGCTTTTACGCAGAGAACTTTTTTTACAAAAAAGTATTAATATATGTGATTTAAACACGGATTTTCAAACTCCCTTCAGCCATCCACTATCTCATGCATGCAATACACATGGCCCACACACATTTGAAAAAGATAAACGATCCCAATATACATATTTCGTACTGAATCAGCAATCATCAGTTAGTCCAGATCACCATCTTCCACACACATATATAATCAGTGCTCTGTTTATATATAATCTTATATATATATATAATCAGTGCTCATTTTATATTAATATGATGATTTGAACCAACTGATGAGTGTTAGTTTGGCACAAAGTAGGTACATTGGGGATCATTTACCTTTTTCATATGTGGGTGGTCATATGTATTAGTTTTATGAGATAGAGTGGATGACTGAAGGGAATTTGAAAGTCTGTTTTCAAATCCCCTATATTATATCCAGATTCCAGGTATATAAAATATACTTGCATTTAAAATATTAAAAAAGTATTACTCTTTATAGCCCTATATAGTCATACATAGTGTTTTATGTAAACATTTATTTAGTCAATGGTATTTACAGTTTAAATTTTGCCTTGGGTAACAAAATATAAATACAAATATTTGCCTTAATGAATCAGCATGATATAAACTTTGTACAATCATCACAAAACTCATCTCTACTTTATTATTATCATTATCATCATCTTTCCTTTTTCTTGGAGTTAAATGATCATATTAGTTTGGGAATTGCTATTACTGATGAAGATAATATAGATTGAAAACAAGTTAATTAGTAATCTGGATAAAAATAATAATAATTGTATTAACAGCTCATACAAAGACATTAATAATCCAATAACCCATATACATTTATGAGGAACCAGACACTGATGATGATAGTGGTAGTGCCTATATTAATGATTCCTATCTGCACATAAATAACACATAGATATCCATTTGTGGCATATATCTAAATTAGTTTAAAATTGACAATTTACCAAAGATTATTTAAAATTTAAATTTCATTTAATTAAATCTGCTTACAATAGATATTGATGCTAATGATTAAATTTTCCATCCCACAAAAAACTGTTTATATAAGATATCCTGGTATATTTTCTGAACACCATACATCAAATCTTATCCCAAAGATTCCACACACTCTGGTTTAGGGCATTATTGTCATGTAAGAAAGACTATTTATGAACAGATTATCCTCTGCCAGCAGCCTTGCCATTCTGTTAGTCATAATAGTGCTTTGCATAACTCAGAACATGAATACTTAGGATTATTGGAGGATTTTTTATACACATTAGAAATGAGATTATGGAGAGAAGAATGAATTAGCAGACAACTAAGTAATTTAAAAAATGATACCCTTTATTTTAGATAATCTCAAATTGAAATTATTTCTAAATATTATTACTTTATATAAACATAATAAATAAATAAAAATGCAAGTTAAAGAGCAAATAAAATATTCTTTGTTAATCTATTTCATTATGAATTAAATTATCCTTTTATTTATTGTTTATGTTGCATAATTGTATATATGTATTGTAACGGTCAGATTTGTATACTCACACAACAAAATCCAGAATCCAGGCAAAGTACAACAACGCTGACAGAAGTGAGGTAATGAGACCCCAAATCTGACCAAACTTTAACTCATTTGCTAGTACTTTGTGATTTAACACCTTATGAGTGACATTTCTGAGGTCACACTCAGTGTCAATTTAATCTGTGAACTGGCTTATAACAGAGAAAAACATGAGACTCAAAGGATAACTATCAATTTAACTCAATGGGTGGAACAGACCATTTAACACACTAATTACTTTAACTAAAACAATGTATGTTCTACATATAAATTATTAAGAAATTGGAATAAGATAATGTGGATTGGATTGAACTAGAACTACAAGCAAGAAAGATATGAAACAAACTTTGTATATTAAACATGTTTATTAAAATAATAACAATAACATAAATAAAGTAACAAAATGGCAAGGATTATATTGCATTAAATATGCGTGACCAACACATGCAGGCTTTTACATAATAGGTGAGACTATTATCAGTACAGCAGTCTCTTCTTAACATATTAAAATAAATGTATATGCGGTTAATAAATCATGCCTATTGCTCATGGTTTTAAATCATGCCTATTGCTCATGGTTTTCTAATGATATAAGATAATAACCTAGTAGAGATGATGAATACATATAGCTCTAAGATGGCTGTTATATATATTAATAGTGTGAGCAAATAAATAAGCTCAAGATAATGCAGATTTATCCTGGTAACAAAGATTTGAGTTTCAGTCTAATGCTGAATACTTAATTAATAAGGAGGAAAAAGAACTGGTTACTTATAGATTCACATATATATATATATACTATGGTGCTATATAAAATACTAAAGAACAAGTTTGCAGTATGAGTGAGTAATTATTCAAGAGCTTCAGCATCAAATGCTCGGTTGCTCTGAGACTGGATGGTTTGCTGCTATTTATATAAGAACAGATAAGTTCAGGAATTCAGATAGGCTTTGTAAACATGGTCTGGACCCTCGTGTTCCAGTTCTAATAAAGATACCCATACTCTTAACTAAAGTATGGGGCAGACATTCACTGTGAACCCATTTAAAAGGTGCAGAAAAACATAAATGCATGAATGCATACTTTATAAAGACACACTTACAATGCACACACAAAAGACCAATAGGTATACATATAATCAATTAATTGTGCCTAAAACAGATAGCTTCTATCTGCCAAACTAACACAATCCAGTACTTAAACTGGCATTATATTTATGCTAACCATAAGGCTTAAATTAAATCTTAACCTAAGTTAAAATACTGAATCTGCATATATATATATATATATAATCACAATTAAGGAGGGAACATATATTTGATGGGCATTAATAAACATTAACAAATATACTTTAATATCATCTTTAGCCAACATATCACTTCTAACTAACAGATATCAAAAGTCATAAATTATAAAAAGTGACTAAGCAAACTCTCATGAAATATAATGCAATTTATAACATATATAGAACGATGATAACAACGAGCTCATAACGATCGATTATTATCTATTAATGTAGTATTTCAAAACAGTGATTTAATATGCCAAGCAGCATTCTTAAATATTTAACATGGAGATTTTATTTATCTCCATTGAAAGTTAGTTAACAATTATTATTCGCTGTTTTGAAAGATGGGCATATTATAACATATATATAATAAATTTAAACAAAATTGTTAAAACAATAAATCTAGGCATGATCCACAGTTTTAAGAAATTTAAATCATAACTGATTGCAGTTATTTACAGATTAGATGAATAAATTATTTGACAGTATAAAGATTAATTTAGGCAAGTTTTACATAGTTACTTTAGAAATGATTTAACAGATTTTAATAAATAACATTGACAATAACTCATTTTACAGGATAAAGATGAATTCAGACAAGTTTAACATAGTTTATTTTATAAATGATTTAATTTAAAGTGTTTTAAAAAATAATATCGAACATTTATTATATGAGATATTTATTTTAAACAGAGCTAGAAAGTTGTTTTAATTTTGGAATCAAAGGGGATGCCATTTAATGTTCTATCACAGAGAATTAGCTTATGACTATAGATCATGAGCTATATAGAGTCTCTAGAGGTCACTTTAATCTCAGTATGTTTTTAGTAGCCCAACAAGGCTATATTAATTATAAAAATATATAAACTAAAAGCAGAGTTACTTATGGAAGATTAGATAAGTACATCAGGTTTCTCGATATGTAACTTACCATGTATATATGCATTCAGTTCCAGTTACATATATTAATTCTGTTGTATATATAATTAATTGTTTACATTAAACAAATGTTGAATTATTCCTCTTATTATTGAAGCATTGGGTCTTGTGTATACTTTTATTCTATTTGTAAAAAAATTATATTTGTTTGCCCAATCTCTCCAGTCAATGACACAACATGACAAAATATCAAGTAAGTTATTTGGAGTTCAAAACAGAGAATGAAATTGAAGAAAATTATGATTCTGAGAATAAAAAACCTAAAATCTCTGATTTTACATTATATTTTAATGTTATTTATCCAGGCACTTTGCCAAAAATTATGAGCATAAAATTTAGATAAAAATTCTATTAGTCAGGTTCTTTCTAAAGATGAATCTGGTTGCAAGTTTTTAGAATCATATTATCATTATTTGTTCTGTGGAGAGAACATTTCTAGAAGTCATTTTGTAACCAAAAAAGAGTTAATATGTGAGTAAAAAGGTAAACGTGTAAATAATTACATTTTTTAAATATTCTACTATTTCTGTATACTTTTTTTAAATAAATTTTTTATAAAATTCATTTTGTTTTAATTTACAAATTTTATTTCATGAGATTGGGAGCACTGAAATTATGTTTGAACAAAATTGCCCTTACCCATGTGGCAGTTCGTAAAAATAATTTATTTTCGTTTATTAATCACCATTATAATGATGTTTAAAAAACTATAAATAAAATAGATGATTTCTTTAAAAAAATTATTTACTTGGTTAATTTTGTTTTTCAAACTCATTAATTTATTTAATGTTATTTATTTATATAAAGTTGCTTGTACATTCTTTTCATTTTAATTAAATAGAGGAGTTTATCAATATATATATATACTTATTTTTCAGTTATAAAGAAAATATCTGGTATAAAATTTGGAAATTAAACAAATATAATTTTATTTCTTGATCCTTTCAAATCTTCAATCATGCATGACATAGATTTTAATGGAATGTATAGATGTCTTAGTTTCTTGCTAGTATTAACATTATAACAAACATTTTTTGCTGCAATCACAAGCCATCATCCAAATAGAAAAATGACATTTAAAAGAAATTACAGAGATTCTCAGAAATCGGAAAACTTTTGAGCACTTCTACAACTTTCTTAAATGACTTCTATTATTAGAATAATGAATGGTGGTATCCTGAAAAAATGTCTTTTACAATGGTAACATTAACAAAAATATATACAATATGCCAAAATATATTTATATATAAACACTCCTCACACATTATATATATATATATATAACATTTCTGTTATATGGCAGATAATAACATAATGTGTGTGCATAAATATATACAAAGTAGAAAGGAAAAGTAGAAATAAACACAAACAAAAAATTTTGAAGATATTTTCTATGTGTCATTGAGAATAAAAATCCTATAAAGGGTTAAATAATTCTGAATATAAAATAAAATTTTATTATGAAATAAATATTTTAAAAGATTTAAATAAATATTAATATTATATTCTGATTTAGAATTTAACAACAAGCATGTTTTATTTTTGAAATCTTTTAATTAAGGCTTGTATACATTTATATTGTCTATTTTCAAACTTGCTTTCAAATGCAGCTTTTAATTAAAAGTGCTTTTGAAATGATTAAAGTAAATTGAAATCAACTTTTTCCAATCAAGAGAGATAAAAGAAAACACTGTTTTTAAATTTAGCATTTTTATCACCTTACCAAGTCTATAAAAGAGTTGGGTAAAAAAATTATTTTAGTTTGGATCATAGTTTTTGAAAAGTGAGTTGGCTAATATTTTTGTAGGAGTCTGGTTTTTAATTTGACTTTTAGTTTTTGTTGGAGTTGGCTAGTTTTGAAAGCTGTAGCAGAGATCTGAACAAGAGAGATTTCTAGCAGAGCTATACAGAAAACTACCATGAATCAGATGTAGGAAGGCAATGAAGCTGATCTACAGTTCTATGAAGGAATTTTGATTCACCTGAAGCCAGGGTCACTTTAAATCAATCAATTAACCTAGACTGGCTTTGCTATGAAAATAGAGAGGGTTTTTATATACTTTCAATATTAAATTGATTATGAAAATATAATATTGTAATAAATTAAAATATATAATATAAACATCAATGTGCACATACATTCCTTATGCAGACAACATATATGTTAAATCAAGAATTAATTATATATTATAAAATTAATGATTTTATTTTGATAAAAATGAAATATATATAGATGTCAGCATGTGCCTGCAATTAAATACACACACATGTATGTTAAATATGTATAAAACTGAATTTCGTTTATATATTTATGACAATATTAAATAATAAAATATACCTGCTGGAGGACTTAACTTTTATCAGTGGTCAAGAAATTGATATTACTTAAAGAAAAAAAAGAGATAGTAAACTGTTATGATAGAATTTGATAACTGGTTCACATCATCTATATTTTTATTGATACACACATAGGTGTGTGAGTTGAATGTATGTTTTCTGAATGGAATTAATCATAAAAGATATTTTTAATAATGATATTATTTTGATAAATTCAAATATGTCCATTTTTTTAAATATTCTACCACATGCTTATGTGTGGATATATATATATAGGTATGGGATATTGGGACATATCTGTAAATCAGAATGTGATAATTTTTATTGTATGTTAATCAAAATCAGAAAGCTTATATGTATATAGCCTTATTTTAGAGACCTTAATTTTATTTTTTATTGTTGTTAATAAACTTGTATTCAGTTCTTAAAATTATTCCAGTGAAATTGATTTTTAAGTTTTTATAATGAAGTATATTGCATCATTATCTTGTCACAGTAACAGTAATAGAACTTATGTTCTCTGAGCTAGATTTGTGCATATTGGTCTGATATATAAAAGAGGATATATTTAGTGCTTAAGGAGCATCCAGTATAATTGATATATCCTGGTTGGTGCTGAGATTATATTCTTTAAAACCCATGCACTATATTTTATTTTAGTTTAGTTTATTAAAAATTAAGTTTATAGTTGACAAGTACATTAATGATACTAAGTGGCTGGAGCATTTATGATGATCAACATGTTTTAATATCCCAGCATTATTGTTTTGATGATTATGTATTCTAATGGGTGAGCACTTAAGTTGGTGCATTGAAATTAATGTTTAAATAATTGTCTCCAGCTGGCAAAGACTAAATAATTGGCCTGGTCTACAGTACTCATATCGAATCCAGCCACAAGATGAACTGTTGATTTATTGTATTGATGTATTTTTATTGATTATTCATGATGATGAATAGTTTTTTTTAATTAGTACTAGTACTTACTTATACTTGTTAATAATGCTGGTGAATTTGGTGAATTATATTTATAGTTGTTCTAAGGAATTAACTGGGCTGATCTCAGAGAGATTTGGAGATCTCATGATCTCATGCTCTTTATATGATATATAATATTTCTTATATATTTTTGATATTAAACATTACTTTAATATCTTAATACCTTTTACAATACAATAATACTTTAATATTTTATCTTATTATTTAAATTTATTTTAATTGAAATATTGCTGACGGGGATGATGATTATTTTCCATCACCCAGGTTCAACCCTTCTTGATTACCCATCCTATCATAAAATATATATTATAATATTTTCACAAATAAATGATGAATTCATAATGTTATTTTCAGGTACTTGCACATGGTAAATATATAATAGCTAAATAACTGATATTTCAGTACAATAACAAGTACTTTCCTCAGACCTTCTTCTTTCTTAAATCATAAGAATGTGTGTGGTCACATTTAAAATCATTATTTTTTCTTTTGTTATTTTCTTCTCATTCTCAAATTCTATTGGTTGAGAAGTTTTAAAAAATATTTCATTCTCCTATAGCCTTTTCCAAATGTTATTAATTTTCTTTAATTCACATTTTTCATTTATGCTCTTATGCCTTTTAAAAAAATAATGATTTAAATCTCATCACATTGAGAAAGAAGTTCTGAGGAAAGTACTTGTTATTGTACTAAAACATCACCTATTTAGCTATTATATTTTTACTACACAGAAGCTCCAGAAATAATACTATGAATTCATATATATATATATATATATATATGTACACAGCACATATATAGCATATATATATGTTATCATGTTTAAATTTCTCATACATATTTATGTATATGGCTATATTAATGCCACTTTAGTATCAATTTTTAATATAATTTTTTTTACATAAACATAATTATTTTTGCTAAATTAATATATATATTTTTTGCAATTTTTAGGCAAAATTTGTCATTGATCACAATTTAGGAGGTGTATTTTTCTGGAGCTTGGACACAGATGATTTTCGAGGATTTTGTGGTGAAGGCAGCTTTCCATTACTTCAGTCTATTGCCGAAAGTTTGCATGTTAGTCAAGACATTCATTCAACTACTAATGAAGTGATAGAAACATGCATTTCATCTGATGGTAAAAAATGTCAATTACCTACTATATGCACAATAGTAGATCAAACATATTTTAAAAAGCAAGAATTGAACTGTCCTCTTAGAAGAAAGTGCTCCTTCCCTAAAATCCAGATGTGTGCTCTTCAAATGTCCAAAAACCAATTAAATCAAGGGTATGTTTTGACCCAGAAAGTCTTATGTCCTACATCTGTAAAATGTGGGTCAACCACATTCTTACCAAGCCCTAAAGAAAGTTGTCCTGTAGTATCCAGATGTCTTCCAGATGATCTTGGGGCTTATAATTTGTATGCTTATTTGTGCCCAGAAGAATATAGTTTTAGCCAAGGACTGAGAATATGTATTCATGGAGAAAATGTGGGGAATTATAGTAATGATATTGAAGTCACAACACCTAATGTGAATAAATCTAAGATGCCCACTGAGAGTAACTTTAGGGGAGAATATCCATTTCACTGCAAAGATGAAGGATACTTTCCTCACCCATTTTTTTGTGAAAAATTCTACCGCTGTGTCTTAGCTGGAAATAATTTAGATGAATATGAATACACATGTCCTTCAGGTTTGGTATTTGATATTGACAAAGAAAGATGTGAATTCAAAGAAACTGTACCTGAGTGTTCTTAATATAATTTTGTGGCTTTTGGAGAATAAATATGTTTAAAGTAATGACAAAATGATTGATTAGAAAATTATAAAAAAATTATTTTCAAATCAATATTTTCCCCTATCATTAAAATCAAATTAAAATAAAGTAATTCAAAGTGCTAATTACTTTTAATTAATTTTTTTCAAATGTTGAAAAATATAAATTATCTTTCTTTAGTAAAGATATTTTGAGCTGCACTAAAATGAGAGTAACTTTTCCTTTTCTAATCAATTATCATTAAACCCTTTAACATGCTAACCATATCTAAACATTAAATCTTATTATGATTTCTTCTAATTGATTTTCCTTTCTCTTTATATTCGTTTTCTTCTCTGATATTTCCTTCAACTTTCATTGTCATCTTTTAGGTCTTTTTACAGTACATCTCAAAATATGATGGCTAAATATATTTATTAATATTAAAATTTTTGCAAATATTCAAAAAAATAAATTATTACAAAATACATTAAATTTACCATTTTATGTTTGAATTACTAATATGATAATACAAAGTTGTCATAATTATTAAATTAGTTATGTAAATAAATGATTGGATTGTTTATTCACTCATCTAATGAATTGTTTATTTGAAGAAAGCAGATTGATCACATTTTGATATAATTTTATGTTGTTTTGCATGACTCGTTTGTTTTTATTCCGAGAGTGATGATTTAGTTAATTTAGAGCTAATATAAAAATATGCTACTAGGTTTAAATTGATTGCAAAAAAATAAATAAATAAATTTAAAAATTGATGTAATTTAGCAATTCCTGGATATTCTTAAAATAAAATTTGTACTATTGGTTATCCTATCATTTTCAGGTATCCTTTCAAAAATTGAATTAAATTCTACATTTTAAAATGATTTGCTTTCTTCATCTATAATTTCTTCAATATTATCATCATATATGTATAATATATTAATCATCGCTCACAATTAATAAAACAGCGAAGACTTTGTCAAGTCTATGATTAGTTTATTAATCTGCTTTTTTTTCTTATTTGTTCGGCACTAAAACATAACCTGTTGAATAGTGTGAAACAGGACAAATAAAAACTTCAACATTCTTTTTAAAGATTGATTTAAAAGATGCCTGCTGTAAATATATTAAAGTGACCTAATAAAATAATTCGTGGGATTAGTTCTTTCAAATGAATTTCTTTTTCTAAATCGCTTTTACTATCATAAAGACAACATGTATACTGTTTATAATGCTTACGTATTTGTATAAAAAATTCTTACTTTTAATTCAAATAAATTTATATCAATTTTAATATTGATTTCACAAAAATATGTTTTGGTTTACATTCTGTGTATTTCGAGATTATTTAAAAGCATCAAAACAAATATGTATTTAAATTTTGTATTTATTATATTTCGTCAATAACAGTTGTAAGAGTTTGTTATGATATGTTTTAATAAGCATATTTCAACATTAAAAAAGATTTTTGTATCTTCCAAAAGATATAGTCCATCTTTAACCTAAATTACTTTCTGATATTTTATTTGCTATCCTCTTTAAATACGCTTATAGTTCTTTCTTAAAACCATGTCAACTTTTTTATTTCCTTTCATCTTTTTCTTATCTTCCAAAGATTCTGTGACCATATCTTTTAATTTTTATTTACTTTCAATCATGTGTCTGATGTACTATATATATATAATGTGCGCGTGTGTCCGTGAATTCATTGTTTGGTGATGTATATTTAATAGAATATGTTAAAAAACTGTAATACTACATTTTATCATAAAAATAATAAATGCAATTTTGTTTTTAAAATGTAATGTAAATGCTTCTGTAAATTTATTTGTAATAATAAAATATTTGAACAAATAAATACTGGACTTTTTTTCTTTGTATATTTAAAAGATTTTTAAAATGTTCGGATGCAGCCAAAATTTATCCCAGTCTACTTCAAAGAAAGAAGCAGAAATGTTTATTCTTCTTGTTATAAAATTTAATATCAATGAATGTGTTTTTTTTTTAAAGTTTAATTATCAGGTAGCCATAATAATAAACTGATAAATGAATGTTTTTGTGATAAGTTTAATTACCAATTAGCCATAATAATTATCTGAATCTATGATAAATTTATGCACGTATATACGTTCTTGTTATTCTTAATGATGGAGAGAAAAGTAATTTATATGATACCTCTTATTTAATACTGAAGATTAAACCATATTAAAACCAGGTTGTTTTGTAATTATTTAAGACTTTTTTTAATTTCCCATTGCTCAAATAGTAGAGTATTATCAAAGCTACCTATGGGCTATCTACTTAGGGAAAAAAAAGATTGAGAAATTGTTCTGTTTTCTGAAAATAATTTTTATGCTTTAATTTGGATTTAAATGACAAGACATGGGCAGCATGGCAAATAAATGCACTAACCATTACATAGCTTTTCCATTTTAATTGTGAATACTGATTAAAAATTATTGTAAAAAAAATAAATCACATGAATATATAATTCATAAAAGCTTGTTCAGTGATCTATAAAACTTAGATCTATATGTAATATCTTTTATTAATTATTAGACGATTAATAAAAATTCCTAAAAGTTATATACATCTGAACTGGTCATGATGGGCATGTACTATTTGTTTACCATAACTATGGATAAACCATCTAAATTTTTTTAGCATTAGTTACTAATACAAAATCCTTACAATTTACATCTAAAATCATTAAAATATATTCTGTAGATAGTTTATTAAATTAACAAGAATGGAGCAATCATTAGAATACTATAAATATATAAACCAAAAAGATTTCTTTTAAAAATAGATTCAAAATAAAAAAATGTCAGATTCATAAAGCTGTCTATAAATTATTTCAAACCCATTATTAGAAAGTAAAAAAACAAAGTTATAGCTATAACTTATTTAATAATAGTTTTTATATTTTCCATCATCAGTAATAATACTTATCAGGGTATTATTTAATAGTTTATAGGTTGAGGGAATTTTAATGTTTAACCAACAAATTTCAAACAACTTTGTGACTAAATGTGTCAGTCACCTTTCTGACCAAATCAATACGTAATACAAAAAGAAATGCTTTACTTTTGATATCTTTTTGCAGATTGCTTGACAATAAAAACTGTATCTATAATGTTTACTCATCCTTTAAAACCAAGAAGAATCTTTGCTAATAACTCTTTTATAAATAGAGGCTACAAGTCTAAAAATATTCTTGAAAGTGCTTTTACTGTAGTGAATGAGATTGCTATTGTAATATATTAATTGCAGTCTTTTCAACTTTATTTTTATATAAGGCAACAATAAGAACATGCTTGATAAAAGCACTTGTTCATGGGTCCATATATTTTTAAAATATTCCAACAATTTTACAACAACCCTAAATTTTTAATTATTTCCAGTTGTGCCATCACAATCCATAATCATTACATTGTAATATTTACAAAGGAATAGCTATTCTCATTCATTTTCTTCTCTCCATTAAGATCTAACTAGTAGTTTATATTCTAAAAAGCATTTTATCTAAATTATTATACTATTATTAAGAAAGTGATCATCTTTACTTCATTATATTATATTACTATTTTTCAAATTTATATTCATGATGAAATATACCAAAAAAGTTCTAAATAATTATGATCTGTAAATAGTTATCTTCTTTTTTTAATTCATGAAAGCATTAAGTCTTTTTTGTCAATAAATTAACTTTATCCATCAAATTTTCTGGCTTGTGGCTTTCGTCAGTGAAGAGCCTTGGATCTGAAAACACTGCATCTAGATCTTAGAATCTAATGCAACCCTCCAGCAGCCATCTTTTATCTCTACTTAACTACAAAACTATGAGTCTTAAATTGAAAACACCTTAATATTTTCAATCCAAACCCATCAGCTTATATAGTTATATAGGTCTGAACTCAGATCAAAACCCATATATTTTGGTGCCTTTGGTTCTTTAATAACCATAGCCACCAATATCCTATTAGGCAGGATTGGTTTTAAGCCAAATTCCTACACTGATTATAAATTTTCATATTTTATTAATACTTTTTCAGAGAATGCCATATGTTTTCTTTTAATTAAGTAATTAATATTATTATTATTATCAGAAAATCGGTATAATTCTTCTTAGTAAGAAATCTAAAAATAAACATGATAGTTCTTAAGAAACTCCAAGCTCACAAAAGCAATTAGTTTTTAAATTTAAATTTGTAACATTAGTTCTAGATAGTTGTTAAAATTTAATGAAGTTGCTTCTAAAAATTTAATATCAAAGTTTCTACTTAGTATATGTTCGTAATTGGATTAATAGTTAAGTATAACGTTTTAATATAAGAAGACTAAATCTTATGTAAATCTTGATTAATTCATCAATTTATATCTATGAGAAATTCTAACATTTTTTTTAGATTCCATTTTATAATTATAGCATAATCTATAAGATAACATTTTTATAGAATGAAAAAATGTAGTTACATTGTTTTTATGTAAACATAGCTATTTGCACAGTTAACCGACATAAACCACTTGAATATACAAATCCTATGCCATTAGCTCCCAAATAACTTTCAACACAGTTTATTACTATTCTAACACATACATAAAATCTCCATATAAAAAAAATATTTTAATAATGTCAATGTACTATTATTGCCCAAAAAGGAAAATTTGTCACTGAAGGATTCAAATATATAGATTGCTAAAATAAATTAAGCGCTACAGCATAATAAAATGTAATACTATTAACTTTTTATTGATACATTCAAAAACACAAAAATATAAGATCTCAAATTAAACTTCATAACTAATATGCAGGATATTTTTATGAAATGATCTGGGTTTTTTTTTCCAAATAATAAAAAAAGTTGTACCCATTGTAATCCAATGCATTATGGCTTCTCCTTTCTCAAAGTCATGAATCTCTTAGCCACTATTCCCAGAGAGTTCCGTTAGCCACCTTACCTTCCCTTTCCATTCACCACCTTAAGTTTTTGCCCATATTCTTCTATTTCCAGCTCCATGCCATTTTCCCAACATCATCTTTGGCCACTCTATGAACTTTATATTTAAAGCCCCTTTATCTTTTTCCAAACCCAACATAAAAACCAAGAACTCACTTTTTGTATAATCATTTTGTCTATATTTATTCTTCCATAACTTTATTATTTTCACCCTTTCTGCTTGCAGCCATTTACATTCAATTAACAGATGTCTACAATTTTCTATGCCTACCTTACGTAACTTGCTAACTAAATCACCCACATTTCTCAATTTATGTGTATATTCCCTTATTGCTAATGATTCTGTTCAAGCCTTAAAAAATAAACTACTTTCCTTGCTGCTATTCTTATAAATTAACTTGCACCCAATATTCTGTTTACTTCTATATATATTTAAACTCTTTTTACTCTCCATACTAGTTCTCCATCTCTCAACTCCCTATTCATTATTAATGCATCTATTCTTCTATCTCATTCCTTGCCATTACAACACACAACTTTTTTCATAACATAATCATTTTACTTTTTGTATATTGATATTAACATAAATTCTTTATCCAAATCTTTAGCATAATGTATTCCTTTCTCACCCAGCTTGTTGCCTACCATTTACCATAACCCAATTAAATATTATTATGGCTATTCTCTTATTATCCATAAATTGCAATACTATAGAACATTTTTATTTTGCTTTTTGCATCTCTCATATAAAAATTTAACCATCCCATTTCTTCTTGAATTGCCTCCTTTGCCACCCACACATCTATCTCTAAAGCATGTCTTCCTACTTCTCTTTGTAGTTTTTCTAAGTAATCTAACACTTCTTTACTATCACATAATGCATTATAATCATATATTAACCCTGCTGCTGCCATTCCCTTCTATAAAATTTTAGCTACATCATATTTTTTATATAAAAATGCTGATAATTTCTTTATCAGTCCCTTTCTTTTCTTTGCTTTATTTGTCTATTTTTTCTCCCACTCATTCAAGCAATTTCTCTGATTACTTAAGATGATTCTCAAATAATTATACCCATTTGCCAAACTTAAATATATCCAACCAACAAAAATTTTTTGTCTACTATTTTCTCAGTATTAATCATCTTTACTTTTGATTTTTCTTCATTAAATTTAATCTCCATCTCTTTACCCATCCTTATACATATCTTCAGCATAACTTCCATATCATCTCTACTTTCTTTGCACAAGAAGACACCATCCACAAATAAATAACCTGATAATGTAAATAATCCCTTACCACATATTAATGGTAACTCTATTCTTCCTCTTAGTCTTTCTATTGCTCTCTCCATTTCACTCAAATACAACAAAAAATATAGGTGATATAGAATATCCTTGCCTTAGTTCCACACCATTTTTTACTTTAACTGACTCTATATTTCCTAATTGATATGTATAACAATTATTTTCATATAATCTTTTAATAATATCCACTAAAGTTCTATCCATTCACAAATTTAATAAACTTATCCATAATCTATTTTTTTATTTACTCTATCACATGCTTTCTCTATATCTACAAAAACCATATATAACTGTCTATGTACATGTCTACTCATATCTGTAAGTTGTGTAACTATAAATAGGATTATCTCCTATATGCCTGTACAATCAAAAATGTTCTTGCATTTCTCCCACTATTATTATTTTCTTCTATTCATTTTGCAACCCTTCCAGTCACTATATGTGTGAAAACTTTATATAACACTGATGTTATCACTATTGGCCTATAATTGCTTAACTTTCTATAATCCTTATCCTTCCTTTAAATAGTAGCCTTTCTCTTGTATTAGTCCACCTATCAAGAAAATCTCTTTTCTTTGCCATCTTATTAAAACATGATAATATGTTTTATTTTTCCCTATGTCCTAAATTCATTACCATCTCTGCTGCCCATCCATCTAAACCTCTTTTCAAATTTTTCCCTGCCTCATTCAGTTCATTTTCTGTAAACTTAATATTTCCATTACTATATGCTTTTATGTTTGTTATCACTCTGTCTTTCACATTTAACACTTTTTCTATATCCATTACATACTTATTTAAGATTGTCTCTAATTCTTTTCTAGAGTTACACTCTAGTCCCTCATCATCTAGTAATACTATTTTTCTCTCCCCTATATTCCTTCTTTTAATGTATGCTTTTTTTTTCTCTCATTTCTTCCACTTTTATTAATATCCTCCAACAATTTACTATTTAGTTTCATTCTCTATATATAATTATCAGTTTTATCCAACTTCTTTTTTAAAAAAATATTTTTACCATTTAATATTAAGATCTTTTTCACTTTTTTTGTTCTTAATATCTCACTTATATTCTCTGCATGCTTTCTCTCTCTCTTTTAAACTTTTACTAACTCTTACTTTTCTATTACTTTCATTCTTCTAAATATTCTCACCTAAAACCTTATTTGCTAATTTTTCAACTTCACCACAGCAGTCCTTATACTCATCCACAACCAACTATTCCATGGTTTCTTCAACTTTTATTTTATATTCTTCTACCTTATTCTTATCATTCATTCTCCATCCACATCTTTCACTATCTTTGTATTTTTATTATTATTTTCCATCACATTACTAACCATTTCTATTATAAAGAAATTATGATCACTATTACATACTCTCTCTTTATTATCAAAAACTTTAATTTTCAATATATTAATAATTCTCTCTTTCTCTACTAACACATAATCTATTGTTTAAAATATATTACTTCTGAACCATGTGTATTGTCCCTCATAAATATATGATAAATTTCCAGTGCTCGGGTTCTCTCTCTGATAAAAATTCTTCAAAAACTGTCAATTTTGTTATCTACATCATCAATTTCTTCAATATGCCCATTCATATCTCCTATAACCATTATTCTCTTCTCCTTTGCTTATTAAATTAAACACTGCCCTCTATTGTGATAATTTTAATGTATAATAAATCGTAAATATTACAATTATTTAAACCTAAATAGCCAAGCAAACATAGGACATGTCCACCAAGATAGGGGGGAAATCATTATAATTTGCTTAATCAAAAAAATAATTTGAAACAGAAACTAAATTTTGGAAATCCTAAAAAAAACACTGACTTCAGAATAGTAAAACATCAGTGCCTTCAGAATGTGTTGCTCCAAGTATTACTTGTGCAAGATCTCAAAAAAGAAATTGAAAATTTATTTATGAATAATAAAAAGTTGTTTGAAGTTTATTTATTTCACAAAATTTCATTCATGTTACAATATAAAATGTTTATTCCAATATTTATCATCAGAATTATTTTATATTAGACAATAAATGCAAGTCTAAGTATTTAAATAATTATCAAAATGTGTGTTTTTATTATGCAAGCACAAATGTGCAAAAACTTTTACATTATTAGAATAATGCACATAGAGAGCGTTTTTGTAACTACAAGCTCATTAAAAGTAATGTCACGTTATATATGACTTGCTTTTTTAATTATTATTAGAATAATAATTTGGGACTATAATTTAGGAATAAACTGTTAATTAAACACTTGAAATATATTTTATATTACAAAATGCATATCCGTTATTCATAACTTGATCAATTTACCATTTATATGTGTAAACTTGATGGATATACTATTAAATTACATTTCAACATGTATTGTTTTTCTACATATTTGTTAATTCAATATATACGTCATATTAGAATAATTATTTTAGATCTGTCCTTTTTTATTATTACTAAGTAATTAGTAAAACCATTTATCATTAATTTTGAATTATTATAATAAATTTATTTAACTACTTTAGATTAAGTATTTGCCTATCTTATATACTTGCAGGCCTATTTGACAAAACTTCTTGCAATCCATGAAACTATGCATTGGGTAATAACAGATTATTAGTGAATATGTGGATCTATATAATTATTTTGGAATTAAATGGATGTTGTCTCGTGATTAAAAATGATATTATTTAATGCTGACTAACTCCACACACACATTGAAGCTATGTGGTTACTATTTTATTTAGTCTATATATACATAAGACCAACATATGTCTGAATATAATTATCATCATGATCACAGATAAACACTTTTTAATGTCCTTATAAATAACTGCCCAACAGGCAGACCATCATTATCCTCAGTTCCATCATTAGCTTCTCTATTTACATTCCATTACAATTTAAATGTGTGTGTTTTAATGTAAAGAATTGATGTTTTGAGCTCTCACATAGCTACTAAAGTTTATTGCTTTAAAAAAAAATAATCAAATATCCTGTAGCAGTTTAAGCTGTCTTTTATGTCCTGATTGATTGTTATTATAAATCTTATTTTGATCTTATTTATATATTAATGTAGTTATAAAGATAAGTTTTTATAAAAATAAAGCCTCAAAGAGCTCATCGCTAAAGGCAAGTACTTTCAATATTGACATTTACAAAAGTGGACAAATTTTACCAGGCTGGTCCATTTTTTAATTTTATTTTTCTTTCCAAATAAAATAGTTAAATAATTATTTTCTAACAGTTATTAGGATCGCTAAATAAGTTGGCTATAATTTCGCTACGTTAATTTGTTTTAATTTACCTCGTAATGTACATCTATCTCTCTATAAACACAGACATACAAATATGAAGGTACGTAATTCATAACACCAACTAATGTTATATGGATAGATAGATGGGTGTATGGATGAATGGATAGATGGATGGATAGATAGATATATGGATAGATAGATACGCATATAGCGATATTTGTTTAAATTTTTTTTTGTTAAATTTATTTTTAAAACAAAATTGTATTCATTACTTTAAAATAATGTTATTTTTAAAAGAATCACATTAGTTGATTTAATATATGGGGTATATGAGCACAGACTTTCACACAACCCACCACCCTCCACTCTATCTCATAACACTGATACACTTGAACACATACATGTCGAAAAAATAACTAATCACCAATATACGTATTTCATAATTTGATTAGTCTTAAAAGGGTAGGTTACTTCTCTAAAATCTATTAATTATTTTTTACCGAGCTTCAAAAGGACATTCATCTTAACAAAACTTCAGGTTATTCACTTGAAATATTATTTATACCTTTTGACCCTAAATTAATAAATATTCCCTAATATCGCATTATAAATTCATTTTCTATGAATATAAATGCAAAGCTATTTTTACAATTGACATGCTATTCAATAAAAAAAAGATTATATATATAGTCTTTATATATATGTGTGTGTGTGTTAAATATTTTGTACATATAAAACTGTGGTTTGGAGATCCCATTTCATGAACAACGTTTACGGCTCTATTGTTCTCGTCAAATTCTAAAGAGAATCTTGATATTTTCCCATTTATAAATCTTTCGATTAAGCTACAAAAAAAAAAATGAGACACGCTCAAGAACAATTTCAAGTTCAAAAAACATTTGATCCACGTTTTTTTCTTACTTTATTTTTTTTTATGTATTAGAGTAAACATTTATAATATATAATATCAATATTTTTCTAGAGAGAAGGTACCACATTTTTATTGGTATCTATAATATACGTATATACATATGTACACATGAAATTAACAGTTTAATATATATATATATATAGTTAAGAGGATAAAACCAGTTGCTCTCAGACTATGTATAAATACCATTTTAAATGGTGAACAAAGAATCGGGAATAGAATATATCCATCTATTCTTGAAGCTACTGATGTATATGAGGTTTCCTTTATCAACATTGATGAAAATTAAGATTTTTTTTCCTCATGTGTCACAGCATCAACCGGGAAGCGAACCTGCTAACCCGGGATAACTGCTTGTAAAGCAGCTGTCGCTGACCTATATTTGCCGGCTGAAATATAGCATTTAATAATGATTAAATTATCAATCAACTATACAAAGTTGAAAATAGCATCTCTCTTTTAACAATTTTTTTTTATATATAATTAGATAGAATTTAATAAGAATATGTGGATTCATTTTATTCTTGATTTTTGTACAACATTTAGAGTCTATTTATACATTGTTTGAGAGAATCTGGTTTTCTTCTTTTAGTTACATATATGTATGTGTTTAGGAGGGTGGATAGAGAATGGGTGCAAAGGATTTCACTAGAGAAAGATGTGATTACAGTTTTTGAGTTGTCTGATATATGAGATTATTTATTATTATTATTATAACAGACATTTCAACAAGATTTTATCTGCCGCTGTCTTCATATATAAAGGTGTTAGTAAAAATTGATATAGTGATTCCTGAATCTATTTATAACTGCTACTAAATCACTCATATCATAAGATGATAAATGAAATCTAAAAAAGCATGTAGTCTTATACTAATAATAATAAGTAGAAAAAACCCTATGCAAAAGAGATCCTATGAACAAAAGAGCAAGTGATATTATAAGTGGTTGCAGCATAATGGATCACATTCAAGAATTGAGACAAATTAGAGATAAAGTCAATGAGTATGATTTGCAATTTAAAAAAGGCATTCGATTCAACAAGCATTTCAATAGTGATTAAAGACTGAACCATTAAGATATAGAACCAGAATGTTGTCATATTCTGAAAAATATTTATCAAGGTATAGCTGTAGTGATTATATTATAGTGTAACATTAAAAAGATTAGCAATGATTAGCATATTTGAGAAGTCAATTCTATAACTCCAAAACGTTTTACAAAAGTTTTGCAAGAAGCATTTTACAGATTAAAATTAAAAAGTAAAGAAATAAACATATATTAAACTTATTTTCAGAATCTAGATTTTGCAGACGGTATGGTTGTTTTTGTAATCAATATTATTTAGAGTTTGAAGACAATTTTGCAAGAATTGTCAGCTGAAAGTAAAAAAATTTGTTTCATGGATTTTCACAGAAAAAGAAAATTTATAATCGATTATCAGTAATGGCTACAAATTTCTAAGTTAGATTATTAATATACTCAAAACCATAGCGAATAAAATTATTCATAGAATTAGACTTGGATAATGTATTTTTTATAAAAATAACTTTAATTTTAAAGGGAAACATGCCTATGTGTTTGAAAAGAAGAGATTTTAATAGTTGTGTTTTACTAGTTCTTACTTATGGATCTGAGACTTGGATACTTAACAGAGGAACAATACAGAGATTTTACATACAATGAAGGCTATGGATAGATATACATTGACAATAACAAAAAGAGAGCAAAAGTAAAATACATGGGTGAGAGAACAAATAAATATCATTTACACCATTAAAAGAATTAAGAGTCTGTAAAGGAGCTGAGATGGACATATTGCTAGAAAATGTGATAATAGATGCATAGTTGAAATGCTAAAGCAAATCCCAAGAGACTATAAAAACTAGAAAAGATCATATATGGGGTTAGTTGGATAAAATTATGACATTTGGCACTGTGAGGTAGACAAAAAATATTTAGATCTAAAAACTCATCTAACTTGAAGAGACTTTTATTTCATCTTGCGGTAGCTCAATAATGTTTAAAAGTGATAATGGTGATAATGAGTTAGAATATCAGCTTACCATGACCATGATTTAAAATTTAAGTCTAGGAAAAAAAATTTTTTAGATAATTTAAAAATAAATAAAATTCATCACTTAAATAGATGGAAATAATATGAGATCCAAAATGTCAATAACTATCATCAAAAATATTCCATAATTAAATAATTTCTAAAGAAATGCATTCAATGTCATTTATATTATTATAATACTTGACTGATGGCAAGCAGAATACCCCATGCTCTTTATCAAAGTATACTCAGTGGTACTAATAAATATCTCATATCCTTTTCAGATTTATGTTTACATCCACTGACTTCAAACACAATTATATTTCTTTCAAAAACAAAAATTCTTTCTATAATAAAGAAGAGATTTGAATACAGACTTTCAAGTTTCCTTCAGTTATCCACTTCATATTATGTAATCATTACAATGACCACATGTGTAGTGAAGAGCTGAAGGAAGCTTGAAAGTCTATTAAAATCTCCTCTATTTACATATAAAAGTTCAGTATTTCACAATTTCTTTATTTTTGAGTTTAGTGTGAATCTCACACTATCAGTTTGTGATGAAAATATTTTAAAGTCAAACAACTGAATACATTAAGATAATAAAAGAAAACTCTCTCCTAACAACTTTTATCTGATCCCAATTAACATTTGGAAAGTAGATTATTCTTAGATATTAAGTAGAAGAAATTAGAATAAATTATATTGAATAAAATTCTGATAACTGTAGTTTTTAAAAAGTGTAACCCTCTATACTTTAAAATATAGCAGAAAAACTTATCATTTCCCAATGTTGCAATATTAAACATTAATACTAAAGATGTTGGCATAGATATTTGCCAATTATAATAAAAATCTTGAACCATGGCTCCACTTTTGGTTTAAAGTGGATGGGACAAATATTATTAATAGATAGCATTGTTTCAGTTTGTAGTAACAGTTTTAATTGTTGCTTAGTTACATTGTAGTTAAAGTTATGTTTAGATTATTACATGGAAAAATCTATCATATTTCAGTGTGTGTGTGTGTAAGTATTAAAATATACTTGACGATTGGAATCTAAATGTATTTTATGTTATAAGACAAAAGCTTATGAGAAGAAATAACATATTAGAAAAGTATTGTAATGTTATAATTAAAAACTAAAGAAATATAATAAGTGGCATAAAGAAAGAACCTTTAAAAGACTCAAATGCTTACTCAAGAGTTATAGCTTTGCTTTAATTTTTTAAAGTTTTGTTTAATATTATTTACATATGAAAGATAATTTATGCACAAATTCAATTTACATGTTCTCAAATTTGAAAATTTTATAACATAGTTCTATGCTTATAATATTTATTATAATTTGAAACACTTCCATTGTCTAAATTTTTTATTTTGATATATGAAGGGGACCCAAAAATAACCAGAATCATTCTTTGCTTTGCACACCTGTTATAGTATATGCTTCTGCTATTACATATATCTTGCAGGAAGCCTTCTGCTTCAATATGCGAAATGATGTCATCATGTGAAATTGTGGGGCCACTTAACACATTTTTTCAAGTGCATTTTGCATTTTTGTCAATTTTTTTATAACGGCTGAAAATTTTGACAATGTAAAATTCCGTTTTTTGTTTACAGAAAACAACAAGAAAAAAGTTGGAATGCTTGATAAAGATTATAAGAAAGCTGATCTCATAAAAACACAAGTTTATGAGTGGCTTAATTGAGAGAGTTAAATTTACTATATCCATAAAAAGCATCACAAGTGAAATTCAAAGTCAAATCAACACGGACTTTTTTTTTAAGCAAATGACATTTTTCTCTCAAATTTACTTTGTATCTGCAAATTCTGAAACATTTATGTGATGCAGTGAAATATAAACATCCTGTGTTGGGGACAAACTCCACCCCCACAAAGTGCTATCTCTCAAAGCCTTGAGTGTGGAACACTTTTTAATTAAATCTAGCTTATCTATCAGCCATATTCACTCAATCTCACTTCATGTGATTTGTTTTTAATCTTTTGAATGAAAATATGTTTCAATTTATTTATTTTTTTGCAGACTTAGAAGTGGTCAGGGAAAAATAACAGAGATATTAAAAGGCATTATTTTGCAAGTATTTCTGGACTACTTTGAAAAATGAAAAATGTTGTCAGACCAGTGTATTGCATGAAATGGATAGTAATTTGAAAGAGATTAAATTTATAACACTTATAAATAAATAAACAATTTTTTATTATAAAATTCTGGTTATTTTGGATCCCCTCTTGCTTCTTTATAACTTGCAAATATCTGTCAAATAATCATAAAAATTTTAAAGACATCATGCAAATTATATTAATCCTTCTGTGAACATTTCATGAGTCTTTTAATTGTTTAAGAGCATCAACATGTAGCTTTGTTTTAAATTTTAAGGCTTTATTAAATATTGTTAACAGGTAATTTATGCACAAACATTACTGGTGGTGCTTTTTAATCTTTTCATTTTAAAACATATAATGAAAATCCAAATATGAATCCTTATTATAACTTTTGGCAGTCTTATAACATGTGAACTATTAACCAAACTTCTACATTCTTCAAATTCTGATAGTGAAAGATGACTTATAGGATAATAACAGTATGTTTTTAAGAGTATAGAATATATGGATATTTAAAATAGTGTATTACTGGATGATTGAATGATTAAAGGCGGAAAAATATATGTTAGCTAAAAATAATAGAAAAAAATATATAAGGGTGTATTTTTCAGAAGCTAAGATTTTATATATTGTTAAAAAATTAGAAAAAACAAATAAAAATAATAATGTTATAGTGCTGATGAGAATAAATGCTGTTCTAAGTAAGTATACTGCAGATAGAAACCAGTCCCTACCTTAGATGAGAGTGGTAGGGTGAAAATTTAACTACAGAAATATTATTCATTATTTGGATAATCTCTAGTCTAATGAATGACTAATAAAAATTATTATAAACTGGACCCTCTTATCTCTTTGCTATGTGGGCCAAAGCTCATAGGCAAAGCATTCCAGACATTCATAATCTGGCTGCAAATATTTTTAAGATAAGTAAACTATAAGTAGAATTACATATATAATATTAGAGCTGAATCAGGAAGAGAAAGGAAAAAATGCAATGCTGCGACTTGAGGTTTTTTTATTTATAAAATATGATAAAAATACATATTTAAAAAAATTTTCTTAGTTGCAAATATTTCTTATCTTTACTAGCAAAATTTTGTAGGATTGTTCAAAAAATAATATGAAAATTTTTGAAAGAAAAAATTAAAAATTTCAAATTTACAAAATAAATACTTTTATTTTAAGATAATATTTAATTATTGTTTCAAAAATTATTTTCATTAATTCGTTTTATTTTAGCATTTTATCTAAATATACACATTTATTTTATCGAAATAAAAAAATAAAACGTATATAGAAAGTGTTTACCAAACATCGTTAAATGACAAGTCATATTTTCAAGTTTATGTTGCAAAAATACTGGGGAAAAGTGTCTTTTAATTTACAAATTTTATTTCATAGAATGTGAGGGGGCGCTAAAATTTACCTTGCACAAAGATATTTCTTATCCACACAGTGCCATTGTATATGCACACAAAATTTATTGCACATATATCTCTAATCATAACATATTTTATTGAATGTTATAATGTGGATATAATAATTTTATACATTAATATAAATGATTCCTAAATGGAGCAAAAACTTTAAAAATATTTTTTAAAGCATTAAATGCATTTTTGATACATAAGATTCAAAAACAAATGAGAGAAAAATAGTACTTATATCATTAAATATATTGCAGAAAATATTTTGAATTTTGCTTGTGCATATGAATTTCCCAGGATTTTAAATGAAAAAATTAGATAGGAAATTACATCTATGAAGAAGATAAAAAATCTGGTAATAATAAAATTATAATCGATGACATAAAAGAAGCAGGTGAAGAAGTAGAATTTTTTTGGCAAAGTTATATACTAAATGTCTAAGTGATAAAGATGTACCAGATGATTAGAATAGTGCATTATTAATATTTATATTTTAAAAAATGATAAAGAAGATATTAGAAATTACAGACCTATAAGCCATTTATCAGTTCTATACAAAATTTTTAGCAAGATAATTACAATTTGTCTACAGAGAACTTTGTATTTTAACCAACCAAAATAACAAGCTGGATTTATAAGTGTTTTTAATACATGGATCACATTCAATTATTGAGAAAAATTATAGAAAAGTCTAATAAATATGATTTTCCATTATGCTTTGGATTTGTAGATTATTAAAACACATTTTATTCTATAAGTATTTCTTCAGTGACTTAAGCATTGAATCATCAAAATATAGATCCAGGATATTGTCATGTTCTGAATAATATTTATAAAAGTACAACAATAATCTCAGAGGGATTAACATTGAGAAGGTTGTATGGGAGGATGACTTCATACCTCTAAAAATTTTACAGCTGCTTTACAAGAAGTCTTGTGTGGATTAAAATGGAAAGCTAAGGAAGTAGAAGTAAATGGATATTATTTAGTTTATTTAGATATTGCAGATGAAGTAGTTGTTTTTGCAAATAATGCTTCTGAGTTTCAATGAATGTTGCAAGAGTTATGAGATGAAAATGAGAAAATGAGACTAAAGGTAAATATTAAAAAGACTAAAATAATATTTGATGGATTTTCTCAAAAGGAAAAAGCAAAAATTAATAATAATGTATTACAAGAAGTTAACGACTACAAATATATTGGTAAGATTGTTACTGCAGATTAAAAAATAATGGATAAAATTAATCAAAGAAATAATACTTGGTTGAAGTGTTTTTGGTTAAAATAAGTCAATCTTAAAAGAAAATATGCCTATGTGTTTGAAAAAAAAAAAAGATTTTAAATAAATGTGTTTTACCAGTTTTTGTTATGGATCTGAAACTTGGTCACTTAACATAAGAGCATTGCACCCACTTCATATCATTCAACAAAGTATGGAGAGATGCATGTTAGGGATAATAAGAAAAGATTGAAAATGAAATACATGGGTGAGAGAACAAACAGATATTACTAACATCATTGAAAGATTGAAAGAATTAAAAGACAAGTGGAATTAGGCTGGACATATTGCTAGAACAAATGAAAATAGATGGACAGTTAAACTTTTAAACTGTATTCCAAAAGATCATCAAGACCTTGAAACAGACCATATGCAAAATGGATGGATGAAATAATGAAATATGCTAGGGTCATGTGAAGAAGCTAAAAATCAGAGGTCTATTAAATTTGAAGCTTTCATTCGGCAATGCATTGATAATGGTTGAAAAATGATGATAATGATTCTAAACTCATAGTTATTGAAAGCTTTTGCAATTTTTGTTCATCATTGAGTCTGCACTAGACATAAACTAAGCCTTTTTATTTTCTGTTTTTATCATCCTGTCTCATTTCCAACTGTTCTTGTATTTTGAGATTAAAAACATGAATATACATTCTTTTATGCTCCAAAAACATGAATAACATTTTAAAATTCTTTTTGGTTCTGTTGTAAAAAGAAACATACAGCTTCATTCTTCTAGTATTAATATCATTTATATTCTTTATTACTTTTTACAATGCTTTTTACAATCCACTATTGACAGTTTCAATTGTCCCAGAAATCTTCAGAACTATGACAAACACAATACAAATACATGAATACAAATATACATGAACATAAAATTTTAATATATTTTATCTTATAATCATTATTTATATACCCATATATATCTTTATATACCTCTCTATATAATTATTACTTTTATATATTATACATTTTATCTTTTTATATTCCATATTTATCTATCAATACTTCCTATAATCATATATATATATTATTTTTATTTCATTTATTTTTTACTTTATTCTTTTTTTAATATTTAACTCTAACATTATATAATTATAGTTTTATATTTCACATTATTATTATTCATTAAATTAATTCAATATGTATAATTTTTTAACCTATAATATTATTTTTTAACATATTTTTATACCTACTTTCTATTTATATTCTCAAATCTTAACTGCTATCAATTAAAACTTTTAAATTTTACAGTTATATTTAGCAGCTCTTTCTTTCTATTTTTTATATAATTAAATCTATTTATTTTTCAGACCCAAATCTCTATTTAATACTGGCTTAATATTATTACTATAAGTAGCTTCTTTTATTTTTCTATACCTTTTATTATTTGTAAATTGTATCATCTTCATCCAATCCTTTCCAAACTCATGATCTGTTTCGAATGTATATAAATATATTGGTGAATTTTTATATTTTTGTTGTAATAGTCTTTTATATATTGATTTTTTTATTTCTCCTACATAATTTACTTTTATATTGTTAATTTGACACTTTTTGCAATTAATTTCATATATTCCATTTATTTTATTACTTGAATTTTTATTGTAATTACTAATATACTTATTTTCTAAAATACTAATTATATTTTTTCTGATTTTATTTGCTATTCTAACACATTATATTATTAATTTTTTTATTAATTTTACCTATAACTTTATTTAAATTTTTGACAAAGAAAAAGAATTTGTTTCTTTTCTTAGTACATTTCCATAGTTTAAATTAAATCTACTAATTAATTATAACTACTATAGAGGAAGAGAATAAAAAAAAATGTTTATATTTTTTTACAATTTGTTCTCTCCCCTTTATAATCATTTATCTCCTATTAAATAATTCCCATATTAAATAGTATTATTATTAACAAACTATATATGTTTGATAATTTTCACACTATCATATGGAGACTTAAAAATACTGAGTTAAATAATGACCTTTTAAAAAATAGGTCTAAGAAAATTAAATATTACTTTCCCCATTAATGAAATAATCCTTTAATTAAACCTGAGGAATATATTGCTATCTATCTAATTTTTATTCTCTTTTTCTTTTAGTGCAGCTATTTAGCCAACTGGTTCCAATATATGTATATGTTTGTGTATGTGTCAAGTTTTTTCCAATGATTATTCATAGCTACTATTTTACAAAATATATAAAATTTCTGTTTGCATTTCTAGGTTTTAGTTCTGGTTTTATTTTTGGATTGACTTTTTTTATTTAATTCAGACCAATCTCTCTGAAACATGATAGTGATTACTAGTGTTACCCTTGTTGATTCTACTAATGTATTCTGATTAGCTAGTATTTCACTCTGTATGGTTTTTTATTTAAACCTTTTTAAATTTTTGAATAGCAGACTTTCACTATGCAACCAATCTTGCCATAGTTGTTGAATTTCACTTTTTTACAGTTGCATCCATATGATGTATGCTCAGATATTCTGCACTGGTAGCATTCAAATTTTCACTTTTGCACCACTTCAGTCTTGTTTGGTTTAAGAATTATAGTTTTCTTGGAACTTTCTGCAATTGATTATATTAGTGCTCTTTGGCATTTCTTTGTACTAATTTATAAACTATGTCTCTTTTGATAGTCTCAAGATATAAAAATTGATGAACTTTATCATTGACCATCACCTACAAAACTGTTCAAGCAATGTTTTCTCCAAATAGTTCCCATATACTCAACTTTTTGTTACTTCCTTAATGTAGGTCCATAATATCTGCAACTTTCCATTGTACTTGTTTCCTATTCTGCTATATGTTAACAATAGTTTAGGACTAAAGATATTACTCAATCACTTGACTATGTCATTATAATTTTTTGGAATTCTTGAGTTTGAGCATTCAATTTGTGACTTTTGTTATTCTCATTCCTCCAAAAAGTAATAATGTGGTAATTTTCATCACTTTGTCTTCAACTTTATTAACAATAAAATATTTGTCTATATACTTTATAAAGATAAGCCATTCAGATGGAGTGCTATCATCAAATTTACTTGTCTCTAACAGAGCCGTCTCCATTTTATTAAATATCATATTTCTATTTAATTCTTTCATCCTTTTGCACATTATCTACTTTTTATTTTTCAATCCCTGCTGATTATTTGTGCTCTGAGGCCTAAGATTGTATCAGGTTTTAGCTTGACTGTTACTGTACCAGTTTCCATAGTATGTTGAAGCACCAAATAATTTTAGCTATAACTCAAGAGTGTAAATCAGAACTATAAAATAAAGATCCCCAGAGCACAGTAGGTTTGATTAGATATTTAATTACTAAATTAGATTAAATATATAAATTTCAACATATATATAACTAATAAATTTGTTGATTATTCATAATATATACATTTTATTACAATACAGCTTAAACCCCTTAGGATTACCAAAATAATTATAAGATTGTTTTGACTTTTAAGTGTCCCTAGATCCCACTTTGAAACCTTCAGCAGTGATTAACGAGGTATAAAGACCAATCTAGGTCCTGCTTCATTTTAGATGTTTTACTGATGACACATGATTTCTATCTTCCTTTCTTGTGGTTGATTCATATTTTTTATTGCTATGCTCTGTAATTCTCTGGAGTAATTTACAATTACTACTTTTAGTCATCTATTTTTAGGAATGTAATTATAAATATATGAAGACCATATAGTCAAAAGTCAGCTAAAGGCATATTGTTTAAAAACATGTGCTTTATGAATGCTTTTGTCTATATGATCTTCATATATTTATGGTTATATTATAGTCTGAGTTAAAGCTTATACTTTTATAATTTTTAGGAATGCAAATTTTATTTGTTAATTATTTTCTGTTATCTCCTCACAGTTTATAGCTAATAATCAGGTTAATTCTATGTATTTATTTAATTACATAATTAATTATAATGATTTCAATCCAGTCTCATATTTACTTACTAATATAAAAAAAATATTACAATTACCCATGCTAAACTTTTTGTGATAATGTTTTCTTCATTGTATATACTACTTTTTTGAGAGCATTTTATTTACTTAATAAACTAATCTTGAAATATTATGTAAAATTAAACACAAAATATCATATCTACATATTCACCTGTGAATTGGTATTGACAATGTATAAACTGTGAATAATCTCATATCTGTCAATTGAATAATAAAAATCAATTTAAAATAGCTTTAAAAAATAATATGATTGATTTTAAATTCATATTTTTTTTTATCAAAGTGTTTCAGACAAACCTCTATATAAAAAAATGAAGTAGAGGGAAGACATCTAATACTTTCTCTAAAAAAATTATTGTCTTATGCTTTGACTTTAGAGTATTTCATTTACATAATGAACCAATTTTTGAAAATTAATTTTGAAATGTTAAATAACCTTAAACACCGGAAATATAATTACAAATATTTGTAAATGTGTAGGCTGTATTGTTTTAAAAGAGATATTGTACAAAAGTTGCTAGTAAGTCGTATAAAAGGTGGTGTTCACAATTAACTTAAACTCGACTATTTAAAATTTCTTGCAAAAGTCTTTAAAACATTTCAGTTTTATCATCTCATTATTTTTTTCTCCAAAACGTATTTTAAATTGTCAATAAGTTCTTTTTTTATTGCAAAAAATAATAAACAGATACATTTATATTTTAAGCGGAAATAATTTAATGACAAAAAATTAATACCACTTTGAACTGAAAATAAAAATAAAAACAACAACGAAAAATATCTGCCAAAAAAATAAACAATGATAACATTTGAAGATATGACCCAGACAAAAATTGACAAGAACAGATACTCCATTGCCGGGAAAAACTTAAGGAAATGATGATTATAGATTAAATTAAGTATTCATTTGTAAATAAATCAATTTTACTTAATAATTATTTTTTGCAATTTTATTTTTAAGTAAAAATCTTTGCTCATAGGATTTGTAGCATTGCTTAATTTAATTCAATGGAAATTTGGCAGATTTTGGACCATATCAATTGCATTCTGGTATTTTCAGTGTCGAGCTTCTTTCGAACTCCCGGGCAATAAAGTTACTTAATAATTTATAAGATGTGCTTACAAAGAAAATTTTTGTTTCATATTATAATATATTTTTAGAATATTGCGTTTTAATGATATATCTAATACATTAAATGTTATTAGGAAAATTATAACATGATCTATTTTTTTATTCTTATTAGTTCTTTCATTACGAATATGAGATGCACTCGCGCATATACTGCGTTTAAGAATTTTTAAAACTTTAATGTCGGCACTTAAAAGCGTGTATCAGTGCTGACGTACATAACACAATACTGAAAGATTCTGGTTTGTGCTTTCGGGAAATATTGAAAAAGCTGTAAATTTTAATCATAATATTAACTTCCTTAATTAACAATAAATATCATGAAAATATAATATCTTGTCAAAAACCAGTTAATTTAAAACCCAAAAGCTTTGTTAAATTTTTAAATTAAGATATAATTTACATATAAACAATCAATACTTGAAAGTCTTAAACAATTAAAAGATAAAACTTGTGGAACTTTTCACTAGTTGAAGCTTTTGAGTACTTTATTAATAAACAAATATTTTAAAGCACTGATTTAAGGAAAGGATTCGTTTAAAGCAATATTGCTGAATTAAATAAGAAAAGCAATAATGGCATAAAAACGCAAGGATAGTTTTATAGCACTTAATCTATCCATCAGATGATGCCACGTGACATGGGACGTATCGATGACAAAAAAATAAACTAATTCGGTAAAAAATAAAATATATCATTTATTATTAAAGTTGAGGCAAAAAGTATACGCACGAAACTAATTCATTTAGGGAAGAATTTATTTTTGAATTTACTGAATCAAATGTATAAAATAAAAGCATGCAAATAATACATTAAGCAACAATACATTAATTTATAACAAGAAGTTTGAAAGGATAAAAATAATGTAATGTAGTATTGTCATGATTTCTTGGGGGGAGGGGGTGAATAGATTTTTCATATTCTAACTCAAGTGTGAAAATAGTGAAATGTGTAATTGCCATGTAATTGGTAAAATATTTTAAGAAATGTATCTCTCTCTTTTATATATATATTTGATATTACATTTTATCTAACGGTATGTTTTGGGATTTTTTATATATTTGTGATGGAAGTAAGAATTAAATTAAAGGGGATTTGAAAACAGACTTTCAAGCTCCCTATACCTATCTACTCTATCTCATATAATCTATACGCTTTACCACACACACACACACATATGGAAAAGTTAAATGATCTCCAATATACATATTTCATGCTGAACCGACATTCATCAGTTGGTCCAGATTATCATCTCTCACACATATATATAATCAGTGATCAGTTTATATTATGATAACAAATCTTCAAACTTTAGTGGATAGGCCTCAACCTACTCCATTCTCCAATTTTTCAGTGATCCATATCATTGAAAATCTGACGATGAAATGGCAAATTCCTTGTTAATACCAATATTATTGTCATGCTCATGTTGACATTAAGTCACTATGACCACTCATGTATAGGACCTTGTCCATTCAAATACACAGAAGATGTATGAGAAGGATACAGGTTGAACCAGCACTCATCAGTTGGCCCAGACCACAATCTTTCACACATATCCTTATCATTGTTTAGTATCTATGTATATTGCAAATTATAACAGTTTAATTGATGTGTCAAACATGAGGCCCTCACAACTTTGGCACAAATCACTTAATGAAAGTATATTAATAATTTTTATTAGTCATTCATTAGACTAGAGATTATCCAATAATGAATAATATTTCTGTAATGTAATTTTGACCCTATCCTCTCATGCATGATACGGACTAATTTCTATTCATTTTTAACACTTTATGGTGGAATGTAATCAGAAATGTATGATTAAAGACATGTGAAAATCTTACTGAGGTACAATAGTTGTAAAAGCTGATGTAACTCTTAGACTTCTTTACCAATATTCAGATCAACTTTAACCAGATTGTCAATAATTCATTAAAAATTGTTAACAAAGTTATATTCCTTCAATAATAAAATATTTCCACTACTATTTAATTTTCTATGTGTGTGTTATTCCACTATTAATAACTATAATTTATTATACTGTAATGATATAGAATGAATTAGAGGCTCATCAAATGCCCAATTGAGGATGCCAAAATCTGTAGCTATATTTAAAAAATTAAACTATAGAAATAAAAACTCTATCCATATGCCCTAGCTTTAAATACCAAATTTATACTGGTACAATTTTAAGAACATAATGCTCTAAGTCTTTGAACAAGCTAAATCTAAAATAATACAAAATAAAAAAAGATTTAACAAATCGCTTAGTACTAACCTAATAATTATTATAATTTATAGTAGAATAAATTGATCATATGGACTGTTTACTCTATATGTTCTGTAAATTGTAAAATTTAAATTTACAAATAGTACTAATTGTATAAAATAAATATGTAAGGAAATAAATATACTTGCTAAAATTAACATTGCTATACTAGTTAAATGAATCAAATCTGTGATAGAATAAAATGAGCTAAGATACACAGGCTTTGTTGATAAAATAATCCAAAATCTATTTTGAAATAATATTTAAAATGTATTAATATATTTACATTAGTATTCATTCACAAATAACCTCTGTTACTAAGAGGTATGTTTGTATTGTATTCAAGAATGTAAAAGATATTAAACTTAATGATTATAAAATTTTATTGCAAGATTTTAATGGATGTTCATTAAAATATTAGTTTAATTAATCATTACTGGAATCTTTTATAACAATAAAAGCTTCATTACTTTATTAATTAGATTTTATGTGTCCATGTTTATGATAAAACTATGAATCATAATTTGCTATATCTTATTAATTTAAATGAGACTCACATTTCAGATTTAATAAATAATAATAATAATTTATTTACAAAGTGAACAATAAAAAATTAATGAATATATTATAGTAATTTAAATTAAGATATCATATAATATTGTAGTTGTTTTAACTATCAATTAGTACTAGACATAAACATTTTTATCAAAAAACCAAAAGAAAATATCTATTTATCCATTAATTTCAAATAAGCAACATATAAAATTATAGAATAAAATACTAATTTGTTATAGCTTGAATATTCATGAATAAAATCAAACAAGCTATTAAATAAAATCTATTATGATTATTAAATATAAAATTTAGAGCTGTTATGATTTTCTTTTGGTTAAGTGCACATTCAGATATTCACCCACACATAAATATGTGTTAAATAATCCTTTTAAAATAATAATAACATAAAATCAAATAATTATGTATACTAAATTATAAATATACCATACAACCTGTGTTAATAGTGATTAATATTTATCATCAAGAGTTCTACTGCTCTTTAAGTTCCTTTATTTATTAAGTTCCAAATCTATCAACAGAATCCAATATTTTGAAGTAAAATAATTCAATAATAAAAAAAGTGTGTTTCCTTAGAATATTTAAAATTAATTTAGTAAACTGATTGCCAATAATTCATGGTAAAGTATTAATGAATATTATTTCTTTAAAATGATTTCTATCACATTTGAAGTTATTGTTATATATCTTTTAAATTTTTGTTTCATTAGCATACACATATAAATACAGATGCAAGTAGATATTAACATTCATGGTTATTTTATTAACATTTCTGCTTATTAATTATTCCATTTTTGGGATGGTTACCATTTTATCTTTAACACATTAATAATCCATGAGCGCTTGATCATCATCATCAACAACAATTATCAATCTACTGCAGGATGAAGGTATTTCCAAGTTCAATCCATTTTTTCTGATCTTTAGCTTCTTTTCTTCACATCACCCCTGCGCACTTTCTCATCTCATCCATCCATCTCACCTGTGATCCCTTTCTGGGTCTTTTACAATCTCTTGGAATCCAGTTTAAAACTTCAATTCTCCATCTATTATCATCTCTTCTAGCAATATGTCCATCCCAACTCCACTTCAATCTTTTAATTTTTTCAATGAGGTCAGTAACACCTGTTTGTTTCTTACCCATACATTGCACTTTCAATCTCTTCTTGTTACTCCCAGCATGCATCTCTCAATACTTCTTTGAGTGGTCCAAAGTCTCTGTATTACTCTTCTATTAAGTGTCCAAGTCTCAGATTCTTAAGTAAGAACTGGCAAAACATATTTGTTAAAAACCTTCCTTTTCAAACACATAGGCATATTTCATTTTAGTATCAAGCTATTTCTACCAAAAGCACCTCAACCAAGTTTAATTCTATTGATTAATTTCATCCATTATGTTTCCATCTGTATTAATAATCTGACCAAGGTATTTGTAACTGTTAACTTCTACTAATTCATCATAATTGATCTTTATTTTCATATTTTGAGCAAATCGATTAAACATTACTTTAGTCTTTTTAACATTTATCTTTAGTCCTACTTTCATCTGATAACTCCTGCAACATTTCCTGCAGCTCTGAAGCATTATTTGCAAAAACAACTATATCATCTGCAAAATCTAAATGACTTAAATAATCTCCATTAATTTTCACTCCTTTAGTTACCCCTTTTAATCCACAAAATACTTCTCGCAACACTGCTGTAAAAAGTTTTGGAGATATGAAGCACGCTTGATATATACATATATATTGCTTATAATAACTTCTCTCATATACGTTTTAATGCAAAAAAGTAGAGGAAATTTGAGAATGCTCTGATAAAGACTGATAGACAGTTGAAACTATCAGAAAAAATTAGAAGTTTTATTAAAAAAAATTTTGCATTAAAGTGTATATCTATATATGAATATATCAAGAAATGCAAAGAAAATAAAGGGGAAGAATAAGAGTATACATTTGATATATAGTTAGATATATAGATTTACACAATCAACACTTCATTAATATTTTTATAACCTTTAATTATTCCATTAATTGGTACTAAATGCATTATATAAGCATATAATAGGTCAAACTTTTCTTTAGCATTCTTTATAAATAATTATTCTATCTGAAAAAATATTATTTTAAATCCATGGTAAAATATTAATTTTGTTCATTGGCACTCCTGTATATATTAGATATATATATATATATTTACATTAAATTTTTTTAAAACAAACATTTTAAAATTTCTTCTCCAAATCATTATAGCAAACCATATTTTAGTTAATGCCACAAAATTCCTCAAAACATTTACATCTTGCCTTTTGGAGTAAATGTCAGAACTTCCTGTTTAATTAAACATATTGTTTTTGTATGATACACTTTTAAAATATGTATACATTATTTTCTTTTTAAACAAAATATTTAAAGCTAATTGCATTGTATTAATTGAACTGTTAGAGATACATCCTATAGAGAAAAACAATAAGTAAGAGAAAGACTCAACTTAAAATCATGGACTTATTTATATTCTTTGTTTGTTGACATAAGATCTACACTTTTATTTTCAATGAGTGATTATTGAGATCATTTTAACTCAAGTCAGCATCTCTGACAATATGTCTTATCTAAATTCAACAGAAGAGTATTTAAAAATAAAATAATAACAATGATTTTCAAATTGTTTCTTTCAAAATAAAACATGAAAATGTGATTTGTTATTTACTTATTAAAAATCATTGTTATTAAACATAGATAAATACAATATCACTCTTTTATCAAAAGCAAAAATATGCATTTTAAATTTATAATTAACATTATGGTGAGACTTTTAATTTTAACAGGTAAATTACAATATAGTATTATTTTAAAAGAAAGATAAAAGAAAACCAATCACAAATTACTTGTCTAACAAATAAAAATAAAAACAAATTGCAAGGTATTATAAATTTGGAGTACAAATTTACTTTTATTTGCATATAAATTTTAATTCCAGGGTTCACAAGATTACACATATAGCAGAATGTTTACAGAACTTAAATCTCTTTTGAAAGATCACCTGATTCTTGGAAAATCTCATGTCACACACACCTGGTTTAATTTTGTGAGAACCAATAATAGATTTTAAAATAAATTCTAAAATAGATTTAAGACAAAAGGAAAGCAGTGAAGCTGCCCTATTTTATGAATAACTTAGATTTTACTTTTGTTTTTCTAATGTTAACAAAATGATGTTAAAACTTAGGTTAAAAACTTATAAACTGTAAACAACTTCATGGTTTTGCAAGGGAGAGTAAAAGAGTTGATATAAAAAATCCAAAATCAAGCACTAAGGTTCATTCTCTTAAATTAATGATTTATTTGCTGCTGAGGACCATGCCCATTTTAACAATGAAAATGAGTGGTTAGAATCCTCAAATTTTGTTATCTTCCTTTGAAAAACTGGTCTATAATAATGGAGAAGTTCAAGACCAACAGCCTGCCAATAAGACATTGGAGACAAGCATCCCAATGAAGGACACCAATGCCAAATGCCATGAATGATACCTCAGCTAGAAGATCAGTAACATTTCTTCCAACAGAGCTCATTAAAATAAATCTTAATTAAACCACTTTAATAATTTCTTAAGCTAGTTAGAGTATTGAATGTTCATCAATTTATAAACTTAAATAATTTCTTAATAATTAAACTCTACAAACTAAAGCTAAATTCTATAATGACTAAATATAACTTTGAACTAATAATAGTTGTAATATTATTGTTTATACTTTAAATGAATAATTGTAGCTTTAAATATTTTATAACTCTCAAAATATAATAAATGTAACCCATTATTATATTGGTATCTTTCTAATCTGCAGTCATGTCTATTTTTTATTTTATTTTGTTTATTGTATTGAATTTATGATATGCCGTAATTCAAAATGGAGATTATTAACATTAATAATTTAGAGAGGGTTGACTGGAAGCTCTCATGTAAATGATTTATACTGCTTCTTAAGCACACACATAAATCTTGGTTTTGAAATCTATTTTATATATGTTAGTTAAGCTACAATGTTCTAGCTTATCATAATTAAGGTTTGCATCATAATGAATTATATCTAGTTAATTAATAGCAAGAATAATATTTTAAAGCATATTTTAAATAGTTAGTTAAGTCCCAAATATGATTTACTCAACTAGATAATTTTAAGTAAACCCTTCTTAGCATATTTTACATATAATAATTTACAAGCTGGAATAAAGTAGTTTCCCTGACCAAAACTATATATATATTTTATGCACATTTAGTTAATTATTAAGAATACACATTAGTATTTATACTAAACATTACAGTGTATTCTTATAAAGCACTTATGGTGTTTAGTGTCTTGCTATATCTTGATGGGCTACCAGTAAAGGCTGTTCCTGTCCATCTCTTTTTAGGTTTAGAGCACCAGGCAAGTTACTGAGTTTAAGGCTAGAACCTCTGAGTAGTCAATCTGAGTACCCATACTTAAGGTTCCTTATTAATGTAGCAAGCCATTCAGTTTTAGAGCACCAAGTACTTGGTACTGAAGCTCTTGAGTAATGATAAATTGGCACTGTGATTCCTTAATTTAGACAGTGCTATGGTTGCAGATGCCGTGCTCCAAACAGTTTGTCCCTGCTACTCTATTATTCAGTTCAGCATTGATCTGAACATCAGATCAAGTTTATATAAAGCAATATGAATAGGAAGCACATTTATTGCTCATCATGAAATTTTAATAAATAAGTTATATTTAATATTGTCATTCTTTTAAGATTTAACTTTTTGCAAACCTCGTAGGAATGGCATAGCATAATCCAGGCATGAGTAAAAATCATAGATGATGATGATGATAATAATAATCATAAATAAAAAAAAGCTTGTTTAGAGCTATTAGCACGCTCTTAATTTTACATATTTGTAAGTGCAAGCTATATATAAGTCATGTGACATCTGACTTGTTATTACTAATAATAATAATAATAATAATAATAATAATAATAATAATAATAATAATAATAATAATAATAATAATAATAATAATAATAATAATAATAATAATAATTGTAATAAAATTAAATGATAAAGTGCATAAAGATGAGACCTTGGAATTAATTCACTCATCATTGTAAGACACCTTTGAGTGTAACATCCCAATACACTTCCACTTTGTAACAATTAACTTATATTTTGATAATTAGATATCTTGGAAATTTATTATAATGTTTAGTAATATTTACTGGAGCTATAACCTCGAGAATATGCATGTAAAATGTGATAGTAGGAACCTCTACAGGTGTTTAACCACAAGCTTCCGCTATGGAAGAAAAGAGGGGAACCTTCTTTACTTCAACCTACTTTCTATTTAAATAGGTGAAGCTGAAGTGGTTAGATATGCAAGTGTGAAGCTATTCAATACTTCACTGATTAAGTCCACATTTCTTATTACACATTAATACTCACAAAATCTTTTGATTTACAACGAGCCAATGGAAAGATTTTATAGTTAGAAATCTAGTGTGTTTTTCACAACTCATACTAAATCTTATCCAAATCTATTTTAATTTAGTGTTGGTTATTAATATATGTGTTATCCTGTAAGCCACATATGTGTGTGTTTAGTTAATTTAGTATTAATTTATTCCAAATTCCCTGAGTTTCACACTCCACCCTTTGCTACTGCCAGCACATAAACTAAAAGAATCTGAGTGTAACCTTACATCTGTCATCCATAGGATAATAAATCACAGAGCATTGGTGAAGGAAAAGAGGTGTGATCTGATTCAAGGTCTCAATTCCTCATCTATATCAGCTTTGGGATAATTTGCCAAAACTCTGCATTTTGTTGTGTGATTGTACAAATATGACTGTTACATATGGTTGGTGTAACTCTTTTAATCCATTAACATTGACTTGTTAAAATAAGTATTTTATTTTAAAAATTTATTAGTTACTTTTAATTCAGACCCTCTCACAAATAAGTTGTTTGCATTTACTAGTAACAAAACAGTTTTCATTCAATAATGAAATATTTACACTATTATTTAATTTTTTAATACCTATTAATAACTAAATCATATTATAGATATTATACTTTATTACATAATTTGACAATTAAAGATTTAGCTACAATATTTTTTTTTACTTAGATTGTTTATTCAATACAGTTTTAGATGACATTAAAACACCTTGTAATTTATTTTGTTTATTCATAGGTTATGTTGGATAATTATTTTAAAAAATCAAACACTTGGTTTGTCCTACTAGATACATTTTTAGACTCTGCATTAACCCTTAAGTTGTTTATTTCAAGGAGACCCCATAGCTAATGTAATGGGCACAAAAATACAAAATACAGTTTTTGGATGTAGAATGTGCCATCTATTGGTCAATTTTGGTCACAATTTCTTCATTTTAGGCTTATTTTATAGGAAATTCAAAATTTAAAATTGTAGTTCTAAAAATGTCCGCATATAGCATTATAATTAAAAAAAGAAATCAATTTTCTTTGCTAGTTATTGGTAGTTAGACCAGCCTCTTATTCTGATTGGATATTTGCCAAATCTTGAAATTGGGTTATAGATGTTTCTAAATGACAATGAGACAGAAACTAAACCAAGAAGTTCTACATGTTTGTAATTGATTTTGAAGTAAATAAATATCTTTATTGTAATTTTTTACATTCATAAATAAGATTTTGCATTACTTTATCGAAATATAAAGTTTGGTTCCAAAAATGTTAAATATTACAAGAAAAATAAGCATGGACAAAATCATCATTCTTCAAGTCAGGTGGTTCATGCTAATGATTGTAATTTGCATAGTAGGCATTTCTAAATGACAAAACTAGAAATAAAAATTAAAGGTTTTATGTGTTCGTAATTGATTTTATAGTAAATAATTATATCTATAGTAATTTTTTACATTCATAAATAAGATTTGACATTACTTTATCGAAATATAAAGTTTGATTTGAAAAATTTTAAATATTACAAGAAAAATACATTTGGAGAAATAATCGGTAATAAAAAACAATTATCGCTACAGACCATAATCAGGCATTTCTAAATGAAAAATTCAGAACTGAAAATGAAATGTAGTATGCTTTCATATTTTGAAGTAAATAATTACATCTATCATAATTTTTTACATTCATAAATAAGATTTTGCATTACTTTATCGAAATATAAAGTTTGATTCCAAAAATGTTAAATATTACAAAAAAAAATAAGTGTGGACAAAATCATCATTCTTCAAGTCAGGTGGTTTACGCTAATGATTGTAATTTTCATAGTAGGCGTTTCTAAATGACAAGGCCAGAAATAAAAATTAAAGGTTTTATGCGTTTGTAATTGATTTTGTAGTAAATAATCATATCTATCATAATTTTTTACATTCATAAATAAGATTTGACATTTCTTTATCGAAATATAAAGTGTGATTTGGAAAATTTTAAATTTTACAAGATAAATAAGCATGCTGGAAATAAAAAGAGAATTATTTTGACATCTGGAGAACTAAATAACGACATAGTTATTGGTTGAAGTATAATTCTTTTGTTTTACTGCTGGCTATTTTTTAAACATTTTTTTTTATATTTTTCTTCAGTTATTAACATTATTTTTAATTTTTCATTGCATTTAACCAATTTGAATCTAAAATTATTCAATTTTTAGAAGCTAAATTAAAAAAATTCTGTGTATTTTAGATTAATATTTTAACAATAGAAACCGGCTGGAAATGAAACAGACGAATAATATTGTTCTCAGATTTCAGTAATGGACCAATACAAAAATTAGACAAAGATTAACTCTTTTAAATAAGTTTAAAAAATCAGTTAAAGGGTTAAATAATATTGTTATTAAATTTTTTAAGAATTAAATATTTTGACATACAAAAATATATTTTTAAAAATATTTTTTACTCATTTCATTTTTCTTAGATTTGGACCATAGTGTGGGTTGTTGATCAATTATGCGGTTTTAATTAGAGACTAAATCAGAGTCCATATCCAAGGAAAAGTTGTTTAGCAAAATGTTTAAAAATATAATGTGACATTAAAAAATGATATCATTATTTAAAACAGGAAAAGCTATATATTTAAATGTGTAAAAAGATAATACAGCATAATAAAAAAGGAAGATAATATTTCTATTAAACTAATATTGCACAAATCAGCAGTGCAATCAATCCCAAAAACCCTCATTCCAGTTAATTACTCTACCACTACTCTATACTGTAAAACACATATAATGTCTGTAAAATATCATTGATAAAAATAATTTCATCACATGTGCAATTACTGTAATCATGAGGCAATATTTTTAAAATAAGTCTATTTTTAAATAAATTAATAATAGTAATGTCTTATTTCTTATATAAATTAGAATATTTAAATAAAAGTGATTGGAAAAACTAAACATTATCATATATATGTTATTAATTATAGTAACTAAAAGGCATTGGCCTGTTCTGTTTGGTGCAATACTAGAGTTTATATATGTAGTATATTTCAAGGTTTGAACAATTATCACAAGTCTAAGTAAGAAAGTATTTCTTTTATATTTAAATAAAAAATATTTACAATTAGAACATGTTTCTAACAATAAAGTGATTCAAAACTCTAAACATTTGCATATAAGTTTTATTAATTATTATGACAACATGGCATTGGTCTGTTGTCACAATCAATTTAAGTAACAAACTATTCCTTTTATAATTTTAAATAAAAAATATTTACACTCAAAACATATTTCTAACAGTTATGAGATTCAAAAATGTAAACATTTTCATTTGCATGTAAATTTTATTAATTATTTTGGCATCTTTGTACTATGTAATAATGTGCTTTTGTGCTCCACACAACTTGCTTATCTACATGCATATATGTGTGTTGTGTGATTGAATCTAATGTTGTTGGTAGATTTGTTTACTCGTATATTTAAGTTGCAATTGGATTTTAACCCGTATATATATACTCTGCATTAAATATTAATGAAAATTTGATTATACTGAGAGTAGTAGAAGCTATATATATAGACGCTGAACACTAAAGAATTTAAAGTACTATGATTACGATATGTTATATATCAAAAGCATGCTAGGCATGAATAAAAGCTAAATTTAAAATATATTAACTACCTGCTCTGTATAAATGTCCAGAACATTTATGTGAATATTTCAATTACCTAGAAAAAAAAAAAAATCTTCGGTATTGAGTATATAAAACAATTGAGAAAGAATAAATAAAAAACTGTGAATACCAAGCATTAAAAGGAGGAAGTCTGTATTGTGTCTGGTTGATTAAAGACATTTGATAACACTTTTTTTAAAAAAGAATGAAAACAATAAAAAAGAAAAGAAATGTCATTAATCAAAAAAGAATTATAATTTAGTAGTATAATATATATCACTAAATAAAACTGAACAGTTATGAGAAGTTGATTTTAAAAACAAAAAGTTGAATAATTTTAGAAGCAGGAAAAATTAAGGAAGCAAATTTAGAATTGCAGGGATTATATAATAGATCCCTAGAAAAGAAAATGATCAACAACAAAATTATGATGAAAGGATTGAGCAGGAAAAATTTAAAAATGAATAATTTTGCGAATTTTTACACTTATATATTATTTAATTTTTGACAAATAATAAAAAATAGTGATAGAATATAGCATTTTGCAAAGAAATAAATGCATAAATAAAACTAACAATTCTATTTATATTAAAACATTGATTGTTTATTATTTCTCAGCAAAACTAAATAATTCATTCGTTTTATCTAAAATTATTAAGCAAATTAGACAAAAGACAGAAAAGTTTTTAATTTTTATGGTTCTAGTGATAGATATAGAACGTCACAGTAAAGGCAGCTTCAATAAGAGTTTCGTGGGAGGACGGGGGTGCAAAAATCAAAAACTGTATATTCTAATTTTTCTTGCAAATTAATTCACACAAGTGAAGTTGAAGAAGAAATATCAGCATAAGGTAGAATACTGCAACAATACTTCTCAAAGACGCCCCAGAAATTATTCAGAATTGGATAGCGAATTAAAAACATATTTATTAGCCATGAATCTATAAGTTTTAATTAATTTTTGTTAGAACTTTTTTTTTAATGTTCAAAACAAAGTTTCTAAGTTTTAAAAATATTTATCATAAAAAAAGTCAACTTCTTAACAAAATATTATTTGCTGTTGTTATTTGATTGTTTGTTTTCGTAAAATTTCTTTCCCGAATAAAAAAATGTTATATATATATATATTAACTCTTTACAACTATAAAATTAATTAAATTATAGAAATAAAACAATTAGAAAAATTTATTTTTCAAATCTTTGTTATTGGCAGCATTAATTATAATAATAAAAGTTAAAAAGTTTTGTTATTATTCATAAATAAATATTTTATATTAGTTATAGTCTTATATTATTTGCAACTTTAAAAATTGTTTAATTTATATATGCTCCTAAAATTAACAAAAGAGAATGAAGAAAAAGCATTCAAGGAAAAGAACATAATAGTATAGTACAAACAGACATAAATAGCTAAGGTAACTGTACACCTGACCCAAATTTTTATTACTGTTGCAGATATTCACCTTTAAGATTTCCCTTTATTAAAGCGTGACAAGGTCCCGCCTTCGTAGATTTGACGTAATCAAACTACCTTAGAATATAATTATTTACGTAGTATTCAACGCCGGGAAAAATGAACGAGGAGGTTTATAAAGTTTAATTATTAATAATATATATATAAACTTTATTAAAAAAAATAACAATAACCTAAGGATAAAACGGGCCCAAATATGAAAGCTTATTTACAGGTAAAGATTAAGTATTAAATAATTTTATTTTTTATTTACTATTTTGCAATTTTTTAACTTACCAAATTAATGTTAATGAATTGTTGATAAAAAAGAAAAGAAAAGATGAATGAACTTATGTGAATATTATGACCGGAGGGAAATACAATATCAAATTATCAAAGAATATTAATAGTCATTAGAATATAAGTCAAAAGATTAATCAAATGTTTTAAGGAGAACAAAAAAGATTATTGTTTAAAATAGACGCCTTTTGGTAAATATCCGTTTGCTTTTCTACCTACCTCTTCATACCATGTGACTTTTGCAGCAACCAAAAATTATGAGAATTGAAATCTAAACAATTTTTTCTTCCACATAATATTCCTGTCTACAATTACTCTAGACTGGAGTGAACTAATAACATTACAATATATAAAATAAAGAGTAAATGCTAAAAATAAGTTTTGTGGTGATGATTTATCTCAAATGCTTTAACATATATTAATAGCTGATATTTTACATTAAATTATTTAGTAGACAGGGAAGTAAAGAAACATTACTTCACACAGAGACTTTAAGCCACACAGAAAAGTATAGGAAACTCTATCTTGAGAATAAGATGAAAAAATTAAAAGCAAAATACATAAATGAGAAAGCAAACAAATATCATTGAATTCATTGAAAGAAGAGCTTGAGATAAAATTGGAATGGACTATTACTAGAAGAGATTACAAAAAGATAAAGTTTTAGAATAGAATGCCATGAAATTATAAATTACTTAAAATTATGTTAGGTGCATGGATGTGATAAGGAAGTTTCTGGTTAATGTAAAAAAAGAGACATTACTGAAAAACCAGAATAAACTTAAAAAGATTTTGGTAGTATTGATGTCTTTACTCCGTGCATTTCCATTCTTAATGTCTTAACTGTATTTTAATATTTTCTGCAACAATTTTTTTTAATTAAAAAAACTAAATAATATTGCCTAAATATAGTCCTTCATTGTATGGGAGCAATTTTCAAAGCATCTTTCACATAATGGAATGCAAATAAGATCTTCCTCTCCCATAAAACCATGGTCATATTCATTACAAAATAATTTTGTAAAAAACATTATTTTTGTCCGTTTTTCATACCTGGAAATGTACATAAACAATGGTACATTTAATATTATCATATTTAGCAAATATACAAATAAACATAATGGTTTTATAACCTTAGCAGTTTACTTTCAGAATATTACAAAGTATTTTAAAATAAAGAAAATGTTTAGTGCCTTTATACTACTTTAATGTCATGCAGTAAATTTAGAACAAAAATGGCTCTATTGTATATAACAAATTTATTTCAAGTAGTTACATCATTATAATGAGACATACTACTTTTAACTTATTAAATATCATAATAACCCATTGTAGTTGGTTTTATACACTTAGATAAATAAATCCATTTACCATCTAAGAAGTTGTCAAAATAGCCATCCAAAATAAAACATTGTCTAATAAAAAATGTTCTAAGTTTTTAAAGTATAACTACTAAGTCAAATTATTTACAGGTTGCCTACAAAACATTCAAATTATTCTGAAGACCATCTTTTTATGTTCATCAGCATCCTGTAAATCCAGGAGATAGAGTTTTTGTTTTAGCTTTTAATCAAGCCAAATTAGAAATCTCAATATCAAACCCATTGTGATGTCTATCTTATCTCTTTTACACTATTTTTTTTATTCATTTTACATCTTAAGTAAAGTTTTTAGTTTTAAATCTACAAAATTTTAAATTTTTGGATTTCAGATTTTGAAGAAAATGGCATGGGACAAGGGTGTCCCATTAGTTATAATTCACCCATACATAGGTGGCAAAACAAAATTATATTTGGAAATATTTCTTGAAAATTCAAATTATGTATGAAAACAATCTAAACATGAAGCAATATTACAAGAACATATTATTAGAATTCTTTCCCCTATTGTCTTGGTGACAATTGTGACATCTTCAGTGGTTGAATGAATGTTTCCTATCTTCACAAAAATAGCAATTTTTAGGGGGGAGGGAAATAAAATTATTATACTGATTTTATTAATTCTATTTTATAATCATACATATTCATATTTTTAATAAATCTACCAATAAAAGCACTTATTTATCTGATTATTTTACAAATTTAATTTATGGGATCGTTTGAAAAAGTGCACAAAAGCAGCAATATTTAGAGAGAAAAAAATATTACATTTTATAATTTTACTTGTTTATATTTTCAGTAAATCAATCAATAAAAACACATATTTATTCTATTGTTTTTACAAATTTAGCATTTCAGTATTGTTTGAAAATTTTTATGAGACATATATAATCCATAAATGTGAAAGAGTTATGAAACTCTATGAACTATTCTAAACATTGCTGGTGTAAAAAACACTATTAGTTTGGAGTTAGCACTTATTTCTATTTATGTTATTTTTTATTTCTAATGCCTTGAATTTTTTATCATCAACAGAAAGCTTTTTTATATATATTAACATGTAAATTTTCCATTGACAACTGCATATTTTTAGTTATTTACATAAATCTTCTTGATTAACTAAATTAAATGCTTTATCTAAATCGATTAAAGAAGTATATAAATATTAGTTTTACTCTTCTATCACAAACCTTTTATAATAAATCTTTATTTCTAAAACCATTGCAATGCCTCTGGTAACTATTAGCTAATAATACAAAACAACATATTGAATAATATCCTTGGAAGAACTTTGATGTAGTGGATACTAATGACATTTCATTATAACTATTGCATTTCTTTTCTTTACTTTTACAAATTGGAGTAATAATAATAAAAAATTAATTGATCCATTTAATTAACTAAAATTCTTTGCATCAAAATGCATTTTAAGGCTTTAAATAGTATGTTTAAACCTTTTTCTCCATCCAAGAAGCATTTGTATCAATGCATGGAATTATTATATCCACATAATAGTCAATGGAATAAAAATATGACATGATTATAAATATATATGTGAAAAATTGTATGTGCATATTGTAACAGTATGGAAGATAAGGGATTAGCAAGGGAAAATCTGGGGTTACAAGGTCCCACAATTGGGTGCCAATTGTAACAGTACACCATATTAGGGCTGAATTATGACAAGGGAAACCAGCATCATCCCCAAATAAATAAAATATAAAAGAAATGATAATGAATATAATGAGCCTGAGAGATCAGCAAAACCAAAGACTAAATATAAATTCATCAGTATTATAAAGAAGAAAAAGAAAAATCATTCATCATCATGAAAGATCAAAAAATAAAATCAACAGTTAATCTCATGACTAAATTTTAAATAAATCTACTATAGACCAGGCTAATTATTTATCCATTGCAAGCTTAGGGAAGCAATACAATACAATAATTTTGATGAACAGACTTAGGTGCTAATCCATCAGAAAATATTAAAAAATCAAATAATGCTGAGATACTAAAATGTGCTAATCATCATCAATGCCTTGGCAATAAAGTTCTATTAATGTATTGTCCAACTATAAAACTTAATTTTTAATTAATAATAAACAAAATGTAGTGCCTTTGCACCATCCAGGGTTTCTTGGAATCCAAACATCAATCTAAACCCCTAATCTATATAATTAACTGTTATGCACAAACTCTACGCACTAGTATTGTAAGAAAAAGATAAACAAATAAATAAAACAGCTTACTCTAAATCACTTTAAATAATTCATAGGTTTAACCTACTATAAGTAAATAGTTTTAGTGGGATAATTTTTTAAAAAAACCTAGAACACTAAGCTGTCTTGAAATAAAGTTACACATGTAACAGAATTGGGAAGTATTATGTCTGGTTGATCTAAGAGGGCACTTTTCAAAAATACAAATCAACACTAAACAGTTAATATTTAGATAATTTAATAAATGCTAATTGTGTGTCAATTATTTATATATATACAATTATTTTATATGACAAGGCCTAAAGGCATCCATAAATAATAATGTAGTTCAATACAACCTGTAAGAGTCCTAGCTGGCTATTCCCACATTCAGAGGCCAGACCTCTGTCCTTGAAGTCCTTTTGCCAAAGGAGATGTTCTGCTCTAACTTATGTCTGTGTGCAGGCATTCATTGTTTGTACTCCTGTCCATCCATTCAGATAATTCTTTATTTCAATGCTTCCACAAGAATTTACACCATTATCTCTGACTTTCAGTTTATTGTTTATCTTATGAAGGAAATCTAAACATGAATTCCTTTGTTTTATTTCATTAATGACATATTCTGCCCTCACTAATCTTAAAAGTTATAAATCTTTTACTTTCTATTTTAAAAGAATCGGTATTTTAAAATTCTTTAATTTATTAAACTTATTAGATTTTTCTCATTAAGTTTATACCTATATATGTATGTGCATTTAAACATACACATACATATCATTACTTTCCCAAACTCAGAGATCAGGTTTTAATTTCTGAACTCAGTACACAGTCATTAAGTTACATGGGTTTTTTATTTTCGTTTTAAGATGCTGTTGTGGTTTATATTCCATCTCACATGGTGGGTTCTCTTTTAATAACTGGCTGTCGGTGTTTGTTGTGTTGAATAAGTTGGATATTATCTCCTTGCTCTCATCTTTACACAGCTGGTTTACATGCTTTCGAAGAATTTCCCCATTTTTCATTTGTACCATAACTATGTTTTGATAGATGATGAATAACTTCCACTTGTGGCCAAAACTTGTTCATATTATTTTTTACCCACACATTTTTCCAGAGTTTAAATTTATAGGTACCAGTTTGATGTTCATTTTTATCCACAATTGTCACAATGTTTTATAATTTTGTGTGCAACTTTCTACCTCAATACATTTCAGCCAGTGATTTCCCAGGCATGGCACTAGAGGTTTCATGTTGATGGAGGAGTGCAGTCAGCACTGCTTCATGTATTTTAATTCCCCAAATTTTGTTGATGGAAGACTTTACTGTTTGTATAGCTTTCTCAGCTAATCCATTGGATTGAGGATGGTAGGGAAGTGAATGTGTATTTAATCCCCCATTTTACATCTCTTCTTCAAACTTTGCTGAAGTAAAGCCAGTTCCATTATCAGAAACAAGTGTTTCCAGAGAGCTGTGGTGAGCAAAAATTTTATATAATTAGCTAAGTGTCACATTTGTGCTGATGTTATTGACAATTTTATATTTAGTCCACACTGAAAATGCATCAACCACTACCAAAAACAAATGACCCTCAAATGGGCTGCAGTGGTCGATGTATATCCATTGCCCTGGACTTTCAGCTTTAGACTATGGTTCAAACTTAGCTGGAGATGCTTTAGTGCTGGTTTAACAGTTTTTGCATTTTTTAATATATTTTTCAATGTCATTATTAATACTGAGCCACCAGACAACTATGAGCTAATGCTTTGCCCTAACAATGCCTGGCTGTCCCTCATGCAACAACTTAAGAATTTGGTTCCTACCCTTTAGAGAGATTAGTACCCAATTTCCCCTCAGAATACATCCCTTGCATACAGACAACTGCTAATGGTAGCCAAGCAGCCACTATTGTACTGTTGAGGGTTTGACTCTTCAAGGCATTGATATAATTAAATTCTATTTTTTTGATATCATTGCAGTCTGATCAGGCATACATGATAGAGAATCAGTGTGCCCTATTTGTTTTTTATATACCAATATCTATACTAATGTATAATCATAACCTGCCAAAATGTTTAGCTAATGCAACATTCAAGGATTCAGAACTTCAGGAATTTGTTTAATTTCTAATATTCCTAATAAGGGTTTATGATCAGTTACTACCATAAATCGATGGAACTTTTTGATGCCAAATAAAATAACAAGGGCCCCCTTGTCCAACTGACAATAGTTTTTTCTGCTTTGGGCAACATAAGCATTGGGTTGTTCACCTTCATGAGCAGAGTGACACAATACTGCTTTGAGACCAAAGTCTGATGTGTCCATGGTCAGAGTTACTTCCAATTTACTGTTATAATGAACAAGTAATTTATTTGAAATCAGGAGTGATTTTGTGTATAGAAATGCTTTTTGTTCTTTTTCTTCCACTTCCATTTCTGAATCTTTTTGAGAAGATTATATAACAGTCTGTCCACATGGGCTTTTGCTTCTAAAAAATTTTCAAAGTAATTAACCAGACCCAGGAAGGCTTGAAGTTGTTTCACATTGTTAGGTCTCTGCACATCTGCAACCTCTTTGGCTGTCTTGAAATAAAGTCACACATGTAACAGATAGTTGGAAAAAATAAAGATATTAAGATTAAAAATATATTTTTAAAACAATTATTTAATAACTAACTGATTAACAATAAATAAAAGAAAATGACATGATAGTTTGAAATTTTAAACATTCATTTCATCAAAAAATAAAATTTAGTTTTATAAAAATTATAATCAACCAGCTGATTTCTGTTCATTAAATTAACTTTTAATTCAATAAGTTTTTTTTTGTTACATAAATTAGAATTGGATAAATAACATTTTCAAAATCAAAGATAACAACCTTTGATTTAGTTTAATGAACCCTTTGTTAAGTTTTTGAAGAGGAAAATGTTTCACACAAAAAAAGTTTAAAATAATTAAATTTTCTAGAAAAAATTCATAATTTTTTTAAAAAAATTGAATGGATTAAAAAAAATATGTTTCACAATTTGAAAACATTAACTTAATGAAAATATTTAAAATTATCAATTCTTACAAAAAAAATTATTACTTTTATATAAAAAAGTCTCTTCATTTTACTATAAATAAAAATACAATGTGCAAATAAAAATTCTTTAACCATGGTTTTATTTCCTATGGAGAGTTTCCAGTTGAATATTTTTTTTGAACATGATTAATTTGTCTTCTTCCTGGTGTGTAGTATTTCCAGGTTAAAAACAGCAAGTTTTATCGATTTCTTTCCATTAAAATTGCTAGGTGACAATAATACTTACAGAGACTCATGCTCTTGATTGAAGATTAGGTTGCAGATTACTTTAGGAAGTAACTTCATCTGTACATTTATTTCAGTAAAGGCAGGTTATATGAAAGAAGATGATGACTAGTTTTTAAATGAATTTAGCACATGGTTTTCATTGAAAACCAATTTTATCTAAACTCATGGTATGCTAAAAGGTTATTTAAAACTTCTGCTGTACTATACAACAACTTTGTTAAAACATCTTTTTTCTTTAGCAGCTGCATTAAGACTTGACTGTTCTCTTCAACAGCTAGGTAATGAATAATCTATTTTTACTAGACACTTAAGTCTTCTGATCTATTTCATACCTCATTATTTTCTCTAGAACAATCTTGACTACAAACGCAATTGTTCTATTCTCCACCTTAAACTTTGACATTGAAAAACAAGTCAAGGATTAAAATTAACATCATAAAATTATTGACATTCCTTTCTATTTAAAAAGAAAAACAAGATAATCACTTAATTGCACTGATTTGATTTCTGTACTGAAGAGAGATAAAGAGAAAAGAAAAAAAAACAACTCTAATTAAAAAATAAAATTTACCAAAAGTATTAAAATCTAATTTTTTTCTTTTCTTTTTGAAAATGATATTAAACATAAAACTTTAACTCTCTTAAATTTAGATTAAAATGAAATATTAAACAATTTATTAAAAAGAGAATGATTTTTTTTCCTTTTTATACATTTTTTTTATAAAAAAAATCAACTGGTAATTTAATAAAAATATTGAATAGAAAAAACAAAAGAAATTATTTATACAATTTTATACTTTTCTATCATGTGGAAAGAAAAGTAAAACATTTAACCAATTGAAAACCCATTATTATTGTTTACTTTTAATATAGCAATGTAACCAAATGGTTACAATATATATTTATAATATAAAATTATTTTTAATAACTTTACTATATATAATAAAATATAGACAATAAAATGCTAAAAATAAATTTTGTAATGTTATCTTATCACAATGCCTTTATATGAACTGTAATATTGCAGCCAGTATCCAAAACATTACAAGCTTGTAAAATTAAAGTTAGAATGGAGAAATATTTAATTTTCTGGTATTTTTTTAAAAAGAATTGATTTCATTAAATATTTTGTATTTATGAGTTTTTCTGCAAACCATGAATGGTGGCCCTTTTTTTTGATAAATCAGGTTTTGTGGGCCCAACAAAAATATCTACAAAAATGACTATTAGCAAACATCACACTTAATATTTGCATTTTATTTTTTATTATTATTACTGTTATTTAAAAAAAATCATTGTTGAACAATTAATTACAATATTTACATTTTATTACTATTTTTTAGTATGAATAAAACAAGATTTCATGTTGCATTGCCATTGTGGAAGTGTTTAAATGTAATGTTTTATATCATAATCATTAACCCATATTTTCCATAGGGTAAAATCCCATATCCTTTGGAAATAATTCACTGGATCACATTATTTTATATGAAGATTCAAAATTTTGATCACGATGACAATTCACCAAAAAAATTGTTGACAAAAAGAAGCACAATGAATTGAACCAAAGTATGACAATGGTAAGAGCATTTTGTTACTTCCACATTGTAATATAAGTAAAAAAAATTGAAATAAAGATTATTAATGAAATTTGGTGGAATTTATTACTTTATTTTAGTTTAACAATTGACTTTTTTTTTTCATTTAACAATGAACACATCTTTGGGAGATTGTGGGCCATCAAAATTGTATATCTATTGCAAATAGAGTCTACCTTTTTGATTTACAAGAAAACTCACAAGTACCAAATATTTTTATTTATGAAATAATATAAAAATTGTAAACATTAAAAAAATATTAATGTGAAATATTATTATAATGCATTATAAATGGTTGTAAAAGAAAGAAAAAGTGTTTTTGTTTAAAAATAAGACAAATTTTTCTTCTGTCTTTAATAACCTATTGCTTAGTTTCATTTTTTTTAAAAGATAATAACAAGAGTGATAAATAAATAATGTTTTTTAAAAAAGAAAAAGAAGATTTTAGGAAATATTGTTTTAATTAGTTGAAGTATTTTTTCTTTTCTCTTTATCTCTCTCAAAACAATAGGCAATGTCTATCAAATCAAGGGGTAATAATAAAATTATTATTATTATTATTATTATTATTATTATTATTATTATTTGAATAAGAGAAAAAACAATTATAGAGGAATTTTTTCTTTTTTAACTAAAAAAGATGGGAAATAACTAAATAACATTTTTGTAAAAATAGACTCAGTTGGTCAGAATTTAATGTGGGATTATTTGAGAAGATATGTGATTGATTAAATAAATATAAGATTGTTTCAAAAATAATAATATGAGTGGGTCAGTTTAAGTAATAAACCTCACTGTCTTGTGAGGAACAGTCATTCTCGATCAAGCTGTTGAAGAAATCAATAGCAGCAGTCATTCTTGATCAATCTGTTCAAAGAAACAGTATGAGCAGTTAGTCTTGATTTATCTATTGAAAAAAAAGAAGTAGAAGATTAGCCATGAGGAAAACAATGAGAAATAGTTTCATAGTCTGAAGTAAAACTCATCTCACTACAAGCTAAAAAATGAATTTTAGAATGGATTTGAGAAAAATTATGTGCTAAGTTTTAGCATGAAGCTGAGGATCATCATGTAACTGTTCACTAAAAATTGTGCAAAAAAAGCCCTGAATTATCTGCAACAAGTCTTGTCTCCATTCAAAAACATGACTGTCTCTTTTTGGGTGTTTGCTTGACCTGGAAAATAGTAGATTATAAAAAATAATGTGTTTTAACCTGGACTTCAAAGTAATATTTATTATATGTGATTCCTGACCTGTAAATTATTATATTGGAAAGATGATGAACCCTAGATTGTTTGCACTTGAAAATATTCTATTGTTAAAGTGAATAAATTTAACTATGTACATTACATAGAAATATGTTTAAATGGAGAGGCTGACAAAAAAATACAACATCAAAAAACTTGAAAATTACTGCTACCAAAAACGTCAAATAAAAAACAAAACTCTGGCAAAAAGGTGTTTTTAATGTGCACATTATATCTACATTTATAGATGAGTTTTTAAATAAGTAATAATTAATGGTAATGAATAATTGTTAGTATTTTTTTATTGAAACATTTTTTGCCCTCCAACATTTAATTGTATAGAACCTTTTTATTTTCATAAGAATAGGTAAAGAAAGTTTAAGTCAATTTAATTTTGTTTTAATCTTTCAAATGTTGTTTTATAAGTATAATTATTAAAGGTAAAAATAAAGCTATTTAAAGTCAAGATTAAATAACTGGATTAGTAAAAAATCAATATGAAATTATATGTTGATGATAAAAATGGATTTAATTTAAAATTGTTATATTATTATTTTTTAAAAATTTCTTAATAATTTATTAATTTAATAAATAACTGTTCAAAAATAGTAGTGTTAATGTTTTTATTCTTTTTGTTATCTGTTTTATGAACTAGCTGTGTGTGACTGAATTTTATTTTAGCATAGTATTTTAAAAGATTTGTAAATTATCTAAGTAAAATTATTCAAATTAAAATAGAATAATCTTATACATTTATTGTTTCCTTGTTCACATTACCTAAGGCTTTGTGATTTTGAGCTAGCTCTACAGCAATAATGATTAATTTATTTATACATGGGGATTTATGTTTGTGTTTGGAAATACAGATAATTCTCTGGATAGTGCAAAGGTATCACCTTTAAAGTCCATTCACTGCATTTTATATTTTTAGGAAACATTTAGTTTATAGTTGTTCTGTACAATTATTGTACTCTATGGCAAGAACATTGATGATCAGCATGTATCAAGATTGCAGCATTATTTTTTATGTTAAATATTTTGGCACTTAAGTATGTGCATTCAAATAATTATTGTAAATCATGTTCTAAGTTTGTCACTGATTATTGAACTTCTTACATCCAATCATGAGTTGATTATTTTTGTATAACGGTGATGATATTATTGATGAGTTTGCAGCTTATAAGTATAATTGTTATAACTACTTACATTGTCATTCAGTGGTGATTCTCATGTCCCTTCAGATTTGTATTCATTTTATGTTTATTCATTCTATATTTATTCATTAACTACTTGTTAATTCATATGTTTTTGATATTCATTTTATTTTTTCATTGGAGATGATGTTATTCCATCTCCTCGTATTTCCCATACTTTCTGTACTATTTCAATATATACATATATATTTTATTTATGTTTTCTTGGTTATACAATGTAAATAAAATAGTTTTTGAATTAAACCATGTTTTATTTTGTATTACTTCCCGATGTTTTGATGAAATAGGATCTGCCATTGTCAAGGTTAAGTTTTTAAAGAAAAACCATTATATCTCAAATAAGGACGAGATTGAATGTGAGATTAAGAATGAGATTGGTCATGAAGTAGTCGAGCATTCAGAATATGTTGATTAACAAAATGTTTATTTTCTTCAGCTTCACCATTAATTGATTTCAAGTTTATATTAGACAAATGGTCTCCACAAGACTGGAATACATTGTGCATCATCAGCTTTATTTAAACCAGTTTAATCCAATAAATTATATATATATATATATAGATATATATATATATATCAATGGAATTTAATATGAGAAATGAAATATGGATTATAAAAGACTGGAGAAAGATAACTTTCAATATATATATATATATATATAATTTAACTCCAATTATAGTGTATATACTTTAAGCTAGAAGTAATTAGAAAAATTTGAACTCAGGCTTTCAAGCTCCCTTTAGTCATTCATTCCATCCTATACAACCAATATACATGATCACATACATTTGAAAAAGATAAATGATCTCCAATATATGTATGTTGTGCTGAACCAGCACTTCTCAGTTGATCTGGATCATCATCTCCCTCACACATATATATTTGGTGCTCAGTTTATATTAGGATAGAAAACTTTAATAGACAGGCTTTAATCTTCTCCACTCTCTAACTCTTTAGCCATTCATATCATGAAAAATCTGATGATAGAATGGTCATATATACATATATAATATTATAAATCAATGTCTGTATTTTTTTCAAATTAATACAAAAACTTATAATTAAATATCAGTAAATACAGTAATCAAAAATTTTGAAAAGTACAAAAAATATAATCATCACTTATGTGCGCTTTCAACTATAGTCTTTGTCAACTAATACTTTGAAAGGTTAACCCTCCCATAATTTCATGATCTTAATGTTTGCTGCCTGCCTATTGATTAAGTCCTGCTTGTAATTATATGTTAGCATAGCTTCCTTTATTTTCCTTTTATTGTTATTTCTTTCAATTTACAATATTTTACATTATTATAATTGAAATTAAAAACATATATACATGATTTATTATAGTCATAAAAATGGAAGCTGATACATTATTATTATCTTTACAAGTTTGTTTCATATTTTTAATAAAACTGTAAAGATAATAATAATGTATTAGTTTTCATTGTTTACGATCATAATAAATCATGTATATATAGTTTTAATTTCATTTATAATAATGTAAAAATATTGCAAATTGAAAGAAATAACAATAAAAGGAAAATAAAAGAAGCTATGCTAATATATAAATACAAGCAGAAGGCAGCAAACATTAAGATCATGGAATTATGGGAAGGTTAACCTTTCAAAGTATTAGTTGACAAAGACTATGAGAAGGATGGTTGAAAGCACTCCTAAGTGATGATTATATTTTTTTGTACATTTCAAAATTTTTTATTACTGTATTTACTAATATTTAATTATGTTTCCATATATATATAATATCAAATAATATAAGTATAATAAACAAAATCCACTACAATAATTATACAAAATTAAAAATGTCTATATAAAATTAAAGACTAATTTCCTTTCCTATGGCCAGATTATGGTATAATCCACCATCTTGAATAGCAATATGTTGATATTTAAAGCTCATTAAACTCACACAACAATGATGATCTCATGTGAATGGCCAACTTTCCATAAATTGTGAAATGATGGAATATGCCTTAAGTTGGCTATAGCAAAAAAAAATAATTTTTAATTTTATATAGGCATTTTTAATTTTGTAGAATTATTCTAGTGGATTTTGTTTATATATATATATATGTCCACAGATGGCGTCCTACCAAAAACACCTATCAAGCGTATTTTCGTTTACATAAACGTCAGAGTAGTTAGTATTCACTATCTCTAACTATAATTCCACTTTCAGATCATGATTTCAAGCTATTTGCTATCGTCAGTGAAAGACAGGAATAAAGAAACTAGATCTAAATACAAACTCTGAGCGTTTATGAAACAATTTCTATTCAGCTTGCAAGCGTGAATTTTTTAGACACGTAATGTCTTCAAACTCAGCATAGCAAACCAGATAGCTATATGGGTCTGATCTCAGTTCAGCATCACCACATAGTAGAAGCCTCTGCAATCTATATCATTGCAAGAAAGACCTCAAAGGTACATTTATGATAAACAAAAATGCAAGTTAAAAAACTTGCTAACGCTTGTATTTATGTCCACAGATGGCGTCCTACCAAAAACACCTATCAAGCGTATTTTCGTTTACATAAACGTCAGAGTAGTTAGTATTCACTATCTCTAACTATAATTCCACTTTCAGATCATGATTTCAAGCTATTTGCTATCGTCAGTGAAAGACAGGAATAAAGAAACTAGATCTAAATACAAACTCTGAGCGTTTATGAAACAATTTCTATTCAGCTTGCAAGCGTGAATTTTTAGACACGTAATGTCTTCAAACTCAGCATAGCAAACCAGATAGCTATATGGGTCTGATCTCAGTTCAGCATCACCACATAGTAGAAGCCTCTGCAATCTATATCATTGCAAGAAAGACCTCAAAGGTACATTTATGATAAACAAAAATGCAAGTTAAAAAACTTGCTAACGCTTGTATTTATGTCCACAGATGGCGTCCTACCAAAAACACCTATCAAGCGTATTTTCGTTTACATAAACGTCAGAGTAGTTAGTATTCACTATCTCTAACTATAATTCCACTTTCAGATCATGATTTCAAGCTATTTGCTATCGTCAGTGAAAGACAGGAATAAAGAAACTAGATCTAAATACAAACTCTGAGCGTTTATGAAACAATTTCTATTCAGCTTGCAAGCGTGAATTTTTTAGACACGTAATGTCTTCAAACTCAGCATAGCAAACCAGATAGCTATATGGGTCTGATCTCAGTTCAGCATCACCACATAGTAGAAGCCTCTGCAATCTATATCATTGCAAGAAAGACCTCAAAGGTACATTTATGATAAACAAAAATGCAAGTTAAAAAACTTGCTAACGCTTGTATTTATGTCCACAGATGGCGTCCTACCAAAAACACCTATCAAGCGTATTTTCGTTTACATAAACGTCAGAGTAGTTAGTATTCACTATCTCTAACTATAATTCCACTTTCAGATCATGATTTCAAGCTATTTGCTATCGTCAGTGAAAGACAGGAATAAATACAAGCGTTAGCAAGTTTTTTAACTTGCATTTTTGTTTATCATAAATGTACCTTTGAGGTCTTTCTTGCAATGATATAGATTGCAGAGGCTTCTACTATGTGGTGATGCTGAACTGAGATCAGACCCATATAGCTATCTGGTTTGCTATGCTGAGTTTGAAGACATTACGTGTCTAAAAAATTCACGCTTGCAAGCTGAATAGAAATTGTTTCATAAACGCTCAGAGTTTGTATTTAGATCTAGTTTCTTTATTCCTGTCTTTCACTGACGATAGCAAATAGCTTGAAATCATGATCTGAAAGTGGAATTATAGTTAGAGATAGTGAATACTAACTACTCTGACGTTTATGTAAACGAAAATACGCTTGATAGGTGTTTTTGGTAGGACGCCATCTGTGGACATAAATACAAGCGTTAGCAAGTTTTTTAACTTGCATTTTTGTTTATCATAAATGTACCTTTGAGGTCTTTCTTGCAATGATATAGATTGCAGAGGCTTCTACTATGTGGTGATGCTGAACTGAGATCAGACCCATATAGCTATCTGGTTTGCTATGCTGAGTTTGAAGACATTACGTGTCTAAAAAATTCACGCTTGCAAGCTGAATAGAAATTGTTTCATAAACGCTCAGAGTTTGTATTTAGATCTAGTTTCTTTATTCCTGTCTTTCACTGACGATAGCAAATAGCTTGAAATCATGATCTGAAAGTGGAATTATAGTTAGAGATAGTGAATACTAACTACTCTGACGTTTATGTAAACGAAAATACGCTTGATAGGTGTTTTTGGTAGGACGCCATCTGTGGACATAAATACAAGCGTTAGCAAGTTTTTTAACTTGCATTTTTGTTTATCATAAATGTACCTTTGAGGTCTTTCTTGCAATGATATAGATTGCAGAGGCTTCTACTATGTGGTGATGCTGAACTGAGATCAGACCCATATAGCTATCTGGTTTGCTATGCTGAGTTTGAAGACATTACGTGTCTAAAAAATTCACGCTTGCAAGCTGAATAGAAATTGTTTCATAAACGCTCAGAGTTTGTATTTAGATCTAGTTTCTTTATTCCTGTCTTTCACTGACGATAGCAAATAGCTTGAAATCATGATCTGAAAGTGGAATTATAGTTAGAGATAGTGAATACTAACTACTCTGACGTTTATGTAAACGAAAATACGCTTGATAGGTGTTTTTGGTAGGACGCCATCTGTGGACATAAATACAAGCGTTAGCAAGTTTTTTAACTTGCATTTTTGTTTATCATATATATATATATATATAAAATAATAAATATAATGGTAATTAACTATTATATACAGTCTTTCAATCTACAGAAGTACTTTTGATTAATTCCTTAACCTGTCTCAACTGCCATTAAATTCAAAAAACAAAATGGAAGCAAACATCATCAACTTAAATCCCATGAATCCCAAATTTTAATGTTAGCCGGTTTGTCTATTAATTATATTCTTTTTATTTCTATTTATTAAAAGTGCCTCTTTCCTTTTATTATTGTTTCTCTCTTCATGAAGAATCTTAACACTTTCAATATCAGACTTAAATTTATATTTACATGTCCTTTCACATTTCAAGAAAACTAAAGCAGTCATTAAATCATTATTATTTTTACTTTTCACATGCTTGTATAATAATTCATGTTCCTTTAATCTTTTTTCAATACTTCACCTCAATTCACCTATATATGATAACATATATCCACAAAAAGTTTGATACACCACATTACTTTTCTGCTTGATAGGTATGACATTTTTAGAATTATTCATTAATCTATTAACATTATTTGTAAAACAAAATGAAACATTAAACACATTCTTATATATATCCTTAAAAAATTTCACTTGAGCATTTGAAATATATGGAATAGATATCCATTTTTTACTATCAATCTTCAGCTCCTTTAAACTATTATAACTCTTTTTAAATTGACATAAAGTATTGTTAATGTTCCATATTATAACCATCTTCATGAAATTCCTTAGCAAATAAGTTAATATATTTTCATTTATCACACTGGTAATGACAAACTTTTCATTATGAAACGAAAAAGATTTAAAACTTGCCATCTTATACATAATTGGTACTTTTGATTTATAGTTTATATATTTTCTCTTTTGCAATGGTTGTAGTCATAAGCGCTTGAGAAATTTGCACTCTCTCAATTATTTCAATGGTTTGATTGTAAATTTATAACTTGACATACTAATATCTTGTGTAATAATTAAATCCAAATACTTAATACTTTTGTCTTGTTCCTTTTTATTACAAGCCATTCAAATTATTTAATTCCTATTCAAGTAAATTTATAGTATTGGTATTTCTGCAAACAAAAACATCATCCACATACCTTTTGTAAATTTTAATATCTGCTAAAAAACACATTTAAAATACTACTCTCATAAGTAGACAAAACAAAATTGCAAACTTGTGCAACAACAGGCAGACCCATAGACTAACATTTAGATATTTTATAATATCCACCTTCAAAAGAAGCAAGAATGTTATCGTCAAAAAAATTTAAAGAATCAATAATAAATTTTATCCCATATTTACAAACATCTTTACTTTTTAATGCATGTTCTTCTGTCACATCTAATGAAGGAATAACATCATTTTTAATTCTATCTAGAAAGTCATAAGATGAAGCAATAGTATTTTCCCCAAATCCTAAAAACTCTTGTAACAGTTTATCAATATATTTAGAAGTCTGATACATAAATGAATCACCAAAATCAGTCATAATTAGCAAAGGATTACTTTTTTTATATAACTTTATATTTGCAAAAATAGGAGGGCGTATAGTGCAGGAAGGATATATCTTATAGTACTCATTATTACTGAAGGCTTTATTTTTAGCTTTTTAAAAAATATTGTTAATAAATTTTATTCTCTGACCATCCACATTATATTCTTCAATCAAAAAGAAACCAAGTTTATCCATGTGCACTTTAATTTTTACAATATACTGGCATTTAATCATTAAACACAGATGCAGCCCTTCATCTTCTTTCAAACAAATTATATTACCATTTTCAGCTTCTGTTTAAATTCTGAAATAACAAGTTTCCATGACTTTTCATATGGAATCACAATAAATTTATAACAATTAATTTTTTTAATAATTTCATAAGCAATATGACTATCACTAGAAGTCATTTCAAATGAATTTTGAACAGCTGCAATTAATTCTAAATTATAATCATTCCAAGTACCTCCGAATAGCTCTGTGACTTAAAACGTATTTCTAAATCAAATGTATGGTTTAATTTGCCAAATCAACAAAATTCATGTCATTATAATTCTGTGGATACTGCTTATTAGGTAAAAAATCAATTTTCTTCCCAAATTTATTATGTAATTTGAGTTCAAATAATTTAAATCCATTAGTATGGATTCTATAAAAATAATTGAACATGCAGTCGAAAATAAAGGTGTTTGTAAATATGTGATAAAATTTATTATTGATTCTTTAAAATTTTTCAATGACAACATTGTTGCTTCTTTTGATGGTGGATATTATAAAATGTCTAAAGGTTAGCCTATGGGTCTCTGTTGTTGCAAATTTGCAATTTTGTTTTGTCTACACATGAGTGTAGTATTTTAAATATGTATTCTTTTAAAGATATTAAAATTTACAAAAGGTATGAGGATGATGTTTTTGTTTGCTGAAATACCAAACTATAAATTTGACTGTATAAGAGTTGAATAATTGGAATGGCTTGAAATGGATTATTGAAAAAGAACAGGACAAAAGTATTAAGTATTTAGATTTAATTACTGCCCAAGATATTGGTATGTTGTTATAAATTAATAATCAAACCACTGCAAAAAAGAGAATATATAGACTGTAGATAAAAAGTACCAATTATGCATAAGATGGCAAGTTTTAGATCACTTTTGTTTTGTAATGAAAAATTATGTCATTACCAGTGTGATAAATGAAAATATATTGAGTCATTTGCCAAGGGATTACATAAAGTTGGTTAATGCTTTATATCAATTTAAAAACAGTTATAATGGTTTAAAGGAGTTGAAGATTGGTAGTAAAAATGGATATCTATTCCATATATTTCAAATGCTCAAGTGAAATTTTTAAGGATATATATAAGAATGTGTTTAATGCTTCATTTTGTATTACAAATAATGTTAATAAATTAGTGAATAATTCTAAAAATGTCATATCTCTCAAGCAGAAAAGTAATGTTGTATATCAAATTTTCTGTAGAGATTGTCTTTTATTGTACCTTTATTTATATGAAATTATTTATGAAATAAAAAAGAATGGAGAAATATGGAAGTTGTCTATGTACAAAAAAATGTATGTTCTCATATATAAATGAATTGAGGTGCAGTTTTAAAAAAAGATTAAAAGAACACGAATTATTATACAAGTGAGTGAAAAGTAAAAATAAAATTCATTTAATGACTGCTTCAGTTTTTTTTAATCATTAAAGGACTTGTAAATATAAATTTAAGTTTGACATTGAAAGTGTTAAGATTTTTCATGAAGAGAGAAACTATAATAAAAGAAAAATTAAAGAGGAAATTTTAATAAATAGAAATAAAATGAATATAATTAATAGACAAACTGCTAACATTAAAATGAAGGATTCATGGGATTTGAGTTATGACGTTTGCTTCAAAGGTTTTTTTTTTTTTTTAATTTAACAGCAGTTGAGGCAGGTTGAGGAATTAACTGGGATTGAAAGATTATATATAATAGTTAATTACCATTATATTTATTATTTTTATTACAATAGTTTTTAAATTAATAGACATTTTATTTATATATATTATAGCTGATATTTTATTGTGAATTATTTAGTAGAAGACAAGTAAATAGACTTTATTCCACAGAAGAAAAGAATGCAAAGATTTATGTTGGTATTGAGAAAAAAAATTAAAAGTAAAATGACTATAAAATGTTTTAAAGACGCATATTATCAATTAATGCACTCAGTTGTATAAAGTTTACTGTAAAGTTTAATTTACCATCTTATAATCGAACTTGGAATCATGAAATATTAATAGGTTTAAAAATTAAATTGTGCAAGAAATATCAATGTCTACTTGTATTATTTTAACAACTTTTTGTAAAAAAAATATTTATTTTAATCTTAGAGTATAATAATCTATAAGATATCAACAGTGATACTTATGTTTGTGTAATATTATTTTTATTTTCTGCTTTTAGATAAACTACAGCTTTGTAAATGTGTTTTGAGGGAATGCATCCGCGTATTTTTTCATATAAAATTTTTTTTCTAAACAAAATGTTTTGTTAATATGTTTGTTATATTTTTATTTAATAGTAAAGGATTATTTTACTTTACAGAAATAATACTATTATTTTCAAAATGTTAGACTTATTTTTTTTATAATAAAAGCATTAATATCTTTTTAAGAGAATTCGATTTTTTTAATTGTATTGATGCAATGACATTATCGGACAAATAATAAAAACTTTTTTTTTTTACAAAACGTTCTGAATATGATGAAGTAAACACAGATTCCTTTGAACAATCAAATTTAAAACCATATTAATGTTTCATAACACATCTAGATATTCCAAGATAAATAATAAGATACAAAGTTAGATTTCAAGCAAACTCCATACAACTGACTCCATCCATTGATGATCTGCCCTTTCAAAAAACTTATAGCCATCTATTTGTTCAATTACACTTTTTTTCAATAAAATCTTATAGGCAAAATTTTTTTAAGATAATTATAATTTAATATGCTTTGTGTTTAAAATAATAGTTGCATTAAAAATACAGTGGCATTAAAATAGATATTTTCTAGTAATAGTTCCTCCCATCATTATATAGAATCAATAATAAATAAAGCCCTCAATATTGTGGGAGCTATTTATCGACATGGTAGCGCTTTTGAATACTCCACTAAATATAGACTGTTTCTGTCTTTGGTTCTTCCTATTTTGGAATTTGGATCTGCTTTATGGAATCCTTATTTGAAAAAGAGACACAAGTAAAATACTATTGGTTTTCAAAATATTTTCTAGGTTTTGTCACTGAAAAGTGATTATAAAATGCCTCTTGTAGTAGCAAGGAGGAAAGCTAGCGATATGAACTTTTTATACAAAGTCATTACTGAAAAAAATATTTCTTATAATATGATCTCAAAACTGCATTTGAATTATTGTAAATATGAAATTCATGCCCATAATTTATTTCTTGATTGAAACTTTTAGAAGTGATACTTTAAATTTCCCCCCTTCTTTCATCTACCTAATATTTACAATTCAGACTTTGTTAATGAAAATCTTTTTTCAACTCAATATTAATGATTTTTTTAAAGACTGTTAATATATAATGTATAATTCACCATTTTTTTATTATTTTTTTATTATTATTTTAAAACTTATAATATATATCTTTTTATGTGCAATCTGTAATTGGATTTTGGCTGCAAATATATACACTAAATAAAAATTGAATTGAATTAAATCATAAACATAATGATAGAAATTTTTAAGTATATTAATTTTAATAGTAAATAATTTTATTGGGAATTTCAAATTTGTTTTACTCAGAATAAAAAATTTTCTTAATGAATATTGTGAATATAAATAAAATTATTTTTGGAGTTACTAAAAAAAATAGTACTTACATAAAATCCCTGCCTGCCAGAAGCTTGCCAGGCGTTTTCTTTTAAATAATTCATTTTCAGGGGCTTCCAACACTTGTTATAAACAATATGCTGATTTTAAGTTATTGTATTCAATATTTACTTTTTTTTATTTATTAAAATAATAAAAATACACAAAAGTTCAAAGGATTGTAATTAATTTTTTTAAAATGTAAATGCAGTAATGAAAATATTAAAAAAACATGACTAAGCAAACTTTAACAAAGGTGGTTATTCATGTCAGGAGACAAATCTTGCTACTAGCCTGTAATATCACAACAAATGCATCTTCTTTTTTATGCAGTCAACTCCATATAAATTTAGCTAAATATAAATCAATGTGTTATCCTGCAGTTTTCTGGTGCTTCTTGTTTCACCATTTCACCAATCCCTACAACCTATATATATTTCGTGTATAGATACATGTTTCTTGATCCACAAAGTTATACCTGTGATTTACTTTTAAATCTAGCACAGTATAATTTCTCACTTTTATATTTTTTTCAACAGTCTGAGAAAATAGTAGCTCCATTGGTGAGATTTTTTGAGGGTGTTTATAAGAGTAGGTGCTATTCTATTTGGCACAGTTACAATGAAACACTTACCAGTCTTTCTGCATAAAATAACCACCACTGTGAAAATATTTATTTCTGTTGATATTTTCTCTTCATGAAGAGACTTTTATTAAATTCTACTATTTTGTTAGGACCTCCAATTTGCATAATGGTCAAGATAAAAGGCTGAAGAGCATGCAGATATTTATTCCAATGAATGACAGTTTTGTCTGACATATCTAATTGCTCCCCCCCTTTCTATGAATGTTAATTCACTATACCAGCTGTAAACAAATCTCAATCCACTTATAAATGATATTTTTTTAGTCTTCTAACCATGTTTCTTTCCAAATAGATAAGTGCTTACATGTTCTCATATGACACCACCATTGTGTCTCCATTCACACAATAACCCATTATTACACACATTTAAGGTGAGAACTATCCCATAATTTTAAAAATATTCCACTGTCTCTTGTTCTGTGGATCATATTTTCAAAAATGATAGGGCAAAAATCATGATAACTCTAGTCACATGTTAACTGTTTAACATGTGTTAAGTGTTCATCGTTTGTTTACATATGGATGTTATATTATGAATGGAATTTATTTAAAAATATATTCAATTTTTTTAAAATTGACATTCAATTTAGAATATATTTGTTAATATTTTTTAAAGTTAACAAGCTATATATGTTCAAGAAAATAATTTCAAGAAAAAAAATGTAAACAAGTTCTTTGATCTGAAAATGGATTATTTAAAATAAAATGCATGTCAAGCAGATTTTACATAAGCACCAATAATGATTTCTTTATGATAGTCTGGATATATTGAAATATTACAGATTTAAATAAAAATATTATGTAACACTTTTAGCTTGGCAGAATAATAAAATAAGTATGGTTTTTCAAAAAAAGTATACAGATTTAAAGATAAATGTTTGATAACTAGCTAGAATGACATTCTAGTAGATTATCACAGCAAAGGTGATCCAGTTTAAAGAAGATTTTAGTTTTAGATACTATCAAAATAGGATATAAATCTGAAAAATTATAGATTTTTATTAAATTAATAGATGACTTTTTTTAATATAATTTAATCAATTGGTAAAAAATATTTTTATTCTCTTTATTATATAATATTACAATGTAGAAGAATCTTCTCGGATATGTTTATTTTACAAATACATTTAGATTAGACAAAAAATATTCATTTTGATAAACTTAAACAAATGATGATAATCTCAAAAAGAACCCGAAGATCTTTATGTAATAACTGGAAACATTTTCAAATATGTAGTTTGTTCATAGCTTTAGAATTTTCAGAAAGTGTAATTAATTATGTTCAAACAATTTTATTATTTTAATTGATAAAAATAAAACATATAGCAAATTATGCAGTAAATAATAAATAATATTAATAATTTATTACTATGAAGTACATAAAATGTTTAACACTGGAAATGACAAATCTGGGTCACAACTCATGGACCTTAAACTGCAGGGCTTTACTACAAGTAATTATTGTGAAATATGATTATTTTATATATCAAAAGAATATTCAATATTTTTATTAAATATATTGATAATTATCTGTCAGAAACTTCAAATAAATTTACAAAACCAAGAACTTCAGACGTGACTTTTATTGCCAGGGAAATGCAAGCAAAGTGAGATGAGCAAAAATATAATACTTATATATGCTCTTAAAATTTATCTTTCCTCCATTATTCCTAAAACTTATAAATAAAATCATCTGTAGTTAAAAATAGTATAATAATCTATTTGTTAATAAATAAATAGTAATAATTATTAATGCATGTATCTAACTTTAATGTTGTAAAGGTGTGAGTTCATGAAGTTTGTTAATTGTTAAATCAAATTGAACATATAGCACTTTGTAATATTAAATAAACTTGGCAGTGAAACTATTGGGTGTAAATTTTAATTTACTTTTGATCTATGGTAATTTTGAATAATTATATATATATATATATTCATGTATTGATCATAATGTAAACAAAGAAATGAATGGGGATATGTCCATAAATAACTAGAAAAATATATGAGCAGTGATGTTACTTGATAACTATCAATTACTAGTGACATCCCCAATTGATAATTACTTAGCATTACCACTGCTAACTTATTTCTCTAGTGACTACAAAGAAATTTCTCTACTCATTTCTTTGTTATATCACAATTAATCTATGAAAATATTTAATTTAATATAGGCAACTCTCTGGGAAAGATGAATTGATGTTTACAGGATGATAGAAAAGATGTGGTTCTGTTAAATTCCAATATTTATAAAATTATGTCTGAATCTAAATTAATATAATATCTTTGCTTAAAAATGAAAGAGAGACTATCTTTTGTTTCTAAATAAACTCAAGACAAAATGCTATTGATGGACAGTAGGGCAAATAGTTTAGTTAGGAGACTAGCAATATAAATTAACAGATAATTATCTAGAAATGCCACTGTTAATATATATCCGTGATTGTTAAATGGAAGTACATCCATGTACTTTATATATATATATGATCAACAGATGGCGTTTTACCAAAAAACACCGTCAAAGCATGTTTGTTTACATAAACGTCAGAGTAAGCATTCACTACCTCTTTCGTTAATTCCACCTTCAGATCATGATTTCAAGCTATATATGTGTGTGTGTGTAAAGAAACACTAAATAATATAATCAAACAGATAAACTCCAAACATCTATGTGGAAAATTTAGTAATATGTTCTGAATTTTTTAGTATGTAGAAACTAAAAGTTTATCTCTTCAGTTAAATTTTATTTGATGTTTAATTTTTCTTTAAATATGTGGTAGTTTATTGTTTTTACAAAATTACTAAAATAAGTAGCAATTAACTCTGTCTTTGTAAATTAGTTAGAAAGTTGGTTTGAATAAGACTTCACGGATACCTTTACTAATCACTGAATAATCAATAGTATAATTCTGTCTTGTCAATCTCAAGACCAGAAATTTGATTGATTGCTTATTATCCTCCTTGTCCATTATCCATTTTATTTTAGGAAATTGTTTCAGTTTGTTTAACATTTCTTGAATCAGCTTAGGAGAAGCACAAACAAAAACATCATCCACATTTCTTGTGTATATCACATCTTTATTAGTGTCTAAAAAAGGTTGACTAATATCTCTTTAAATGAACTCTACTGCTAATCTACTCATGCCACTAATAGAAAATCATGTGGCCAATTTGTAGTCATAATATAAAAGCCAATCATTTAATCTAAAAACATAGCCAATTTCTAGGTCAATTTACACATGCAAATATGCAAATCTATTATAATCAGTGACTAGTTTAATGTACTTTTGTATGCATGAGGATATATTTGATAATATTCACTTTAGTAGTGCTTTGACAAAGATAGTCCATATCAAAAGCCTGGCTTAGCAAAGTAATAAATATTGTTTTAGACAAAAATTATTATTTAGTTTTTATCCTATCTGAAATTTAAAAAAAATCAAATGGTGACTGCTACATATGTATTGACTATGGATCAGTACAAAGCATACTGATATACACATATCTGGGAACCTCAAACTTAACCAATGTGAAACTATGCTAGCAGTCTCTTTCTCTTGTCACCTCTACAAGCTTTTTAATTAAGTTGAATCTCAATATTTATAACAGATACTCTATAATTACAAATTGATAAACATACAAATTAAAAATAAACTATTCTTTTTTTAATTAATAAAACAAGATTATAATTGTAATATAATGTTGTTTTTATTAATTCATAAAAGCAAAATATATTCAAAAATAATTCCTTAATTATTTTTTTAAATCTCCTGCAAATACAAAATATATTGAAACTAATTTGTAATTATATTTTGGATTATTTTTATCAACTAGTTTTAATTTTCAATGTTTTTAGAAAAATTCAAGTATTAATATACAAGATATTATGCAATGTCTCAAGTGATATTATTTGTCTCTCTTTTTCAATTGTTTCTGACTTGACTAGTGACAATATTATCATGAAAATTAAATTACTGATCTTTAGATTTGTGAATACTGAATTTAAAGTCATACTCTAACTAACAAAACTACTCTGTCAAACATGTTGTAACTAATTTTTATAATTACATTTCCTTTAATAAAAACATCTTTATTTTCACAAAAACAGTTTTCTCTTTTTTTGATATATTAAATGTTTAGATTTTTGGAAGAATCAATAATTAAATAATCTATCAATAACAGGGAGATCTTTTTATTTAATTTTAAATAATTTTCTTCAAAATATCAAAAAATATTATTATCCACTTAACTAAAATTGAAGTTATTTCCCATTTTATTTTTAAAATCTATAGAAACAACTTTTGTTTTGGTTTTTTTTTTTTTATCAGTCATTGGCATTTGAAAAATCATGAAAATTTTTTTTAGAAAAGAGAAACTAAAATTAATGTTAGTAATATTGTTACATATATGTAGGCATTAATTAATTAATAAATGTTATATTTTAATATAATAGTATTCACATATAATGCTTAAAAATATCACAAATATCACCTTTTGTTTAACATAATAAATACTATGTTATAACAAGAACAAATCAATAACATTAATAACATATAACAAACCACTATATTGAATAATAATGATGCACATCAGTATGCATTGATAAGCTGAAGATAACACAAAGCTCAAAGTAAGTGTTATTAAACATCTGTGATGAAACATTGTTTTTAGAAATAATGTTTCCAAATCTATAGTCAGTCTATAAAAGACAAAAAAAGGATTTTAAAACTATGTCCAGGTGATAAAATGAGAAGATAAAAGCTAGTTCTGAAATACAAAAGGAAAGATAAAATATTTAGAAAAATTGAAGCTAAACATGTTGATATTAAAAGTTTCACTGCATTATTACTAAATTTACTGTATATTCCAATGAATAAGTGACTGGTTCTCCAAGGTTCTTGCCATGCCATCTCTAAATCAATATTTGTGCTATATAGTTATGTTGGTTATCTATTCAACAAAAATTTGAAAGTGCTAACATATTTGGATCATGAATTACAACCTGAAATATGACTGTAAATTTCATATCTTTATCATTCATCTTCAATGCTGTTTCTGCCATCACAAAATCTAGCAAACCATTTGAAAACATACGGATTCATTGTCATATACAATTTGGATCATTTTAAATATTCTACATCAGTTTTGTTCAGTTTAAAATAAAATTTAATGTTAACATGATCTTTTATCACAGGATAAAATACAAAACACACTGTCACATTTTATAGTTATAACTTGTGATTCAGCCACATTAGTGCCTTAAATTGTTTCTAGTGAATAGCTAAAATTCATAGCTATAGGACACATGCATTGTTTAAGAAATAGTACTGCAGGAATCTTAGAATAAGAATTAATCACCTTTTCATATAAACATGCTGTTTCTTTTATAAAAGGTCTTTCATTCCACTTTTTAAAAGTATTGTCTCTAATAGTTATTTTTGTTGTTATTAAAGTATTTTTTATACTATGGTAAAGATAAGGTATCATTTGTAATACAAGGAAAATTTTGTGCTGGTTAAAATCTGGAATAAACCTAGGGCTCAGCATCAATAAGAGTGGAGCCCTTCCTTCACTGGTAGCACTACCAGTAGTGAATATGTCAAATTTAGATGAACTTAATACATTTATTCTCCATTCACAATTGTTTATTGATTAAAAATTGGATGGTTGACTAAATTGCCTAAGAAATTATTATCCGGAAGAAATTCTAAGATTATGTATAAAAAAATTAAACACATCTAAGTTTCCAGATTTGAATTCCAGCTTAAGTTCATAAGGCATCATGAAATTAATGTCTGAATAGACTTCAGTGATATATAGAATGAGTTTATTTAGACTTAAAATATTAAAAATGAAAAATCATACACAATACATAAATATTAAAACAAAGATTTTTATTAATTCAAGCAATTATAGAAATATGCTTAAAGTAATCTTTTCAATAATTAATGCCCATAGGCTTGATTGATGTCATAACTGACTTATTGCGAGATGACAAACTTACTTTTAAAGAATTAAATTGTATGTATTTCTAGTAAGTAATTTAAGTTGTATACTTTTAAAGTCATTCCGGAAAATTTTTAAATATATTTTAATATACTACTATAAACAATTTTATTTCTAATCATCTTTTTATCTTGTTTTTAAAAAGTATTTTTTCATAATAATATGATGTCTCTCTGACTCTGACTTTTTTTTAGGCGGGGGGGGGGGGGATAGGGGGAACGGCCTAAACACACAGATGAGTAGAAAAGGGAAAATAAGTTGGATAAAATAAAATTTAAAAATATAGAAATGTTAAAAAATTATATATATAAAAGATTTATTTAAAACATTAAAAAAAAAAGATCTTGTATTGTATATATATTTATAGAAGGAAAAATTATGAGAAACAAGTTGAAAAATGGAAAGAAAAAATTTGATCGATGTTCTCAAAAAAAAAAGGGGGGGGGGGATTTAGCTTTTGAAAAACAAATTCAGGTATATAAATATATAAAAAAAAATTTTTCCGGTTTATATGAAGGTTTTTTTTTTTTTGTAAAAGCACTGATAATAGTATTAGTAACATTGAAAAAATATTTAATTTTGTTTCTATTGTGGAACATTTAAAATGAGCCGTAAGCAATAGCGAGTAAAAAGTTTAAATTTAAAAAAAAAATAAAGAAGTTTACATTGTTTATCAGAAATATATTATTTACTCTATATTAAGCATATTCTACAAAACAAATACAACAAATCAGTTTCTGATTAGTGAATTTTTATTTTACTATTGCAATGGAATTGCCATGGTGGATGAAATTGCGTAGTTATAAAAATTAATTTCTTAGGTTCCCAGAAATATCTATCAACATAGATGCAAACAACTTAGTTAATGAAGGCATTTATAATAAGTTCTTCTTTATACTAATGTCTGCATTTTTAAAACTTTTACTTTTTTTTTTCCAATAAGTCAATACTACCACAAAATATATTTCTCCATAAAAATAATTTTATTAATAGTTTATAGTAGTCCTATGAAAAAAGATGTTTTACTCCGAAAGATTTAATTTCTATCTTAAAAATGAATAATTTTAATGTTCATTGATACTATGATAAAATACCCAGAATTTTTTTTAAGTTATGTGCCTTGAAAATAGAACTATTTGCAACATAAATGTCATGACTACTGAAAGTGAAAATTTTGTTTTGCTTATTCTCCTCCTAAATATAACAAAATACAGTCAAATTGGACAAAGTAATATATAACAGATATAGCATTCCAAGATTTTTCAAGAAATAATATTATTAATTAGATTGTAGTTCATTCACAATTTGAATTTGTTGGCAATATAAATTAATTAGAGATCTTACAGTATAATCATTCTATATATTAAAAATTATAAAAGGGAATAAAAGAAAAAAATGAAATAAATTGTCTTTTTCTCCTTTCAAAAAAAAAAAGATAAAAAGACAATTTTATTTCAAATGATGAAGAAGAATAAATTTGATTATATATAGTAATAACTGTACTATACATGAAGCTGAACTATTTTAAGATTATTTTAACTTGTAAATTAAAAAGATTTTATATTTTAAACAAAATAGGCTAATTTATTTATAATTATCATATATAAACAAAATTCAGCATAACAAATAATTATTATCCTAACTTTTTTTTCATTTCTCTAATAATACGTAATAATAATTGAAAGGTTGCTAGTCTTTCACATGCACCGTCAGTTGTTTCTCAGACAGCCAATCAGATTTTTAAACAGCTGTCTTAAAAACGATCAGGCCTTGACACACGACAGAGATTTTGATAAGAAAAGGATGATACCAACCTTCTCTCTACTTAACTTTTATATATATAAGCCAGTCTTAAGCATCTTGGCCTGAAATCTTGAAGATATAAACATATTCATTTATTACTCACTGAGTTTTTAATTTACGATATTACAGCGCGAAATCTTAGATTTACTACACCGCAATTTTCTAGATGTTAATATAATTTATCAGCAACATATGTAAATAACATTTATCTAAATCACATGTTGTTATTAAATTAGTAATAATTGAAAGGTTGCTAGTCTTTCACATGCACCATCAGTTGTTTCTCAGACAGCCAATCAGATTTTTAAACAGCTGTCTTGTAATCAGCCTTTTGTTTTAAGGTCTAAGAGTAACCATCTCTGACTGTGTTAAATTAATTAATCCTCAATATTAATGAAACTTTATTTAATATATAATGTTCTATGGTTTTCTATATTATTGTAAACATTTGTAGAAATAAAAAAACATCTGATTGTTTTTCATAAACAATTTTGATTAAAAAAAAAAACTAATTACAGCTAAGGCAGTAGTTAGAATTGGAAAGTTAATTGATAGTTTAAATAAAGTTGTCATCAAGCAGTAAGCTTTCACAAACAAGCTTTGCAGTGTAGCATTTTATACACTAAGAGTGGACAATATTTTTCAATAATGTGCCATTTTTCTCACAAATAAGTTCATATAAATCATACAATTTTTGTGCTACTATGTAATTTTTGGTAAAATATGATATATTATAGATAAATAGTACTTAGCAATTTTTATAATATAATAATATACTTTTAACTTTATCTTTCTTATTGCATTGTCAAATCCATATAATATTAATATCACTTATGTTCTTTATTATTTTTACAATGCTTCATATAATTACAATCCACTATTGACAGTTTCGATTGCCCCAACAATCTTCTTCAGAACTTTTATTTATATTTTCAGATCTTAATTGCTAACTATTCAAACTTTTAAATTAAAAAAAAAAAATTAAAAATTGGAATAGTTAGATGTTAAGATCTGAAAATATACGTAGAAGTTCTGAAGAGAATTGCTGGGGCAATCAAAACCATCAATAATGGATTATAATTATATGAAACATTGTAAAGGTAATAAAGAATGTGAATGATATTAATATTATACAATAATATATTACAAAGAAACATTAAAGTTTAAACATTATTTAATTTAATACCATTTCTGATCTGTATTAATTTCACTACTTTTAATATTTAGCCTTAAGTTTGTAAATAAAAGCAATTAACATTTTTTTAAATTTGTATCAGCCAGTCATGGCAATGATTCTTTTTATATTTTATTAATTTTATGATGAAAATAACTTCCACAAAAAAATAAATCTGCAAGACTTACAAAAGATGAACAATTCCAAAATGAAAGTTAAAAATTACTAGTTGTGGATTAAAAACATGACAACTATGTACTTATAGAATGAACACCATTAGAACAAAAATCTTTTTTTAGCTTCACACATTGAATTTAAATTTTTGTTATAAAATGTTTTTCTGAGTACCTATAAAGATTGGTTTTTCAATATTATAGATTGGCCATCATTGCTATAGACAAATTCCAAACATTATTGGTATACATGAAATTTTGAATGATTGGTTGATTAAATAAAACTCTTTATAATCAATTAGTGAACATTAATTTCACTCTCAATGGAATTATTTAATTCCAGATTATTTGAAATTAAAAGCTGCAATAAATTTATAAGAAAAAATATAACAAGAGAAGATGCCATCGACTACTGGCTACATCATGAGCATGCTTACAGATCATTTATTCATCCAAAAATTTCATCAAGAAAAAACATAGGTGAGATATTATAAATTGAAATTTAAACTGATGATCAAATCTTTAACTCACTTTTAATAATTTATGCTTTCTATGAAGAAATTGCTCAATGTTCAGAAATTTGATAATATATATAATACTTGTTATTCACAATATTTTTTAAATTATCTAATAATTATCTAGTTTGATAGCAAATCTTACATATGAATATAAAATTACTAACCTGTTCAATTTAACCTATAATAATAAAAATTAAAAATAATTTCAAGTGAAGTTCATCCTATTAAGATCCTTATTTGGGGATCTTATTCTTATATCAATATTTGGATAATAATTCTCATTCGTAATTGGAAGTTTCTGTACAATTTTTATACTCATAAATTAAATTGTAAATAGCCAACTAATGCACCAATTATTATTATTAGTTCAGTAGTTAATTAATTCAATGTTTGAATAATTTATACCCTAAGATTAATTATTTCTGGTTATCTTAAATTTGTTAGCTTCCTAATAGGCTTAATACAATCTGTTTCTAATCATTTATATAATAGAAAACAATGTATGATTGTTTTCATTAGTAGATGCGATAATATAAAAGAAAAACAAATACTTACAGCTAAGATAAATGGAGTTGGACAGCCAACTGACAGTTACTGAAAATTCAATCAATTATCACCAAGCAGTAAAGTCATTGCTAAAATCGTTGCTGTTTAATGCTATATTCCATAGATATATTGCTGCCAGCATCAATTTTACATGGATTTTAAAATGACACACTTTACTATAAAAACACTTTTAGATTGTTTGGTGAACTTTATATTTTTTATTATTATATCATCAACAAAATTATTCATATCCAGATTAACTGAAATTGGAAGATTCAATAAATTTATAAAAAGAAATAGAACACAAAAAAGATTCCATCAAATATTTTCTACAAATATCAACTAATGATTTACAAGTAGCAATAATTAACTGTTTATGATAAATTTCAATAAACGTTATTTAAGGCAAGAAAAAAAGAAATATGTATCAACAATTCACATGTAACATTTTCTTTTAAATAATTTTTATTTTCATACTTTAGAACCTTTAATATGTAGAAATTAAGTGAGATGTATAATCTTTAATATTATTTTTTAAAAGTCATTCTAATATAAATCTTTATCTTTTATGTTGATAATTATTAAGCAGAATATCATTTCAATTATTGACCCATTTAATTTCGGCTATTAATAAATGTCTTTAATATTAATTTCAGGATAAACTTATTCTAACAAAATCTATTCTTATGAATCACATGCTTGTTCTTATATCGATTAGAAAATAATTATCATTCTTAATTACTGGTTACAAATCATTTTATTTTTTACTAGCCGTACCTAGGCACGTGTTGCTGTGGCTCAGTCTGGTTAAATGGAAAAGAAAGAAAAGAGCAAGCACACATTTCTAATATGTTTAATTTCACAATGCTTGTGGGTATACAATATTGTTTGTTGTTCCATTGTCTGTGCAGATATAGAGATTATCTGGTTTGCTGACTCTAGAACATGCAACATATAATTGTCCATGTGAGAAGCAAGATCTAAACCGCACAATTCTAAAGGTTGGCCCTGAGCTTTGTTGATGATGATTGCAAACGCCAATCGAATTGGGAATTGCAATCTCACACGAAATAATTCAATCAAAATGAAAATAAATCGAAATCTATGAAAATTCAATTTAACAATGCACTGCGAACATTGAAATGGAATAGTAAAATATTTAGTATAGCATGTGTTGCTTTTACATCCCACAGATAGCGCAGCTTAAAATATTTAGTATAACGTGTTGTTTTTACATCCAACAGGTAGCCTATTTTTCCAAAAAAGCATGTTTTTATCTGTCACAGGTATATAATAGTAAGTATATATAAACACGTGCGTATTGGAATGCAACATTGTGTCAAAATTTCAAAGCAATCGGTGAAGAACTTTCGGAGATTTAAGATTTTGAACAAACGAACATTTACATTTTTATTTATATAGATTTAGAAGTAAATATTGTTTAAGGTATAAAATATGAAAATAAAGATTGATTATGAAGAATTAGAAGAAGTTAACAGTTACAAATACCTAGGTCAGATTATTAATACAGATGGAAACATAATGGAGGAAATTAATCATAGAATTAAACTTGGTTGGAGTGCTTTTGGTAGAAATAACTTGATACTAAAAGGAAATATACCTATGTGTTTGAAAAGAATGGTTTTTAACAAATGTGTTTTACCAGTTCTTACTTATGGATCTGAGACTTGGACACTTAATAGAAGAGCAATACAGAGACTTCAGACCACTCAAATGAGTATGGAGAGATGTATGTTGGGAGTAACAAGAAGAGATCAAAAACGCAATGCATGGGTAAGACAACAAACAGGTGTTACTGACCTTATTGAAAAAATTAAAAGATTGAAATGGAGTTGGGCTGGACATATTGCTAGAAGAAATGATAATAGATGGACAATTGAAATTTTAAACTGGATTCCAAGAGATTGTAAAAGACCCAGAAAGAGACCACATGTGAGATGGATGGATGAATTAAGAAAATGTGCAGGGGTGTTGTGGAAAAAAAAAGCTAAAGATCAGAGAAGATGGATTAAACTTGGAGAGACCTTCATCCTGCAGTGGATTGATAATGATTGTTGTTGATGATGATGATGATATATAAGCGATGACAGAAAGAATCCAAGCGTCATGATTTATAATTAATGATACGCGAGTAAATAGCATTCAATTAAGTAGTCTTGGAATAATTTATTGAAAATATATATATAAGTTCTCTAATGATGAATAACGGTTACCTGAATAACAAATTATCTAAGTATAATTCTCAATATTTAAAATGCATTTGGCTAGTTACTAAAAATTAAAATTAATTTATTCCTTAGTACAGGCATAAATATTGATACCAAAAGTTTGGATAGTATATAGATAAGTAAATAGACTTTAATTAAGTCAATAAGCATATATTACATATACAAATGCAAGTGTTAAGCCTGTACAATGTATTAACTCAATAAGAAAAAAGGACTCTCCAACTGCTTCTCATAGAGAAAAAGTGAATCAAAAAGATTACTTGCCAGAATTTCGAATTCCCAGTTGATTTTAATCTCAAGCTAAAAATGTCTAAAAATATTTCCAACCAATATTGGATAGCTATCTAGTTTGGCTAAAAACGGTTTCAACAACAACAACAACAACAAAAAACTTAATTCTTATTAAATTTTAGGATTCGAACCTATACTTTAAATTTTATTTAGTGCAAATTCGAACTTAAGCTTTAAATATGGCAAATATATGTGCTGTGTGTTCCAGGAGACTTTTATAAGACATAGAACATAGTTTTAAATATTTATTTAACATTATTGTTTTATTTTAAATATATACTTTTAATAACAATAATGTTTTGAATTATTTTATTTATCTGCAGCTAAGCATGCTTTCTTAGCAGATATGTTTTTTTCTGTTAATGATATCAGAATTAAAAAAATTTGATAACAGATATCTTAAAAAATAAGTATTGGAGTTGGTAAGAGGGTTAACATGTGAATAGCCAACTTAAGTACCAATTATTGTTATTTCATTATTTCTTTAATCACAACTTGTTAAAATCTTGATTACATCTGTGATCTCACATTTTTAGGCTGAATCGCAATATATATATATATGTATTTATTATGCGTGTACATAAATATAAAAATAGCTAAGCCATTTTAACCAACTCTTTCCATTACTTAAAATTAGTTTTCCAATTAGTATGTTCAATATCCATCTATTTCTGTTAAATATTTTTTGCTTGGTTAAAGTATAGGATATTTTACTTGCTCTATTTTGTTCTATGATGTTACATTTTTTTTTCTACTATTCTTCATTTGAAGAATCTTTTACAATAGCTTCTAATTAATACATTGTACAGGCTTAAACCTGCATTTATATATGTAATATATGCGGGATTCGACCTCAGACTTTCACACGACCCACTACTCTCAGTGCCATCTCATATTGCTTCTAATATATTCTCAGTGACCACATATATTTATTCAACTGATAGCAAACACCAGTAGTATTCTTGTTATCTTTTAATATTTTACACGGTTAATTCGAAAAATTACTATGTATTATAATATATATACACACATAAATGTAAATGAAAAGTGCTATATTCATTTCAAATTACTTTTGATAATAGTTTATAATGTAAATTGTAATAACTTACTTTAATTTTAAGTAATCTTATAATAATATGTTGCGCTCTCTATTGATCTATAGATTTATTAACACAAATGAAATCTGTAGCTTATTAGTATACACTTCCTACACATTCATTTGTAAATAAATTGAAATTTAAAATTAAACACCATTATTCATTCGTTACACTCTTGCTAATAATTATTATTTGCATTTAATCATTCTTTACGGACTTTACACTCAAACTAAATTTTAAAACGTATAGAATTAATATGAATAATAAACTTAATAATGATTGTTGTATTTAAGTTCCAATTTACTTGTGAGATGTCGCCCCAATATATTTACTTAATTTGATTAAAAGAAGCCTCTCTCAGACGATGGATGATGTGTCCAATCACGGAGTCGACGTTGTATTGTATAGTTGCGAATAATTATCATTCAGCGTTTCAAGAATTATTAAACTTTATTATTTATAAATGAAATATTATTTTAGCTTTTGGTTACATTCTTGCTGAAAATCACGAGCGATTTAAAAACCAAGCACTTAATAAGCTTTAAATGTCATGGTAATGATTTAAAAGCTGTTTAATAGACTACATGAGTAATCAAACAATGTTTTCTATTAAAATGCTCTTTACATTTCATTCATTTTTGTAAGTTGTTTGAACAGTCTGAAAAGTTTGTGCGTATATATCTATGCTACGTAGTGTAGGTAACTACTAGAAAATTATAGTAGGAGTTTTTTTATTTGTTGTTTTTAATAAAATGACTATTAATTGTAATTTACAAAGATTAATGTAAAAAAAGTAGACTAATTTTATAAACACTACACTATAAGCTGATATATCAAGCAAGATATTTTAAAACTTAAAACATATTGCTTCATGTCTTAATTAATATATTGGAAGTTTAAACAACATAAATCAAGTTTTTATTATTTTTGTCACGGAGCTGAAGAAAAAAAAATCAAATATGAACAATTTAAAGTCAATGTTTCCATGGGTATATGTTTATATAATATATAAAATAAAAAATTAAAAGTATAACTGATGCAAACATACAGCGTATGGAAAGAGTTTAGATGTTTCATATTAGCAAATCATTCCTTAGTTGGTAACTACTTGTATTTATTTTGCTACCTTGGCTGTAAATTATTCATCAATTAGCCTAGATGTAATAAGCAGCCATAATAAACATTTGGGGAAATCGTTTTTGTCTTATATTTCTTTTTATAAATTTGTAGTAGTTTTCCATTTCAAATAATCTGGATTTGAATAAGGTCATTCCTAGTATAACCATAGAAAGAAAATAGTATTTACCCATATGATTCAAGAGAGTTATTTAGCCAAATATTATTCAAACATATATATGTATTAATAGTGGCAGCAAATTATACTACAGCACTGCAGAGCATATTTGCATGAGCCTATTGCTTGGTGACTACTTGCTTAATCTGAATTAATTTTTCAATTCTAACAAACAAGTGCTATAGCTGTCTGTAATACTTTCTTTTATACTTTATGTTTATAAAAACATTTACACTAATGAAGATTAACTAATTTAAGATAATTAAATTTCTCTTTGTGTTTAAAACCAAATGGTATATACAAAAATAAGTTTACAAACATAACCATGAAATGAGGAACAAAACAAATAAATGACAACAATAATTACTTGAATAAGCGTAATCATATATTATTAAAAACCAGTCAACACTTAGACAATCCCAATATAGATAACAATCACCAATCTCAAACTCTTGTCAAGACAACCACGTTTTAACAATAAAGGTAGAATCTTATATATATATATATATGTGCGTGTGTGTGCGTGTGATAATTACATATATATGATAATTATAAATAAATTAATCTATTTTATTTTAAAATGTAAAACGTCTTAAATTTATATATTAAAACAAGCAAAACTCTCCATACAGTAGTGCCACTCAGTGCAAGCCAGAGTAATCAATGGATGCCAGAAGGCTTGTGCATAAAATGCCTATCTAGTGCTTACTCAAAGCTCCTCACTGATGAAGGCTATAAGACAGAAACTAGTCTGGGGACATTGGATGAGTAGGCACTAGATAGGGATTTTATGCACAAGCCTTCTGGCACCCATTGATTACCCTTGCTTGCACTGAGTGGCACTACTGTATGGAAAGTTTTGCCTGTTTTAATAACAGTTATGAGCAAGCATAGGAAATGGTGATCATGTGATGAAATTGATATATTAAAAGGAAATAATCAAATTGCTAAATTTAGTCATCATCTTATAAATAAGTTTTAAAATTTTGTGATCACAATATTTAAATAGAAAGTTGAATCATCATTTGATAAGGATATTCAAATTTAGGATGTTGTAAGCCTCTAAATTATGTAATGATTAGAGGTTAGTCAAATGCTCATAAAAGTCAGTCTATCTTTTTTGAAGTTCACATTAGGAATATTATTAATTGATCGGCTGGTTGTATACATATATAAAGAAGTTTGATATTATTTGAACAGAGAATCTTTGTTCAGATACTTTTAAAAAAAAACTTAGCAGAGCATATTCATAATATCCATTCTGTATGTTCTTATTATTGCAGCTCATGATAAACATATATGATCTTATTGATACCCTTGTATCAATTTGGTAAATTTTTAGCTAATACTTCTTAGTTTAAAACCATAAATGTAAATGCATTTTTTTCTAATGCTTAATAGTTTCTAGGACATCTATTGGGTTTTTTTTTTTTTGAGGAAGTAATGTATGTGCATATGAATGGTTATCTTTTATATATATTTACATGTGTGCTAGATAAAAATAAATTATATCTTTTTTTAGCTGAAGATACTATAAAATTATGACCCAAAACTATGTTTAGTAACAAAAATCAGAAAATAATAAATATCTCCAATTGGGGAACCAAGGTTGCCATTTGATGCTGACCATTTACTTTAGCCACTTATAAATGTAGATAATTTAAAACTGAAGAAAGACTGTGAGGATTTGAGAACATTCTAATATTACCTAGGTCATTGCTATAAATCTACAAAATATTTTGACAGAGAAACAAGACTAATTAATTATTACAAGTATTAGGAGATACCGTATAAAGTTTAATTACGAGAGAGAACTTTTATGTTATTTTTGATCAATTAAAGAATATTTTTAAAATGTTATGAATAATTTTAATGGAAGAATTAAAAACATTTGAAAGATCAAAGTACTATAGAAAATCCTAAATATGAAATCTGAAATAAGTGAAAACATAAATTTGTAAAATTTGACAAAAAGAAAAACTTTAGCTATAATTTATTTGCAAAAAAAAAAAAAAGATCCAAAAAAAAAGTGAACAGGGAAGCTTCCAAATAAATGTAAGGGAGAGTTAATTTCCATTATAATTTAACACTACATTGAGCTTAACAATTTTTACATAGTATATAATATTTGATTATTGATATGTAAAGTATGGGTTAATTTGATCTAAAAAGGCAAAATTTATTTAAAAGTTAGCGTCAATAAATGATATCTAATTTATAAAAATAGTCATTAAATTTAAGCTTCAATTTAGATAATATTTATAATATTGGCATATTTTGAGGATGTCTTAAACTTAAAGAGATTAGGGAAATAGGAAATATGTTTTTGAAATCAGTTATAATAAACACATACAGAAAAGCAACAGATTATTAATATTTTTTTTATTGACAGAAGATATCTTATGCAGAATAGAAGACATTATGAAAAATATTAAATTGCCTTTTTTTAAAAAAAAAAAAGTGAACATTTAGAATTTTGTAAAATTATAAAAAATAGTTACTAGTGTAAAATAGTTAAAATTTTGCATAAGAGAATAAAAAGCTCAAAGAATTGAAATATTATCAGAAGAAAAACTATTTCTATTGCACTAAAAAAAATAGCATTATTACTAAAAGCAAGTATGTCATGAAATTTATAAAACAATTTTAGAAAGAGTTAAATATTAATAGAAAACAAATATCCCATTCAGTTACTGAGAACAATATTTTAAATGCTACAAATTTAAAAAAAAGAAATGAGATATACAATTAATATATTAAGAAAGGAGAAATTTCAGAAAAAGATAAAATAATTATAGATATTCACAAGTAATGAAGTATAAAAAATATGAAATCCATCACCAAATCTCTAAGTGTTATGAATTTACCAGATGACTGGTGTAATACAATAGAGATGTTGATATTTAAGCAAAGTAAAAACCAAGATATTAGAAATTACAGTCTTATCATTTTCTGTTTATTCTTAGATCATCACATATATCAGGTACAGAAAACTATATTTAGACCAACTAAAAATAATGCTTTTGATGTATATCAGCTCATAAATATGGTACAAATCTAATAGTGAAATGCCAGAGATATTTTTTTTTTACCACAATGGCTGGGTAATATAACATAGCCTCTGGGAATTTTTCTGATTAGTTTTTAAGGTTTTTTTAATGGGATTCAAAATTTTTCATTTTACATATAAGCATTAATAGTGATATTAGTGCATGAGCATTGGCTTAATCGCTAATATCACTATTACAGTATTAAAACATAGTGCTATATAAAATAATATTTCATTATATATAAGCATTAATAAAATTGTAAAAAACAACAACAATGTGTATAAATTACAACATTCCATGAATTTATAAATTAAGACATTTGATTTAATAATCGTTTCTGCTATGAATCACATTGGGAGCATCTTAACATAGGCTCAAAATATTGTCAAAATTTAAAAAAATATTGACTAAAATGCAATGTAGTGATTGAATTATGTGTCTATCTTGAAAATATTAGTATTGATAAAAGTTTATCACATATTAATTTTATCTTTTCAAATCTTTTTATAGTATTCTGTGAATTAAAATAGGAGCAAAGGAAGTAAAAGTAAATGGAGATTATCCAAGTCACTTAGATTTTGCTGAAGTTGCATTTATTTTTGAAAACAATGCATCAAAAGTTTAGGAGTTGTAAAAAAAATCTAAATAAGCATAAATTAAAGTTAATAGTAAAACCCAAAAAAGTAAAATAATGGCTATGGCCTTTCAAAGAAAAAAAATATTGATAGTACATATTTTTAAAAAAGTTCTTAAATGTAAATACATTGATCATATTAATAATATAGATTAAAAACATGAATGAAATTCATTAAAAAATGAAACTTTCAGAGAGTAGTTTTTCAAGAAATTGACTTAATATTAGAAATAAATATATCAATATGCTTGAAACAAAATTTCTGATAAATATGTCTCACTAATGCATGTAGATGAGAGTGAGAATTGAAAATATAATAGAAGAGAAACATAGAATCTGCTTCCATGTAAGTGAAGTATGAAGAGATGTAAGTTGGGATTCATTTCGATGAATTACAGGTAGAATATATGTGTAAAACAACAAACTTGCATTACTAATATTTTGAAAGAACTAAGATTTGAAATAAAATCAGGATCACAGTAGATTGATAATTAAAACTCTTAAACTGTATCACAAATATTATAAAAGATCTAAAAAGAAATATATGATGATAAAATAAGAAAGATTGGTACTTATGTAGATTTGCAACATATATTAGACCTGCAGCACATTTTTACATTCATATCAATCTGCTGACAACTTTCTGATCTTTTGATCAGACCAAAATAATATGTACACTTGGATCATGTATACATATTTTTTCACCAGATTTACAAGGTTATTGGCAGCCTGAATATATATGTGGAAAGATGCTGCAGGTTTAATATCTGTTGCAAGCCTAATACTACAACAATTACTAAATTATAAAAATACTGTAAAATATTACCCCAAAACAGTAAAATATACACATATGGTGCTTACTATATAATATATAAACATATGATGCAGAATATATGACTCAAAAAAATCAATCTTAAAAAGTAAATTATGCAATTCCCAAATGTTACTTTAAATACAGACTAAACAGTCACTAAATTACAAAAAGTAGTCTAAAATATTATCAAAAAAACTTAAAATACCCCTCCTCCCATGGATCTTAATGTAACACTTGTGCAATAAAAAAATCGATCTTAAAAAGTAAATTATATAATATTAAAAATATGAATTTGACCAAAATAATAAAATCTTAAAAAGTCCATTTTTAACAACAGTAAAAATAGGATTTGCTGTACAAAAAATATGTAATCAATGACATGTTTTTACACAATTCCCGAATGTTAATTTAAATATGAACAAAACAAACACTAAATTACAAAAATTGTTTAAAATATTATCAAAGAAATTGAAAATATACACATAAGTTACTTATTGTGTAATTTATAAGAGGAATTTTGTGATGAAACATTGAATTTGTCTGTTCTACTTTATTTTAAGTGGACCAAAGTTTTTGTGCCAGCATGGAGACTAAACTAAATATTTTCCCCCAAAAATGTGATTGTGCAGTATCTCACCTGAATGGGATTTTCTCCTCCTCCCGAAAATGGTAATAAGTAAATGTTTTTTTTTAAAAAAAAAAGAAAATAATCATAAAATAAAGAAATATGATAAAATTGGAATACTTTTATTAATCGTTCATTCTGGTGGAGATATTTTTTTGATTTCATTACAAAAATGAACACATCATCTTTGTAAAGTTTCTGCCACATAAATTCAGCCAAATATGAATCTAGGTGTGTTGTTGCCACACTGTTCCTCGCTGGTGCTTATTATGCCATTTCACTGAACTCCAACATCTTTCAATGTTTTGTATGTGAACCCCAGTTTCTGGATTCAAGAAATTATATGTATGGTTCACATGATAATGATCATAACCAGCATTTCTCAATTCATCACTTTTATAGGCCTTCCAACAATCTGAATATATGGTATAACCCTCTTTTACATTTTGTTTGATAGTTTTGATCAGAGTTGCCACTGTCCTATCATTAATTCTAATGATAACTTAAAGAAAATCAGAAGAAAAAAGAAAACCTAATATACTTACTCATTTAAAATCAAATGAATCAAACAAAAATGCAAATCTTGAAGTAAAACTATGGAATGCAATTGAAATCTGAACAATAACTAACCTTGAATTAAAAGTATGATAAAAACTGTTATCAGAATGAAATTTGGACAATAAGTGAGACTGTCAAAAAATGTCACACACAAAAAAATATGTTTTGATACGAGATCTGATTAAAAAAAACACATTTTGATATCACATCGGATAGCATCACAGAGTTTATTTGATATGATCGCAAGTTTAAACATTTATCATGGATGTGAAAAGGCCTACCATCTCCTCTACATTGCAGGTCTAATGTGTAAGTACTGAAAGATTATATAAATAGGGTCATTATGTGAATGATTTTTACAAAAATCAAAGTATCACTAATGAAATCAATACAAAGTTTCTTTCTACCTGAAGAAGGTAATATATTTCTAGAAAATATTTTTAAAAAACTTTGCACTGTATAAAGAGCTTTTTATATTTATTATTGTTTTCTAGTATTGCTTAAAGTTATTTCTGAAATGATTTTCAATGAAGATTCAAAAAATTATCAAAATGAATCAATGCAGGATGTTTCATATACAGAAAAGTAAATCAAATATATTATTAATATAAGTGTAGAATTTTTTTTTCCAAAATATATCCACTCAAAATTATGGTATGTCTCAAACATCAAGTATGGAATATGTTTATGTATCTATGTGGTAGATGTGTGACTCTTGTTTTCTATGAGTTAGTATTATATTATATCGTTTTTATAGTCATTGCAATAACACTTATCTGACAAATCTGTTTATTCTGAGCCCTTTATGCTCCAACTAAAAATGGTTGGTTACCCATTTACCAGTCAATATTCAACAGCTAGTTAAAAGTGATTGTTTATTATGGGGAAAAAAAATTGAGCTTGCTACAAATTTTACACCTCTCAAAAAAGAAAAAAAAATTAATTTCATTCCAAATTTGAATCTGAGAACCTGAAAGTAAATAGGCAGTGCACTATCATTATTTCATGATGTAATTAAAGGGGATTTGAACACCGACTTTTAAGCTCCCTTAAATTATCCATTCTATCTTATATAACCGATACACATTACCACATACATGTGAAAAAGATGAATGATCTCCAATATAAATATTGTAAATTATAATATATTATCTATTACACTCTTTGCTACTCAAAATTTAATCTTTATATATATTTTATCACAATGTCCTAACAACTGATCGATAAATTTTTTTAAACTTTTTCTAACAGTTTAAGTGAAAAATAATTACCTTTATTATAATTGTAAATATATATTTATTTGAAATATCATTTTTCCTGTTCTTATAATGACTATTATAAAAGCATCTAACTTCTTTGATGTCCATTAGGTAGTTATCATCCCACGCTATCGCAATCAACAATAATTTCCTAAGTTTTGTAGACAGCCTGGTACCATTATATTTGTTACTGAATGTGACGTAGTTTAACCAAATTTCACACGCGTAGTAAGACCGCAGGCCTATTAGATATGATAATTCATAAAGTAATAAGTAGATACAAAGACCTTTAAAAAAATGACTCACTCTAAAGTAGCCTTAAGAGTAAAAAAAAAAATTACATATATATATCAAGGTTGCAAAATAATTGCTTCACCATTTTGGAGAGGGAAAAAACTAGATTAATTTATTTTTCACTTATCGCAAATAATCAGGCAATAAAAAAAATGCTGAATCTATTAATCTGTCGGTATATATTTGTAGATGAAATAATTTATTTTATATATGTGGTTAAACTTTTGAAAGAGTAATCAGTAAATGGTAACTCTCTAACATTTATAAAACTATTTTGCAAAATGATATTCAGTCAGTGAAGGCCAGTATTAATATGATCTCTGGCTGAAAAGTTTTACTTGGTAATGGATTTATATAATTATAAATAGTGTCCGCTGTGAGGCGTCTGGTACTACGATGATAGATTGTGTTTAAACATCTCTTTCCAATTTAATTTTAAAAAAAAAACGACTGCCAAAATGAAAAGTCTTTAATTGTAATGAAAATTCACCTTAACTTTTTTTTTGTCTGTCTTACTTTTTTTTTTTAATTTTTCCCCTCATGAGTCATAGCATCAGCCAGGAAGCGAACCTGCTATCCCGGGACAACTGCTTGTAAAGCAGCTGTCGCTGACCTCTCGACCACCTATGCTTTTCATTTGAAATTAGGAAACATACTTATTTTAGAAGCCATCATTATTGTCATTTTTAATTATTATTAATTCATTGCAAGATGAAGATGCTTCCAAGTTTAAAATTCAGTTTTGCACTAACAAATTTCCTTACTTAATCGATTCATCATGCATGTGATCTCTTTTTTGATCTTTTGCAATCTCTTGCAGAAGTTTAAGACTTCTATTATCCAGATATTTATCATCATCTTTTAATAAAATGTTCAATCCAGTTTCATTTTCTTCTCTTAATTCTTTCAATGATATCAGTGACACTTATGTGTCTTTTCATCCAAATATTTCATTCGCTTCTTGTTATTTAAAACATATATCTTGCTATACTTCGTTGAGCAATCTAAAATCTCTGTATTGCTCTTCTGTTAAGCCTAAGTCTCAGATTTATAAATAAAAACTGACAGAATACATCTTTTAAAAATCATCCATTTCAAATGCTTAACCATATTTTTTTTAAATGTTAAGTTATTTCTAGCAAAAGTATTCTATCCAAGTTTAAATCTGTGATTAATTCCATCCATGATGTTTATAACTGTATTAACTTCTTATATTTCATGATTATTAATCTTTATTCTCATCTTCTAAAAAAAATACATTGAACATTAACCTTTTTAGTATTTATCTTTAGTCTACTTTTTATTCTTGCAATAGTTTTGAAACAAACATTATTTGCACAAATAATCACATCATTCACCTAAAGCTAAATGATGCCTTAGTTTCCCATTGCAATCCACAAAATACTTCTTGTAAAATTGTTACAAAAAGTTTTAGAGTTATGAAATCATCCTGTTATATATTCTTGTCAATGTCATTTTTCATAGTATCATATAATTTAACCATTGCTATTGCATTTGATAAAAAATCTTCAGAATATGACAATGTCTTGGGTCTATATCTTGATAATCCAGTGCTTTAATCACTATAAAAATGCTTATAAAATCAAATGCCTTTTCATAATCTACAAATCTAAAGCATAACAGTAATTCATCATTATGGTCCTTATATAACTTTTCTCAATATTTTGAGGTTTTTCACTGTAGTAATCCTACTTTGAAATCCAACTTGTTGTTTTGATTGCTTTAAATTCAAAATTAATTATAGAAAAACAGCAATTATCTTAAGATTTTGTATAAAACTGATAGAAGATCGATAATTTGTAATTTATAACTAATATTATTATTGCATTTCCCATTCATCTGATATATCACTATCATTTAGACATGATATACAATTTTGATAATATTTTTTCTATTTTTTCATCAATTTCTTTTAAGATATCAATAATAATTTTATGACTTCCTGAAGCTTTTCCTTTTCTATATTTAATTGTGTAGCACTTCTTTATTTATAAATAAATTATTTGACAATTTAGAAGATGTAGTAACTATAATAATTATTTTGTTTTCTTGCTTTTTATTATTATATAATATCTTTTTTTCTCTCAGTGATGAAAGTTTATTCATTAAAAAAAGGTACAAATACAGTTAAATAAAAGGTTTACAAAGAATGGTAAAAATGAAATTCAAGAGCAACATGGTGAAAGGGGAAGGATACATATGAAAAGGGAAAGGGATGTGGAAGATGTGTGTTAACCATACACATCTTATTTGTTGATACTAGTTGGGTTCTGCTTCCTATGACTGAATATTAGGTCTTGCTTAGTAATCAAGAATTCAGTTGTATAATCTGAAAGTTTGTTGTTAAACTTTGGAATGTTCTCAATTATTATTGCTTGGAAGAGGATAAATAATTTGCAGCTTCAATGTCTCTGTTAGGTCTAAAACATCATTTGTATTAATTTTGTCTTTGAATTATTACTTTTTTGCTGATGAATCATTTCATTGTAATTCTGTGTTGATTTGAAAAAAAGAATTTTTTAATTTTGGGGCCCCCAATTCATCGGAAGTGGGCTAATAACTTCTGTTCTGATTATTGGGGAACCTTATTTTTGTGCAGGGAGATAACTTGAGTCTCATAATCTATAATGTTCAATTCTAAAATTGAGATCGAATTAAAATTTAAAATAATTTTCCGATCTACACTGTTTAGCCACATTCGGCAATTTCCGGTTTGACATGACGATGTCGTATCTTTTTTCTTATGAACAATTTAACACTGGGATTTCTTTTTTTTTTCTCTAGTTTTATAATTAATTTTTGTATCTATAATAATCCCTAGGCCATTTTCTGTCTTCCTTGACTGGTTTGCAGTCATAGAAACTTGTTTCACATTTCTAATATCTGATGCAATCATTCAATTCTTAAAACCGTCTTTGCTAACATTTTATTTTCCACATTTTCTATGAGCTTTGATGTCCAAATGATTTCTCTGTTTATTCTAACAAGACATTTGGATTTTTAGCATCTCTATTCTTTTTAGAATTATTTGGTTTGTTTTAAAATTATTTTCCAATGTTTTATGTTGTTCTAATGATTCCTAGAATTATTTAACCTAGCTTTTGCCTATTTCTAATGGCAGACATTTGCATAACTGGACCGATAGAAACTCTCAATTATTCTTGAGTGAAAACTGTTCCAAAATTTCTTATAAAGATGAAAAAACAATAAAACAGGTATTCACTTACATCTTGGTAAACTTTTCTTCTATGAATCCAAAATTGGACTATGACTTTGGTGAATAAAGCAGGGAGCCTGTAACAGTGAAAACTGGAGTCTCAGGCTCCTCTAGTGGACTGTATTATAACTCTTCCACATATTGGATAAAATGGTTTCACTTTTTAGAAGTAATTCCATCTTTTTTTCTTATAGCTAAACAACTTTTTTTTCCAATAGCAAGATGTGTTTTTACCCTTTTGAAATTTTTATTCTCTTTTATAGCTTTCTGTTCCAACTCACAGTTATACTTTCTTATATCATACTACTTTTATTCATACCATTTTACAGAACTGTAAATGTTCAATTCATTTTAATGAATCATTTGTAAATATTCATATAATCCTTCTTTTTCTTTTTGTCTCACTGAATAATATATTGCTTTTTTGTACCAGATATTTCAATTTATATTCTTCATAGAGTATCAACTAACTCTTATTGATCTTAGTTAAATATAGCATTGCAGGGTCACTTTTTATAACTATACAAGCTGTTAAAAGAATAATAAAATTTTCTATACACTACTGCCACCTAATGCAAACTCTAATAATCAATAGATGCTATAAGATTATGCATTATAATTCCTATTCAGAGCCTATTCAAAGCTCCTTACTAATGAAAGCCATAAGTTAGAAACTAGTTTAGGGTTATTGGATAAGTGGATAGGGATTATAATGCACAACATTCTAGTATCTATTGATTATTAGAGTTTGTACCAGTGTGGGGTAATTTTGCTACTTATCTCAGTTAAGTTTTCACCAAAGTCTTTTTTGAAAAAAAAAAAAGGATTACCAAGTTCTAATTTAAATTCATTGGAATGTTTCGAAAAGTTGGAAATACCAACATTTTATACTGCTTTTATAATAGTTTTTGTCACTTTAGTTTGCATTAAGTATCTTATGTTTTACTAATTGAATATAATTTTCTCTATTGAATTTATTAAAAACATTGCAATCTTAAAATATATTACTTTTAAGCTAAAATATAACCCAATTCTACTGTGTCTTCATTTGGATATTTTTATTTCTATTACTATTTAGGAATATTTTTTTTTAAAAAATTCATACCATATTATTTTTATTTTTTTGAAATCATTTCTGTCACTAACCAAATTTACCCATTAGCAATTTGATTTTTCATTTGTTTTTCATTTTTAATATTAAAAATTTCCAATAAGAGTTTTAAAATGTTTGGTGTGATCAAAAGGACTTTGAACTTTTATATAAAAATCCTCTACTTCTTCATCACCACAGCAACTTGTTGAAGCATACACCTGAATTATTTGATGTTGAATAATTAATCTTATGACTCTGTCTGAAATACCATCAATCTTCACAATATTGTTCTTCTTCTTAATTATAATGAATCTCTCTGCATTATAGCTTTCAATATTTGAGTCTTTGTAGCAAAATTCATGCCCACTTTTTAAATTAACTGCCCAATAACATTTTATTTAATATTTGACAGTTCTGCTTTTAATTCTTGTAATCTTCCTTCACTTGAAAGTGATTTGCAATTGTAGGCAGCCTGGGTTCACATTTAGGAGATTCTTAATAATCACTTCTTTTAGCTGCCAATTGTTTTTTTTGGCTGGGAATTTAAAGCCTCTTAAAAATAAGGATCATAATTTAGCTTTGGCTGACATGATTGTAAATATTAAAAAAACATTTATGCATACATTATTTGGTAAAATGAAAATCACATAGAAAAGGTAGTTTTTATTATTATTATATTTAGATTTATTACATTCTTGCCTATATATATATATATTACAACAAGCAATTAAAGATCTTTCCAAAATGTTGTAATATATATATATATGGCTGAATATCAACGCGCAGTAATAGAGATAAATATTATTCCAAAAAAAAAAATTTTCTGTGTGCATTTTCATTTTATCATATATTAAGTTGGCTCAGAAAAGTGGTAACAATTGTGTACATTATTTCTATCTTCAAGAAATCAACTGATATTTCTGCTAAGAACTATCAGGTAATTATATATATATATAGTGTTATTTTGTTGTTAAGATCCAAGGTAAAAAGCCAAATGACTCAGGGTAATAATACATGTTGGTTAATATCCATCTATGTTTATTTACTGTATAAATAAATTTGCCTTACTTGGTTTGTTTTATACCTCAAAGAGAAATCAAATAATCTTCCACCAAACAGCAAACTCCTTTTTGCAGTTATTCAGGAATATCTGCTAGTAAATAAATAAATTTGACAAATATAAAACTATTTGCAAAAAAATATTTTTTCCCTTTTTTCTTATATATTGCTATGATGACACCTTTCACAATTTCAAACCTTCCTTTCTTCTATTGGAAACTCTTTTGGAATTACTTTAAATGAGTATAAAAATCACTTTATACACAAAACGTTTTTTTTAATTATATATATATATATTGCTTTTACCCTATTTAAATGGGCTTTATAATGCAGAGATAGTGTATCAATCTGCCATGCATACAATCTGGGATTCGAATCTAAGATGTGAAATTTTTTCTACAATTTTTTTTTTTTTGCCATTAAAGTTAGCCAATGGCTAAAACAATTAACTACTCAAACACATGTCAGTAAATGAATATTAAGCTATATTTAGAGATTAAGACAAGGATGAAAAAACTCCAAACTATCACCACACAATAAGTGATAAGCCTGGTAATATTACTACCTTCTATTCTTTTTCAAAGAGAGATGGCTTGCAAGATCTTTAAGCAGTGGGCCCTTTATTAAAAATATTGTTTTATCTTTTGTCTGCTCTGCCCACAATTGAAGAGATAACTTTTTCTCTGCTGATAACGTACATTTTCTATGTGATCAGCCTACATAAAGTTAAGTAAACTAAAATTTTGTGTTATGAAAAATGTATCATATCTTTATCGTCAGCATCATCATCATCATCATTATTATTATTATTATCAAAATTAGTTCTAAGAGAAGATGGATTTGATAAAGCATTTTAATGCAAAATATTATGATGGTCTTAAATTAGTAATATATAAAACTATGTCTTATTAAAATTTTCAGTTTCTAAAAAAGTATAGTATTTGAGGATGAAAAACTCAAATTGTTTTTTTTCATTTATATATTTATAAACAGAGCTATTTTGGTATTTAAAAGAAATGTTTTGTTTAAGCATCCTTTTCTAAAAATTAAATACATACTTAATGCAAATGCAACACTTAACAATTTCTTGAATTATTTTAGAAAATCATTACAAATATCTAAAAATCTCATGAATCATTGTTAAAACAAAAGTATATATAGAGAGTTTCAGCAGAATATTTATATCTGACAGCTAGCTTAATTTTTGGATTTTTCGGTTGGTAATATATATTTATATATGTGTTGTGATATTAAATAAACAAATAAATAAAGCGTTTCAAGCCAGATGTAAATAATGAGTACTCAAATTAGTGTTTGTAAAATAAAAATGTTGATATTTAACAAAAAAAAGTTGTTAATAAGAATTCAAATTTACATTTTTTTTTTTTTACACTGCATATTTAAAAGCATCACTTGAAAACTTTTTATGGAAAGAGATAAGCTATTTTCATCACTACATTTATTAAAACTATCATTCTTTAAATAATTTTACATAGAGAAGATAATTTCCTTTAAAAAAATAAAAATACTATTTAAAAAAACTGATTAACAAGGTTGCATTGAAGTATTTTTTTTGAAATTGCTGTAAAACGTTTTAATTTTTTATCTTAAGAAATATAACCATATGATGAATTACTTGGGAGGTCAAGTGATGTTTAAATGTCAAAATATTAAGCTCAAATGAATATTAATTCTGAAATGCTTGGGCCAGGAATTCACTACTCATTCCCTCTGCAGGTCATTGTATTATGACATACAATGTGTTTTGTGATTAAAAGTATTTGTAGACTCTTTTCAACTTTTTATAAAAATAGAATAAACATAAAAAAGATTAATGGTTTTAAATAATGTGAATAAGCTAGCAGTATTGATTAACAATGAAGTTAGAGACTATATTTTAATATATCTTATTTTAAAAAAAAAAATGTCATTAAAATTTTATTTGTAGTAATATTTAAAAAATAAAAAATATTTTGGGTTTATTTCAATTAAGATATTGTTTTAATTTTTTTTAAAAAACCAATCATTTCAAAATCTTTTACAACTGAGATTTCATTTTGAACACAGAGATTTTATAAAAGCTTACTTTAAAAAAAATGATATCACTTAAAGCCTAATGAATATAAACAAAACACTTCAAAGACACTTTTTAAAAAAAATATTGGAAGAATTATTGGGAAAAGTTTTCAAGTTTGGATAATAAAAAAATGTGTTTTAGTAGAACTTATTTTTATTTAAAAAAAATAAATGAATGATTTATTATTTGTCAGATAATAGACATTTGAGCACTGGGAGTGACAGTTGGGGAAATAATCCTTGGACCCTGAAATCCAGAATTTACCACTCCATCACTACCTTAGTTCATATAGGGCTTACTTTTATTTAATCCTTTCAAATTCTAACATTTCCTTTTGTTACACTTAGTGGAAGTTTTTGAAAATGCTCAATTTTTCACTTCTGTATAAAATCTTTATTTTTACTAAAACTCAAAAAATTGGTCTTGATTTGTTTCTGAATTTAATTTTAAAACAAACAATATTCTAAAGAAACATACTTGATTTTTTTAAATATTTAAAACCTGACTTGTAAATAAAAACAAAGTTCATAAATACCACCAACAATGTTAGTATAAACACTTTCTGAAAACAAGCAAATTCTTTTTTATTTTTAATTTCTTTTTTTAATGAATCAAATTTTTCCTTAAAATTAAAATATTTGAAAAAATTCTAACACTGTGTTAATTTTGACAGATGATGATGTTACACCATGAGTTTCACATAAAGTATAGAGTAAAGATATTGATATTTCCTGACTGTATGTAAAATATTGATCTCTTCAGGGTTTTTTTTTCTCAATTAAAAATCCAATAATAGTATTACAGCCAAATTTATGATATTAAAACAAATCCTACACTAATATGAGTTACGATAATAGTAAAACAGTTATCTAAAACAACTGACCTGTTGTAGTTTTTTGGTGGAAACATTTTTTAAATAAATATGAATTAACAAGATAAAAATTGAATTAAAAATATATGTAAATAAACAGTATAATAAAAAATAATCCAAATAGTAAACTGTAAAGAAAATAAAAATATTTTGCAATGAAAAAAAGAATATGTATATTGACAAATAAACTTTGATGTTTTTACTTAATCAGAAAATTAAAAAAGTCATTTATTGAAAAAGGTATTTAATTAATACCAAAGAAAATAAAAAAAAATAAATTTTTTTAATGATTTATAAAATATTAATGAGATATAAATATACTTTATATTATTTGTTTAATTTATAATTCAGACAATGAGAGTATTTTAAAATATTCTGTTACTTATAAATATTTTTCAAAATATGTGTAACTAGTTTATTTTCTTTTTTATTTATTTATTTTATAATTATTTCTTAATATTGAATTTTGTTATTTTTTCTTTTTCAGTACTTTTATATTCCTAATCTTATTTATTATTTTTTTACCTTTTTTTCTATATATTTCAAATCCTTTTAAATATTTTTATTGTCTATAATTTAATTTTATATAATATCATATTTCATAAAGAATAATCAATCAATCATTTTTAACCTACATTATATAATTCCCATTGTTGAAGTCTTGCTTAGTTGCTATTTTAACTTTAATATTGTTCAATATTATTATTATTATTGTTGTTATTATTATTATTATTACTATTATTATTACTAATAATTATAAGAAGAAGAAAAAACTGTATTCCCCATTAAATTTTTTTATTAATTATCACTTGTCAGTGTGAGATTATATAAAACTGAATCATAAACGATATATATATATATGTACTTTAAATGATCAAATTTCAATGTTAAAATTTGTCCATAATGTTATCTTCTAAATATAAAATTAAAAGTAATCAATGTAAAACAAAATTGAAATAGACAACTCACTATAAATAAAAAAATTATTTAATACATCAATCCAACTGCCATTTCTTAATGTAACCTTTTCAAGATGTTGCTTTTTACACAATCACGTGACCAATTACCCTACAACAACTCTCCTAATGGACATTATTTACATTACATTACAATAAATATAATTATTAAAATACATATATGTACAAAAAATTGTTTAAACTTATTACAGTCCTTTTTCCCCTCATAATATATATATACAAATAATCTAAAAAAAACAGTAATAATAATCCCCTCCTTTTATTTTTAGAATTATAACTCTAAAGTTTCCAATAATCTAACAATGGCCATTTTCTTCCTAATTGTTGCTGGACCTTTAGCCATGTTTACACATTTATTTAAATTTTCTTGAATATACAAAGTTTCATAACATTTTATTTCCTTGTAATTTTTAACATACTTTATTACCTGAATTCATTTTATGTCCAGTATCTTTAGGAAAATGAATGTGTAACTCAAAAATAATGGGTACTATTAAAAATAAAATAGAGTTGGTTTATAAAATTAGGTGTGACCTTTGCAATATGATATATATATATATAGGTCAGACAGGAAAGACTGACATGGAAAGAGGTAAGAAGCATAATAGGGCAATTAACAAAAATGATACAAGATCAGAGCCAAGTATACATTTTTTGGATACTGGGAAAAATGAATTGTGAAAAAAATATTAATGTAATAAAGTATGTTAAAAATTACAAGGAAATAAAATGTTATGAAACTTTGTATATTCATGAAAATTTAAACAAATGTGTAAACATAATTAAAGGTCCAGCTCAATTAGGGGGGGAAATGGGCATTAATTAGATTATTGGAAACTTTAGAGTTATAATTTTAAAAATAAAAGGAAGGGATTATTATAATTTTTTTAGATTAATTGTAAATATATATATTATGGGGTGGGGGGGGAGGATTGTAATAAGTTTATTCATATATATATATATTATTAATTATATTTAATGTATGCATTTTAATAATTATATTTATTGTAATGTAATGTAAATAATGCTCATTGGAGGGGAGGGTTGCTGTAGAATAATTGGTCATGTGATTGTGTAAAGAGAAACATATTGAAAAGGTTCCATTAAGGAATAAAAGCCGGATTGATATATTAAATATTTTTTTTATTTATAGTGAGTTGTCTATTTCAGTTTTGTTTTAAATTGATTATTTTTAATTTTATCTAAATATGTAGAAGCATTTGAGATGTGAATATGGAAAAATAAATAAAAAAAATAAAAAATAAATGTAAAAATATAGAAGTATTGAAAAGGGATAATAAAAAAGTTCCACCAATAAAGAGAAGTGCAAAATTATAAAAATAAAAACACGGATTATAATTTTTATTATTGCTTTGATGAAATATGCACATACACACACCAATGCTGTTTCTTCAAACTCATCCGAGGATTTTAAATCCAAAATGGTTTTTTTAAGAAATTAATCAAACATCATCATATAGTCTATAAAAAAAATACAATCGAAATGTGAATAATATCACCCCTGAGAAAGATGGAAATATCTCATATATATGTATATAATTACTTATTAATATCAGTGTTATCCCAATATTTCTGTCTCTGCAACATTGGTTTAAAAGACCTCTGCTATCTAAATGATGGCAGATATAATCATTCAGAAATTATTAATAAACAGCAAATATATACATAGATTATCATGAACAATATTACTTGACAGTCTTGGCTTCTCTATAAGATGTAAGGTGACATATGTAATTATCATTTTTAATTTTCTGAACAATTTGGTAAACGTGATGTGCTAATATTCTTAGCATTGGAAAGATGTTTATTCTTATGTTTGTGTATAGTTTAAAATTCTATACTAAATTAATATTTTATATTTGATTATAGATTATTAATTTACAATGATTTAAAATAAGTAGAAATTTTCTCTATCTTGTAAGTTTAATGTTCAGTCAATATTAAAGGTGGCCATGTTTATATCAGTATATAATTTTATATCCAGTCTTAATTATGTCATTCACCAGATTTTTCTCTCTATAAGTATATAAATGATTATTTTGCATTTTCTGGAAAGTTTGATAAAGAGGTTGTCATAATGATGTTAACAACATTTGGAAAGTGGGTCATAGGCAGTATTTATATATAATTTAAATACTGTGATAATTAGCTGTATGTATGTATATATATTTATATATGTGTGTGTATATATATATATATTGATTACAAGTTTTTTATGAGTTTGTAGATTTAAATACTAATAATTTTAGCAGGATTTTTTTGTATAGTTTTTAAATAAATCCAGTAAAATATAATTAGAACTGAGTATTGCAAACTGAATAGTACATACCAAGTTGTGGGAACATCTGAGGGCAATGAGAGCCACATGCTAGCTTTTTATGTATTGTAAAGAGTCACACCATATTATTTAAGTACACAAAAATAAATACATATAATCAAATTTTATTTAACTTAATTAACATGATTGTAAGTGATATAAGTACATAAGAAAATGTAATTAAGAGAAATAAATAAATTACAAAATAATTATTTCAAAATTTTAATAATGAAAATAAAATATAATAATAAAAAGTATAACTTTTAACAAAGACCTTTGGTTAAATCTTTGAAATTTGCATATAATTTGAATGAACTGTTTATAGCAATTCTGTGAGATTCCGATTGGTCAACTGTGAATGATATTGTGACTTCATGAACTTCATTGTGAAACAATGATTCCTAGCAAAATATTGTACCAAAAACTAAATGTAGAGAGTAAGCAGCTTTCAAATCCATCTCCCACCCACCCACTCTTAAATTTTTTTTACTCACCATATTTTTTGATTTAAAAGTATTTAAACACTGGCAATTGGTATTTTTTTTGCGAGATGGTTTCAGCCGGGGCCAAATTAGCATTTAGAATAGTCTAAAGATGGTGTACATCTGGCGGAGATCTTACTGTAAAAATTATCCGGTTTTAGTATAATTTTTTTTTTAGATCTTCATTAGTAATATAACAAGGTAAATGTTTTCAAATGGAAACATGGCATACAACAGTGTCAGCAGGTAGAATAATGAGGTTTTACCGTATCTGCTGTACAGGGTGCCACCAGGCTGTTGGAACCTGGAAAATTTATATAGTAGGCAGATACGTACTGTTAAGATCTGATTTTTACATATATATTTTATTATGACCGTTAGCACATATATAAAATTTAGAATTATTTTAGTATAACTTTTACTTTAGAATTTAATTTACATTTTAACTTTTTATTTTAGAAGTTCACACAGATGAATTTATGAATATTTTATTAAAGTGTCAAGTATGGATAGACTACAAAGATTGCACTCAAAAAAGAAAATATTCTATAGTCCTTATTTAACCCTAGGTCAAAAGTTTGCAGTCAAACTAATGTCAATTTATCTGATATATCAATGTATTCAATGCAGCGTGAATATGACAGAACAATACCATACTGTGAGGAATGCACATCTGAACAGCATAGCTATAGAGAAGAAATTGTCTCTCACCCAGTACAGGAATGTTACATCTGTCTGGCAAGAAAAACAATAAAAAGAGAAAACTCCATAGGAAGGGATTGCTGTCCTTTTTGCCTTTTTACTATCCCATTCCATATCCTAAAGGGGTGATCCAAGGAGCAGGGAATACATCTGCTTCTGATGTTCAGTGAGAAATGGGACTTATTTCGCCCAAGTGTGGCATATCATGTGATCCTGCACATAGCGGATCTTCATGCTACATTTACTAATTACACCAATACATCCAATCCATTGACCCAATTTAACTGCAAAACAAATAACCTAAAATTTACCCTCCCTTAAACTAACATAACTTTACAAATCTATGCAGCCATTCACACCTGACTTAAATTTAACATGATTTAATTAAAAGTTTAACTTAACAGAAAAAATCATAATAAACACTTAAAAGAATGGAAAAAATAAATTAATGGAAATGATTTTTTTTTTAAATTATCCATTCAATAAAAATTATTAATCAATGATTTGGTTTGGTCAAATAGGAATTTCTATTTAAATACTGGAAAGTTTTAGAATTAAAATTCACTAGTTAGAGTTCTTACTGTTTTAAAATACTGGAAAATTTTTAGGAAAGTTCATTAGTTAGAGTTCTTACAATTTTAAAAAATCTGTACTTTCTAGTTGCTTGTAATTTGGAAGGTGTTGATTCCCACAATATTCTGAGATCATTATGCAGTTAGGTGTTGGTCCTTTATTGTATGTAGCTGGTATAGTTCTTTGCTAGATTTTACTGCCAGGCCCTGATGTCCTGGGGTCTGCAATATGGGAAAATGAGATTTCATTTCTTTTTTTTAGAACAACTGAAGGGATTGAAAGTGCGTCTTTTCAATCCCTTCTCCTCCAACTTTCCCAGACTTGACACATATAGCACACCTCCCAATTATAATGGTTGGGGAGAATAATGAGGTATTACTGTATCTGCCATACAGGGCATCACCAGGCCGTTGGAACCTGGAAAATTTATATAGTAGGCAGATACATACTGTTAAGATCTGATTTTTTACATATATTTTTTATTACAACCATTGGCCCCAGTCACTAGCTCGCAGAGCAGCAGAGATAATGTATACTATATTTTTAAAGAAAGAAAGATAATAAAAAATAAGAATAAGCCACTGCCAGATTAACAATACACAGAAACGTTTATTTTACACATATATAAAAAATAAAAATGAAATATCGTTTTCCCATATTGCGCACCCCAGGACATCAGGGCCCAGCAATAAAATCTGGCAAAGAACTATACCAGCTACAGTAAAGGACCAATGGCTAACTGCATACCGATATCCTCAGGATGTCATGGGAATTAACACCTTCCAAATTACAAGCAACTAGAAAGTACAGACTTTTTAAAACAGTGAACTCTAACTAATGAACTTTAATTCTAAAACTTTTCCAGTATTTAAATAGAAATTCCTATCTGAACAAACCAAATCATTTATTAATAATTTTTATTGAATGTATTTTTTTTAAATCATTTCCATTAATTTATTTTTTCTGTTCTTTTAAGTGTTTATTATGATTTTTTTTTCTGTTAAGCTAATCTTTTAATTAAATCATGTTAAATTTAAGTTGGGCATGAATGGCTGCATAGATTCATAAAGTTATGTTAGTTTAAGGGAGGGTAAATTTTAGGTTATTTGTTTCGCAGTTAAAGTGAGTCAATGGATTGGATGTATTTGTGTAATTAGTAAATGTGGCATGAAGATCTGCTATGTGCAGGATCACATGTACACTGCACTTGGGCAAAATAAGTCCCATTTCTCACTGACTATTGGATGCAGACATATTCCCTGCTCCTTGGATCACCCCTTTAGCCTATGGAATGGGATAGTAAGATGGCAAAAAGGACCGCAATCCCTTCCTATGGAGTTTTCTCTCTTTATTGTTCTTTTTGCCAGACAGATGTAACATTCCTGTACTGGATGAGAGACAATTTCTTCTCTATAATCATGCTGTTCAGATGTCCATTCCAGACAGTATGGTATTGTGCTGTCGTATTCATGCTGCATTGAATACATCAATATATCAGATATATTGACATTAGTTTGACTGCAAACTTTTGGCCTAGGGTTAAATAAGGAATATAGACTATTTTATTTTTCAAGTGCAATCTTTGTAGTCTATCCATACTCGACACTTTAATAAAATATTAATGAATTCATCTGTGCAAACTTCTAAAATAAAAAGTTAAAATGTAAATTAAATTCTAAAGTAAAAGTTATACTAAAATAATTCTAAATTTTATATATGTGCAAAATAAATGTTTCTGTGTATTGTAAATCTGGCAGTGACTTATTCTTATTCTTTATTATCTTTCTTTCTTTAAAAATAAAGTATACATTATCTCTGCTGCTCCATGATCTAGTGACTGGGGCTAATGGTTGTAATAAAATATATATGTAAAAATCAGATCTTAACAGTATGTATCTGCCTACTATATAAATTTTCCAGGTTCCAATGGCCTGGTGGTGCCCTGTATGGCAGATATGGTAAGACCTCATTATTCTCCCCGACCGTTATAAGTAATATCACATATACATGGGTTCACAAAATATGGTAATGTAGATTTAAAACTTTTCAAATCTTCAAATCTTCATTTGAAATCTGCTTGAAATGCTTCAAATTTTTATTTTTATTTGTTTAATTTTTCTTCTTTAATATTAATTATATTTGTTTTTACTCACAGAAAATGATTAAATATTATAGACTTAGATTGTGCACAAAATGCAGAAGTTTAGCTTCACTACTAAATACAGCATGATAAATGAATAATCATTTTTCTCTTCCTTTGTAAAGCTAAATTAAGTGTTTGCAAATGACCCATATTGTCTGTAAGAAACATTAAGTCAGATAGCCAACTTTCATTTTCTAATTTTGGGTTTTTTTTTTAATATTATGATAGGATTTAAGAGTTCTATAAAATGGCTCAAAATATTGTAAGTTAACAGCCATTTTATAACAGACCATAAGGAAAGACTATTAAACAATTCATCTGTTTCATCATTTGATTCTTCTAAAATGTTCTTAAATTGATGATATGCTTTGGCATTTGTTCTAATTAAATTCACAATCTTCAAAACAATGTTTTACACATTTACATGTTTTAAGTACTTCACTATGAAATACTCATGGTTAATTATGTAGTAAGAAGTTTAAAATGTGGAATTTTAGAATGGTTGTTTAAAAGACCAATAAAACCTAGTTTTTTTTTTCTAATCATTGCATATGTTCTGTCAGTTGCAATACTTACAAGTATATCATTAGACAATTTTCAAACCTATTCATTACTTCATCTAGCATAATATTGACATTGATAACGTGAGTTGTTTTGGTAAGACTAGTAAGTCTAGCACTTTTTCTTTCACATTTACATCTGCAGATACATAGTGGACAAAAATGATCAATTGTGAATTATCCTGAATGTCTGAAAACTCACTGAAATCTAAATTGAATGCTGTACTATTTTTCAAACTATATAAACTATTTTCAACATTTTTACTAATTTCACTAATACAAACACTCAGTTGTTTTGCATGACATAGAAACTTGTGCATTCAATTTATGCAGTTTTATATTATCTGGACCTAAAATCTTAACCAACTCTTCCAAGTTTCTTTTAATAAGCTATCCTTCTCCAAATGGATTTTTGACATGAGCAATAGTCCAAGCTGCCAAAATACTAGGTTTGTTGGCTGCCATTTTCATGAGTAAAAGAAGATAAGAATCCTTGTTGCTTATGAAGACCTGCTGCAATAAGTTGTTTTTTGGTCACAATTCTGATGTTGAGTTGAAAAGTAGGGTTGACTTATTTCATAATGACAACATAAATTACTTGCTTTGTAGTGTGCAATTGTAACTTTACAAATATGACACAATGACTTTTCATTGTTGTCAATAAAAGCAATTTTTTCTACTCATTCTTTCTGAAAGCTTATATTTCATTGTTTGTAGTTTCATTTTTTGATATTTTCTGAGCCCATGTTTACAAAAAAATTAGGTAAATTTATTTCCAAAGTTTGAAATTCAAATCAATTACATAAATAAATAATTAATTAAAATAAAAATGTTTAAATATAAATTATTGTTTTAAAAAATTAATAAATGGTGCAACAAATTGTCAAGAAACGAAACAGGACTTCTTAAAGTAGAATAAAAGTAAGAACAATTTAGAATAATTAAAAGCAATTTTGGTCTATATTTATTTTTGGTTAATATTTTCCTGATAATTTTTAAACGTCTGATTTATTATTATTTACCACCAAAAATAGAAACAATATACCCAAACTGAAGCAAATGCTTTCCGTTTACTTTTTCAAGAGTTTTTTTATATAATTGTTTTAAAAAACATGAAACTAATTATAAACAATTAAAATAATTTTCTTAATCTGTACACATATCTTTAGAAATCTTGTGCTGATGCCTTAGAAAAATTACACATCAAAAACAAGTTTAAATTCCCTAATAAAACAATCTATTTACTAGATATTTTGAAAAAGTATGAAATAAAACATTTAACTGATAGGAAAATTATCACTGAAATATACAACCACAAAATTGCACAAATCATTAATATACACATGTGATCAATCCATATATGCATGTAGTAATTTTTATAAGATTCAGTAGATTTCATTAACATAGTTTCCCAATATATTTCAAAATAGTATTTTACATACATACATGATGTAATTTGTAATAAAATAAGTAATAAAAATGTTTGATAAAAATTTCTATCACATTACACATTTTTGTGCAATTAAAAAAAAATGAAATAATAAAAATAAAATCGGATTTCAATGGGAAACCACACTTAACTGGATTAAGAGCCACATGTGGTTCTGAGAGCTGTATTTGCCGACTGTTGGCATATGCTTTAATTATTTTAAGCCTAAAGTGGGTTTGCTTTTAGTTTATTATCTTAGATTACATAAAAGTTATAGATTAGATATTAATACTTTATATGTATAAAAATTGAAAATATAGTAACTTATGAAACATTTTTCACAATTAAAATTACTAATATTTATATTGATATACCTATGAAAATTTTCTAATTATTATTTATCTCTCTTTATTCTGAAAATATTTAGAAAATTATATTTTCAATTTTTAAGCATACAAAGTATTAATATCTAATCTATGATCCTTATATAATATGGGATAATAAACTAAAAATGGAAATAAGTGGTTCAGACAAATACTATTACTAGATAGTGTGATTTCAATTTGCAAAACTTGTTTCCTTGATTGCTTCATAGTTGAAATTTATCTATAAAATGCATGTTAAAATTGTTATATATATATATATTACAGTGTTTATTATTATTCAAGGTTTCACATGTCCATGGAAAGACTTTGAGTTATTGACATCATATGTGGAATAATTACATATATATATATACATTTTTTAAATAAAAAAAAATTCTAAAACACTTTAGATCAATAAACTTTCTAATATGTAGATAATTTAAATATAATATGTTGTGTACATTTTTCAATACAAAATTAAATTGACATTAGATGGTTTACAAATGGTGAAAAATACAGTATTGTATATATCTCCATATTTTTAACCTTTTAATTTTTAATAATTTATGTTTTGTCAAACAAAATGTCAGTATTTACGATCGTAAAAATAAATATTATTTAAACAACTTTTCTTAAACCATGTCAAATAATAAATAAAATCACTTAAAAATATAAAATTATAATAAACTTGACAATTATGTACAAACATCTAAAGGAAAGTGATCGGAAATTATTTTGTTTGGAAATAATAGTAATTCAGTCTTGACAACACAACATGTTAATGAGATAAAATTGCTATTACAGTTTTTTGATTAATTTATATTTTAAATTAAGATAATAATTACCAGTACATAAATCAAAAACACGAATAATTAATTTGCATAAATAATTATTAAATCAAATATTTAATAAATCTGTATAATGCAGTAAGGTAAATATTACGTTTGTGGGAATTATTTCGAATGTATTATCGATTCAGATCTTTACTTGCCATTCCCATAATATGAAATTTAAATTCGGGTAACGTTTTGACATTTTTAAGGCTAGGTAAGAATGTATTAAGCAGGCTTAGAAAATTTTCAGACTGCTGTCCTTGTGATAGAGAAAAGAGATAAAATTCACTGAGTGGCAAATATTTCTTTAACAACTCCTCAAAAAGAAATAGTAAAGAAAGGCATCATAAAAAGAGAAAAAATAAAGAAGCAATCTCTATAAACTAATTTAAAGATTGTATAATAAATAGACAATCTTCTAATATTGATATACACAGTTCTTGGAAAATTACGTGGTGCATACTGTTTTTTGTCTACGTTATTTCATTTAATAATGACTTCAACTACTTTAAACTTTGTATAAAGTCAATATAAATGGCGAATAATATATGAAATAACTAAATATATAAATATTATGATAACTTTTAATTTAAAATATTGAATTATAAATAATTGTCCAAATACATTCAATTATTATAAAGTAATCTTTTCCAATTATTTTTACTTCTAAAATTAACTCCCTCACTTTTCCAATCTTTTAATCTTTACATTACCATCTTATCGATTAAGAAAATTACTTCCTTGATTAATACAGATAACCTCCTTTATCCTTTTTATTAACCTTTTTTATACAACATCTTTATTTAAATCAAATACAAATTCATGATCATTAAATACAGGAAGATGCCTGAGTATTATTTATTTTGTGTACATTAATTCTTTCATATAATAAATGATATCCCTTAAATCTCTTTTTTAATAAACATTAACACTCGTTCACTATAGAAAGATCCACAGAAGTGAATAATTTTATATATTATATTACTTTTATGCTTTTTATTTATATCTTTAGAATTATTAAGCAATATACTTACATTAGGTGGTACCCTATATTCAACATTGTAATGTTCAGAACAAATATTCATTATTATTCTAAATTTTTCTGTCATTTGTCTAATGCATCCAAGACTGTTCTGACACCAATTCTAAAGCATAATGTCTAATATTGTATTCTTATTAGTCTACATTTACATAATACATCAGTCCTTATTTAAAAAACAATGCAATCAAAGAAACTTCAGAGTCTCTCTTCAATAGACTTTATACATAATTTATAATAAAAATGTACATTATAACAACTTATAATTATATCCCAATACTTTAATGTTTTATTATTCTCCATCTTCATAGTATATTTCAAATTATTTAAATATTTAGACTTTTCTTTAATTTATAAATCCTTTTTACTACATACAAATACACTATTTACATATATATTTTATTTTCCACTTTCATTCATCTTCATAAAGGTATAACATGTAATGACACATTTGGGCCAAAATGATAACCTGTCATCCTTGTTGCATTTTATAATATGACATGTTAAGGTCCTATATGTGAGAAGTCAGAGTGACTTAAAGTCAACATGGGTATGACAGTAATATTGGCATCAACAAGAGCTTTGAGCATTCCATCATCCGATTTTCAATGATATGGATGGCTAAAGAGTTATAGAATGGAGAAGATTGAAGCTTGTCCCTTAAGATTTGAAGTTTTGCTATCTTTGATCAACTGATGAGTGCTGGTTCAACATGAAATATGTATATTGAAGATCATTAACTTTTTCACATAACTATAGGGAGCTTGAAGGTCTGAGTTGTAATCATTTCTAAATAGTGACTTTTATAATAGCAAAAATATTTTTCAAATATCAACTTTAAAATATAAAATTTCTTATATAAAAATAAGTCTTTTTTTTATTAATACTTTCTCAATAATCCTTAGTAATTTTTGCCTATCAGTTGAGCCATATAATTATTCTTTTCATATCAAGTACTATCCCAACATTATCTTTTTTAAACTTTACTTTCATTAACAAATTCAAATAATAAAGAAACTGTAAATTTACTATATCCTAATATTTTCTGCAATATTTTGCCTAGGTATTTTGCAATATATATATATATATATATATATATATATATATATATATATATATATATATATATATATATATAATATACAAATCAATATATATATATATCAAAATACAGTACAATTTATATAAATTATATTCTTTTAGAAGTACTTTCGACTATACACTTTGTAGTCTTTATCAACTATATAACGTTGAATAATCAAAACGAGACAACCCTTAACAATACCCATAGTTCAATTCAGATTTCCCACAATTCTGTTATCTTAACATTTGATGACTGGCGATTCATTAACATTTGACGATTTCTTGAAATCAACATAGCCTCTTTTATTTTACGTTTATTATGACAACGTTCAATTTGAATAATTTTCATATTTTTATAATCAAATTTAAATCCATATTGACAAGATTTATTATGATCAAATATAACAGATGATGAAGGTTTATTTACATCTGTTCCATATTGATTCTCTTTTTGAATTCTATTATATAAAAGCATATGTTTTTTTATTCTCTTCTCAAATGTACACTTAGATTCACCAATGTATTGTACGCCGCATCCACATATCAATCTATATATAATAGAATTTTGATTAAACTTTGAATTTTGAATTTTAGAATTATTAAGCAATCTATTTATGTTATTTGTAGAGAAAAAAGCAATATGACACAAACCATTATAAATTTTCCTAATAAACTTGACCTGCTCATCTGATATAAATGGCATTGAAATCCATTTCATTTTGATATTTTTATTTTTAATTTTATTATAGTGTTGATTTCTCTACAAATAACATAAATAGATTGCTTAATAATTCTAAAATTCAAAATTCAAAGTTTAATAAAAATTCTATTATATATAGATTGATATGTGGATGCGGCGTACAATACATTGGTGAATCTAAGTGTACATTTGAGAAGAGAATAAAAGAACATATGCTTTTATATAATAGAATTCAAAAAGAGAATCAATATGGAACAGATGTAAATAAACCTTCATCATCTGTTATATTTGATCATAATAAATCTTGTCAATATGGATTTAAATTTGATTATAAAAATATGAAAATTATTCAAATTGAACGTTGTCATAATAAACGTAAAATAAAAGAGGCTATGTTGATTTCAAGAAATCATCAAATGTTAATGAATCGCCAGTCATCAAATGTTAAGATAACAGAATTGTGGGAAATCTGAATTGAACTATGGGTATTGTTAAGGGTTGTCTCGTTTTGATTATTCAACGTTATATAGTTGATAAAGACTACAAAGTGTATAGTCGAAAGTACTTCTAAAAGAATATAATTTATATAAATTGTATTGTATTTTGATATATATATATATTGATTTGTATATTACATATATTGTGAAACGAATACAGATATCAAACTTTATTTATTACACATATATATATATATATCTATCCAAAATCAATCAAAGTAAAACGTCTTTATATAATTTTATATTTGCAAATATTCTTGGACAAATTGTACTAGATAGCTACAGATTCGAATATGGAATCTTATTAAACATTTTTTCTTATGCAAATTTTTATACCTTATTAATACATTTTATATTTGGATCTCCACATTATAGCCAATTAGACAACAAAAACCCAAGTTCATTAGCTGCAATAATATTTAGTCATGGTATTGTTTTTTAGATGCTGAATAGAATCTACTGTCTTTATCTTTTTTCAAACAAATCATTTTTTTTTATATTTTAAATTCCTTTTCACAGCTGCAATATCACTATATTATATATTATTTATTCTCTTACTTCTGTGTTTACATTTAGATACCTAATTAATACATCTTCATATTTTTTATGATTTTCAAAAACGCAAAACATTTCTATTTTATAATCATTCCATAAACCACCATCGTACTTTGTATTATAATTCAACAAACGTTAATGTTCAAATGATCTATCTTTATTAATTAAATTCATTATATTATTTATATTATAATGCATGATACTGCTTTTAAAATAAAAATTAAAACTTTTTATTATATTTATTATTTAATTTATATAGCACTTATGCTATCATTTTTAATACAATCAGAACTGCTGCATGGATGTGAGGTGTCTTTGTGCAAGATACATTTTGGAGCCCCTGGTCTCATTAACAGAGCTGAACTGAGTGCATTGTGATGGCACATGATCTCCCATTTATCAAGGCCCTGGTTCTATATGGTCAATGTCTTTCGCAAAAAATAAAAAAAACGTTTTATCACATGCTAAATGAAATTACTTTTTTTTTTTTTTGCCAAAGCTTTTAATATTTAAATCCTACAATGAATATTATTTGCAAAGTAATATAATTGTAGAAGCCCTGGTTATGCAGTAATTCAGATTTTTCAGTTACGTTTTAATGTAAAATCAGCTCTTCATTAGCAATTTTTAATATATAGGGTATATAAACACAGATTTTCACACGACGCATTACTCTCCACTCTATCTCATAACACTGATACACTTGAAGACATATATGTTGAAAAGATAAATAATCAGCAATATACATATTTCATGCTAAACCAGAAATTATCAGTTGGTCCAGATTACCATCTCCACACATATATGCTATAAGTGCTCAGATATATATTAAGATAGCCAATCTTCATACTTTAAAGGACAGGTTTCAATCTACTCCACACTCCAACTCTTCAACTGTCCATCCAATTGAAAATCTGATGATGGAATGCTCAAAGGCCACCTTGAGGCTGAGATTCTTGTCACACCCATGTTGGCCTAAGGTCAATCTGACCCCTCATGTACAGGACATAATCCATTTAATACATATATAAAGGATGGGAAGACATCTCTACTATGTATTAAATGGATTATATCCTTACATGAGGGGTCATATTGATCTTAGGTCAACATGGGTGTGACAAAAATCTCGGCCTCAGGGTGGCCTTTGAACATTCCATCATCAGATTTTCAATTGGATGGATAGTTGAAGAGTTGGAGTGTGGAGTAGTTGAAGCCTGTCCATTAAAGTATGAAGGTTGGCTATCTTAATATATATCTGAGCACTTATAGCATATATGTGTGGAGATGGTAATCTGGACCAACTGATAATTTCTGGTTTAGCATGAAATATGTATATTGCTGATTATTTATCTTTTCAACATATATGTGTTCAAGTGTATCAGTGTTATGATGTAGAGTGGAGAGTGATGGATCATGTGAAAGTCTGTGCTCATATACCCTATATATTACATATATAGACACAGATATATAATAAGCCTGTGTTTCAGTTATTAGCATTTTTATGTATTTGAATCAGAATTAACAAATAATAATAATAATAAAATTATGATGATATTATTATTGGATTTACAATCATATTTATGCATTGTACAGGCTTAAACCTACATTTATATATGTAAAATATGCAGGATTCGAACTCAGACTTTCACATGACCCACTACTCTTAGTGCCATCTTATATTGCTGACCCACCTGATAACACATATGTTGAAAAGATAAGTAATCACCAATATATGTATTTCATGCTAAACCAGCAATCATCAGTTGGTCTAGATTACTATCACCACACATATATATAATCAGTGAACAGCTTATATTAAGATAACCAATCTTCATACTTTAATGGACAGGCTTCAAACTACTCCAACCCACAACTCTTCAACCTTCCATTTCATTGAAAATCAGATGATGGAACATTCAAAGCCCACGTTAGTGCCAAGGTTGTCATTCTACCCCAGTAGACATATTAGTCATTCTGACCCCTCATGTACAGGAGAATAATCCATCTATACATACATATGCGAGAGATGGGCAGACCTTTTACACACTATTTATTTAAATTAATACATTGTATAGGCTTAAACCTGCATTTATATATGTAATATATGCGGGATTCGACTGTACATGAGGAGTCTGATTGAATAATATGACAATATGGGTAGGATGACAACCTTGGCACTAACGTGGGCTTTGAATGTTCCATCATCAGATTTTCAATGAAATTGAAGACTGAAGAGTTGTGGTTTGGAGTAGTTTGAAGCCCGTCCATTAAAGTATAAAGATTGGCTATCTTAATATAAGCTGTTCACTGATTGTATATATGTGTGGAGATAGTAATCTAGACCAACTGATGATTGCTGCTTTAGCATGAAATACGTTTATTGGTGATTATTTATCTTTTCAACATGTGTGAGATCAGGTGGGTCAGTAATATGAGATGGCACTGAGTAGTGAGTGGGTCATGTAAAAGTCTGAGTTCGCATCATATTTATGATAAATAAGTAATTATTTATATGATATAAGTATCAATTTGTGCAATTTTAATAAATCTACATTTCCAAGTAAGATAATCGGTTTTACTAGGTCAATTTTAGTCAGTTTTAATTAGTTCAAAAATAACTTCAGACTCTTGCATGCATAAATTATGCTTTTTATTAAAAAGTTGGCTTCTTAATCTCAAATGTTTGTTTATTATCAGACTAATTTTTTTCTACGCTTATTATTTCAGCTTAACTTAGTAAAGTTACATAACTAATTATTTAGGGATTTTAAGGATTTACTTTAAAGAAAGAATTTTTCACAATTACATTGTTTATTTGATAAATTCTTAGAAGCCATTATACTACACCTTAGACTTTTTTTTGTTTAATGACAGATTATAATAAGTGGGGAAAAAACGTCAAAAAATTGGTTCTAGAATAGATAAAATATTTTGTAGGCATTTTTAATACTTTAATTATTCACTGTGTATCTAAATAGCAACAAAAATGTTTTTACCAAATAATCCTCACACACATAAGTAAGTTTATATAATGGAATTCATTTGAAAACGCATTAATACGTATGTATATTGATCTATTATTAATTATAACATATGTCTTATGGCTTATTCAAACTAATAAATAAAACTTACAATAATAGTTCCTAGGTTCACTTTGAGATGTAGGGTGGGTGGCAAAATTATCTGATAAATCATCTTCCAAATTGCGCTCTCCTATATATGTTTAATCGTCAGCAGTGACAGTCCAAATCCCCAATGCTTAATAAAACATGCTCTTTTTCTTATTTCTGCTTTTATGTTACACTCTTTTCCTTTAGCAGGAAATTATGTAACAATATAGAACAAATAGAAATCATTAAATAATTTATTTTCTTAAATACATTAACACAATATTTTTTTAGGTGATCAATTAGAAGTGAAGTTATTATAATCAGAGGACCATTAAACAATAATACAGAATTCAAGCACGAGTGCGTGTGCAGCGCAACTATTCCCAAAAGCTATTAATATAAAATAGATAACTAAAAATAATAAACTAGCTGAGCGCTTTCAAAGGATCTTGCCTTCATAATCATAGCTTGTTAATACATTTAATGATATGCAAATACGCTAATTCCATTTCTTTGATAAAGCGTAGCACATGTCCTTCCTATTTATGGCATCATTGTCTCGTGAAATGAATAAGGCATCTTTGATTTTTCTTTTAAGGTCATGTCTCTCTCTACACATGATTGTGGGATTGTATGGAATGCACTCATGGTGACTTGTGCTCTGGTGCTGATAGAAAACTGAATAGGTAGAAGGATCGTTGCGAGCTCTATTGTATGAATATTTATGTTGTGCTAATCATGTGGACAAAGATGCTCTGCTTTCCCCATAATATGTGCCTTTACAATTATTGTTGGAACATGCAATATTATATACTGTGTGGGGGTCTGCAAAAGTGGAGTTTGGTCTTTAGTGTTATTAATTAAATTGTTAGAGTTTGGAGGGGTTCGAAAACAAAGCTGATATTTGTTGTTAAGGATGGAATGCAATTTCTTGTGTAAATTGGATATATATGGAAGCAATAATCTGGGTTTATCCTGTGTGATGTGAGTGTTAAGCTGTTTATTCTGTATATGTAAAAAAAATTTGTCAACAATGGACTGCCTGAACCCTAAATTCAATAAGTCATCTCTGTATTCTATTACATTTGCTTTTGCATCTGCCTCAATTTTACATAACAATCTGTTTCTGTGCAAAAAAGATGCTAGGCTGGATAATTTATGTTCTATTGGTGTGTTAGATTGGGGGTGTATATGGCATCTGATCTCCAATGGTTTGATGGCCATACTATAATGGCAGTGGTTGTTTTCTCTTTGTACATTGACATCAAGATATCTAACTTGTTGGTGAGTGTCTTCAGTTGTGACATTCACAACTAGTGCTGTGCTGGTTTCCAATTCAACCTTGATCCATGTGATGATCTCAGGAGTGGCAGCAATGAATAGGTCATCCACATATCTAGTGTATATTAGAAAGCATGCAGGGTTTAAACCAGGTATGATCTTCCTCTCATAGTAGTTCAGGAAGATGCTAGTAACTACACCACTTAGTGGTAAACCCATAGGTCAGCCTTGTTTCATGGAGAACCACTGGTTTCTGGAAAATGCCACAATGTTGTTGTCCAACCAACATAGAAAGTCATGGATGAAATCTACTTGAGGTTGAGCTATTTTTTGTGCCAGAAGTTCATCTCTGACAATTTGGATTGACTTGTTTCTATTGACAGAGCCATATAGTTCAAAAACATCCATAGTGGACAATTTGATGTTTGGGTTTAGTTGTAAATCTTTGATGGAGGATATGAACTGTGCAAATGAATTGATAGTGTATGATCCAAAGCCCAACATTTGGATGAGTTTGTTATTCACCCACTTGGCTGTCTTTGCATAATGTACTCCACTGAAGTCTAGCATTAATCGGTCCGGGGTGTTGTCTTTATGTGTTTTGGCACTTCCAAAAATCCTGGGTGGCACTGTTGATGATGGGTATAGACTGTAATATTCCGACTTTGTGAAGGCTTTATTGCAATGTTTTTTAAGGATAGATGAAATGAATTTTTCTCTATTGTTAGCAATGCTAAACTGATCAATTTTATAATACAGAATTAAAAAAAGATATTATTAAAAATTGGAAAAACTATTCAATAAAATGTGCAAAAATATAATATGGCATACTTAAAAAAAAGTGAATATTGCTATTAAAAAATTTTTGCACAATACAATTGCTGAATCAATCCCAGGAATCCACTGTCCTAAGTCAGACGCTACCACTACGTCATACTGATTAATATGGAGGAAATGTAAAAAATAGCTTTACTAAATATATTTTATCACATGTAGAATTACTTAATTACAAGACAATATTCTTATAAAAAGTTTTATTTTTAAATAAATCATTAATAGTAATGTATTGTTTTTATATAAATTAGGATATTTAAATAAAAGTGATTGGAAAATCTCAACATTTTCATTTACATATACATTTTATTAATTATAGCTACAATATATATTACAATAACAAATTAAACAATCACTTTCTTCTTTAAAATATACATGTTCTCCAACATTATAAATAATTTCACAAACTCGTTCTAACTTCTTTTCAAAAACTTTATTTCCATATTAACTATATGAACATATATATATATAATGTACATTTCCAACGTTTCAACTGTTTTTTTCCCATTACAGTCATTTTCAAGGACCTATAACAAAAAAATGCACATCTCTACATAGATTTATATTTAGAGTATTATGTAGAGATGTGTATTTTTTGTTATAGGTCCTTGAAAATGACTGTAATGGGAAAAAACAGTTGAAACGTTGGAAATATATAATATGAGATTATATATATATATGTTCATATAGTCAATACATGGAAATAAAGTTTTTGAAAAGAAGTTAGAACAAGTTTGTGAAGTTATTTATAATGTTGGAGAACATGTATATTTTAAAGAAGAAAGTGATCGTTTAATTTGTTATTGTAATATATATTGTAGCTATAATTAATAAAATTTATATGTAAATGAAAATGTTGAGATTTTCCAATCACTTTTATTTAAATATCCTAATTTATATAAAAACAATACGTTACTATTAATGATTTATTTAAAAATAAAAAACTTTTTTTAAGAATATTGTCTTGTAATAAAGTAATTCTACATGTGATAAAATATATTTAGTTAGAACAAGTTTATGAAGTTATTTATAATCATAGCTACAAAATGGCAAAGAAACTGTTCATGTTTGTGCAATCGCAGTGTGTATATATAGTATATTTCGAGACTGGAGAAATTGTCACATGTCTAAGTAAATAGGTGTTACATTTATAATTAATTAAAAAAGGAATATGTTTTTAACAATAAAATGATTCGGAAATATAAACATTTACATATAGGTTTTATTAATTATCATGACAAAATGGTATCCAGCCTGTTCAGTTTAGCCCAAGGATAAGAATATATACATAGTATAGTTTGAGCTCCAGCCTCAAAATTCATAGCTCAAGCAAGTGTCATAATTAGTTTAAGTGAAGAAGGATTCCATATTTAAATAAAAAATATTTACACTTGAAATGTATTTCTAACAATAAAGTGATTCGACCATATAAACATTCTTATTTACATATAAATGTTATTAATTATCTAGGCATTTTGGTACCCTGTGATGATATGCCTTATTTCCCTGCACAACCTGAACACCTACATGCAGTGGTCCTGAACACAACTATCATTGTAAATATTGGTATTCATTCAATATTTTACAGTGTAAAACTTTTCCATTTCTTAATAATTTTGTTAATTACAAATCCTTTAAAATGAGTAAAACAAATATAAAATTTTTTAATTATTATACAAATTTAATTTCACAGTAATTAGTATCATTACTTACAAAGTGTGCCTATGGTGGAGGGTTGAGTATTATTTAATTATAAACTTAATAATGAAGTTCTGAGCATAGTAAAGCTGATGATGCAAAGAAAAACAGATTCTGAAATCTTGATCTTTAGTGTTTATGTTTTTCAAATGCAATGCATTTTAGTCAATTGTATTTATTATACTAGTAAATCATTTCTAAAATAAATATATATCTTTTATTCTTAATCAGAATTCTACCATCTGATTAAATAATTTTTGCCCAAACTTAGAATTTTTATTTATACTGTTATCTATCTAAACTAAATGTTATTCAAAATTATATGGATTGAATACTATCGTATATATGTGGGTATATAAAAAGGGAATTAAGCAAGTAAAACTTGAAATATAGTAGAAAGTATGTAAATCATAATTTTTTTTATTTATATATGTTTTTAATGAAAATTATAATATTCTTATCCATTTCAGGGAATTGGTTTCTTATGGTTTATTGGAATCCTAATTTTCTCAGTGATTATTGTAAACAGTGTGGGCATTAATACAACACAAGGTATCTCAAATCGACTATGATGATAATCATTTATTTTACATAAATTTTGGAAAGTAGTTGTATAATTGCAAGAGACATTTTGGGAAAATGTCATAAAAAACGATCATCAATGAAATAATATTTCTTATCTCAAACATATCCATTATTTAAAAGGATAGCAAACACTATCTAGCTATTACATAACATCTCTTATTTTAAATGTGAAATTTGTATTTAGTGAAGATTTTATACAAAATACTTTGCCATATAAATAAATAGTTGGATTAATAAATGGGTTGAAAATAACTATACATTCATGGATAAATGGAGAAAATTAAATAGTTGGACAAATGGATAAAAATATTAACTTTCAAATAACCAAGTAGGCATGCAAACAGATTAGAAATATCAAACAATATGAAGCTTGATAGATAGATAGATAGATAGATAGATAGATAGATAGATAGATAGATAGATAGATAGATAGATAGATAGATAGATAGATAGATAGATAGATAGATAGATAGATAGATAGATAGATAGATAGATAGATAGATAGATAGATAGATAGATAGATAGATAGATAGATAGATAGATAGATAGATAGATAGATAGATAGATGATAGATAGATAGATAGATAGATAGATAGATAGATAGATAGATAGATAGATAGATAGATAGATAGATAGATAGATAGATAGATAGATAGATAGATAGATAGATAGATAGATAGATAGATAGATAGATAGATAGATAGATAGATAGATAGATAGATAGATAGATAGATAGATAGATAGATAGATAGATAGATAGATAGATAGATAGATAGATAGATAGATAGATAGATAGATAGATAGATAGATAGATAGATAGATAGATAGATAGATAGATAGATAGATAGATAGATAGATAGATAGATAGATAGATAGATAGATAGATAGATAGATAGATAGATAGATAGATAGATAGATAGATAGATAGATAGATAGATAGATAGATAGATAGATAGATAGATAGATAGATAGATAGACAGACAGACAGACAGACAGACAGACAGACAGACAGACAGACAGACAGACAGATAAATAGATAGATAGATAGACCGTTCAAATATTATTACCTGAATAGTTTTATTTGAGCAAAGTCTAATAATAAAAATGTATTTTCTTTTTAAATAATAAATTTCTAAAAAAAAAAAAAAAAAGTTGATTAATTATCCACATTAATATGCTACTCATAAAATAATGCGAATTGAAATTTTATTTTAAGAATTGCACCATATACCAACGTTTCAGAAAGCAATATAAGTTGTAAGATCATAATACCAACTTAATTAATGTTAAGCTTTTGTCAGTTTACTATTATATATTAGATTAATATTTAGATGTTATACTAGAGCTGTCTATATTTTAAATGCATACATAAAGCAAAGTATTATTCATAAACAATTATGACCTTATCTATCAATTACAATAAAGATAGAAATATTTCATTTTAGATTAACTTTTTTAATTACTTTTACGTAATGATAAACAATTCATGCATAAAATATATTTGCTACCAAAAATAACTGTGAGCAAAAAAATATATAATGTGTGAAAGCGCTTTCATTTCAAAAATAATATTGTTTATCAAAAGATTAAGAGCTACTGGTCACTATTTCCCTGAAAGTTATTTCAATATAAAATTGGATCTCCATCAGTTATGCTAGCATCTGTGTGCTTTTATATAATGATATATTTTATTTTATCCATGTGTTATTTATATTTTATATCTTATATTACATCAAAGGGATAATGTAATGTTCTATTTTATTAGACAATAATGACAGTAGCTGTGAATAACTTTGAACTTATTGATAATAGATAAAGACTTTTTGGAAAAATAAAATTTGGCCCATTTGTTGCTATGTCTGGAAAAGAAAAATACCAATGTCAATGTGAAGCATATAAAACAGCATTTTGCATGTAAAGTTTGATTACAAATCTTATTTTCTTAGGTGAAAGAATAACCCAATTTTAACAATAATAATGTAGTTTGTAGCACATTTTGAAGATTTCATAAATAATTAGTTTCTTGTAGAATTTTTAAAAAGTCTAATATAAAAAAATATCTTTGATAACCTTTTTTCTGTTTTATTGTTGTTTTTAGATGGCTTAATATTTTTTGAAATTAAAAAAAAAAAGATATAAGTGTGCATCAGAGCTGAAAGTGATGATAATATGTCTAGGCCATATAAAAAAGAAAATTGTACCTGCAATCATAAATTTTTATATTCAAGGCAATCTCCATTATAATCAAAAATTGTATCTTATATAAAGAAAATAACAAATAGGAAATATTCTCATCAAACATATTCTAAAGCTAAATTATCCAAACTAGTTTCATATTTAACTCATAATTAAAAATATTTGTCCCACAGATCATATCAGCAATGTGTAGACAACATTTCTGCTTCAAAAATAAATAATTTATACAAGACCTAAAATTGTCTGCCTGCCCACTTTTCAACATTGTTCTCACACTAATTGGGGCTGAGTTTTTTTTATAATACCTTGTGGAACAATAAGTATTACATTATAATGAATGCTTTTTAACAATTAACAGAGCATTATGAAATATATATAATCAAAGAAATTTCAAATATTTTAAGAATCTCTTAACTCAAAATCTATTATATCACAATAATCCATCATTGTATAATGGTTTCACTGATCACTTAAAACAGAGGCTTAAACACTTTTATATATTCATAGTCATGAAGTTACTTGCAAATATATCAATATAAAGTAGTTTTTGGATTAAATTGTGTATTATTTTGTATTACTTCCCAACATTTTGTTGAAATAGCAACCACCATTATCAAAGTAAATTTTTCAAAGAAAACCCATTAGATCTCAAATAGTAAAGAGATTGAGTGTGAGGTTGAGATTGAGCATAAAATAGTTAAACATGCAGAATATGTGGATTAACAAAATCATTCAAATAATAACAATATGTTTTGTTAATCCACATATTCTGAATGCTCGACTATTTCATGCTCAATCTCAACCTCACACTTAATTTTATTACTACTTCATATCTAATGGTTTTTCTTTGAAAAATTAATTTTGACAATGGCAGATGCTATTTCATTAAAACATTGAAAAATAATATAGAATAATACACAGTTTAATCCAAAACCTACTTTATTTACATCATATATTTATATATAAACCATTATACAATTACAAATATCCAGTAACACCCTCTGTTTAATAGTTCATTATTATTGAGATGTAGACTATTAAACAGAGGGCATTACTGGATATTTGTAATTGTATAATGGTTTATATATTTGTATGATTATTTCAGTTAGTGTTAACAGTAACTTTATTTTCATATATATATATATATATATATATATATATGGTTTTAGAGATAGAATTTTACTCAAAATCCTGATATCCTTATTAGCTCTTCAGTATAACACCTGCACAAATCTCACCCATGGTGAAGATTTCTAACTATCTGGTTACATCTTATGAAACAATAATTTCACTTAGCATATATATGTATGTATTCAACAGAGGTGACATATAATAATATTTAGCCAAACAGATTTCAAATTTGTCAGCAGGTATCTCTACATTGAATTTCTCTATTTTGCAAACTGATGTGGCAAGAGAAAAAGTTTCTGCTAATAGATTTTATATTTTATTAATTTATTTTGACATCATCATCATCATCATCATCATCATTATTATTATTATTATTATTATTATTATTATTATTATTATTATTATTATTATTATTATTATTATTATTTGTATTGTTATTATTATTATTGTTGTTGTTATTATTATTATTATTAATCATTACTTCTTTTGTTATTTAAATAATTGTTTTTTTTTAGGAGCAGCCAATAATTCAAGTAATGGCAGCACTACCATTGACATTCCCTATGCTTTTAACACCACCACAATTTCTCATTTATTCTCTAATAAAAGTATTAGATATCCAACATTAAGAACCACAGCTAAAACCACTAAATTCCCTTCAAGAACACCTCGTGTGACAACAAGAAGGTTGAGATTGACTACCAACCGAACTTTAAAACCAACTACAAGTCCAAAACCTTCTACTACAAAAATTCAACGAACACAATATGATTTAAAAAATATTTCTTCCATTGATTTACAAAGATCTGGAAAACAATTTTTGCCTGATATATCTAAAAATCATACTAATTCAAATTCTATTCCTATAGAAATAACATCACCAGATAATGCAACCAAAAATTCAGCAGATGATAACCATGAGACAGAAGATTATGAAATTAGTGTTTCACAATCAGAATTTACCACTTCCATTTTTGAAGATGAAATTCCTAATAAAAGAGAAGAGACTCAGAGTAATGACATTAGTGAAAAAAGCAAAGGTAGTGATACAACAGTAGCTAAACAAAATGAACATTCAGAAAGTGAAATTTCTGAGACTGGAAAAACTATAGAAAGTGATGAAAATGCATCTGCTACCCAAGTGACAACAACAGAAAAAATAATAAAATCTTTTACATTGGATAGTATTCATGATATAAACAGAAATATATCATCAGAAAATAAAATATCAGATGTAATAGAGCATGAGATAAAAGAAGCATTAGAAGAAAGTCTAACTACTGAAATACCTTTACCAAACACAACAGCTTCAATCAACAGCACAGAAAGTATTTCTACATATTTGAACAAAATAAATAGCACAGAAAGTATCTTGTCAGCATTAGAAACTAATGAAAATAATATTGGATTAACACCACAAAGTACTGAAATAATAACAACTTTAATGTTATCAACAACAACAAGTACAACAACATCTGTAACACCAGGTACAACAACAATACAAAGCACAACAGAACAGGAAACAACCACAACAAAGGAAACTACTACAAGTACAATACAAAGATCAACAACTCAAGAAGTTCATCCTGGAAAATACAAATTAGTTTGCTTTTACTCTAGTTGGGCTATTTACAGACAATTGGAAGATTGTAAGATGCCTCCCAACAAAATTAATCCTCATCTATGCACACATTTAATGTATGCATTTGCTAAAATATCTGATAACAAATTAACATCAACAGATACTAATTTAGATTTGGATCAGCAAGCAAATTTTGATTCCAAACCAAAAGAAGGTAAAGGCAATTTAAAGATTGTATAAGTAATAAGTTTATATTAGTCAATTTAAACAAAAGAATTAATATTAAGTATACATTAGTAACACTTTATTCAAATATTATTGAATAGTTAGTAGTCTATAACTGTATAATGATATAGTGTCTTAATCATGATATGACTGATTCTTGTTTAATTGGATTTTATTCATGTAAAAAATGGCTAGACAAAATATTCCATCTATCTAATGTTATTTAATATTACAGTATAAAACATTTTAAGAATATAAACTCAATTTAATTATTTATATTTGTTTACATCTGATAACATTGAATTATACACAAAACAACAATAACATTTATCATGTAATGACCAGGTTTCTATCTTGTATTCTGACTATTGAATGTTTATATTTGAAAGTTTATATAAGACTGGGAATCATTAGATATCCTTATATAATATTTTAAAAAAAACTAATAAAAAGTCTTTATGAAAATAAAGTCTTTATGTAATCAAAAATAATATCCCAAGAATCTAACAATTTCATACCACTGTGGTAGCTCACTATATATTATTTCTATCAGACTTGTTATAAGTGCTTGATATCTTTTACTCTGTCATTATCAATTCAGATTTATAATGACTTGAGTGTAACATATATTTATATATTTATTTATTTATTAAGTGTTTTACATTTATTTTTTTCTTGCAGATAAACAAAAATTTGATTATTCTCTGAAAACCATATTCTCATTAATGGTAATTTGCATCAATTCTATTAGAAAAAGTAATCTAAATCTATCTTTTATTATTTTATTAGTCACAATTGCAAGATAGAAATTGATTCAAGCAACAAGTATCCATCGCCTTAAATAATGCTTAAATAATGAATAATGAAATACAATGTGCATAAACAATTAGGTACAGTTTGTTTCAATAGATGTATTATTTATGATTACTTTACAAACATGTCCGCTTGTAATAAATCTTTGGTTTTTATCGATAAATCTTTAAAACTAAAGTTTAGGATAATACTAAAATTTACACAGTCTTTATTAATTAAACAATAAAAATTATTTCTTCATATTTTTTTCACATTAATCCATATAAAATACAATTTTTTTTTCCAATTTTTTTTTAAAAAAAAGTTGTTTTTATTTATGAAATCATATTATTTTACATTGATGAACATTTTTGACGATCCCATGTAATCGTTCTCAAGATTTATAACATCTGAAAAATAAAATATAAAAACATGATTTTAGTTATCAAATGTTTAATTTTTATTTGATCATGACCATATGAAAGAATCAAAACATTCGTTAAAATAATGTGATTGTATAAAATAAAAATAAGTTTTAAATATATATGAAAAAAATATATATATTTATATAGAATTTAGCTATAAGTGAATTTAATATAATTAGATAACTTTTTTATTATTAATAATACTGTAGGAACTATTAGAAGAGGTAATTATGAAGTTTTTTTCTCAAGATGGCGTTGTTGCTGAAGATTACTAAATATGTGGGCGATTTAGTCTGCAATTTGTGTAAGGAAGGTATAAAAAATATTAGGCATATGTTAATTGAATGTAAATACCTGAAAGCAGAAAGGGTACAAATAATGAAGTTGTGGAAGAATAAATATAAACAAAGTGATTATACAGAAAAAAAAAAATTGGTTTTTATGCTGGGTTTTGGAAAAGATATGGTAGATTTAGATATAAAAGCTATGGAGTTGTCAAAGATTATGTTATGGATATGGAATAAAACATGATAGAGAAAAATATGGGAAAACTTAGGGCAGGGAATGGAAAGGAAAGATGAAATAACAAACAGGTTTCTCTGGGCATAATGGTTGAGAGATTCCTGACTCCGTACAAGGAGAAGTCACAGTGCATTACATCACATCACATTAGTATTGTAAGAATATATATATTTGTAAAAAAAAAAGTAAAAAAAAAATATCTTTTTAGCAAAAAAATAATAATTAATTAAGCAAACCTTTGTTTTGCTAGTAAAAAAATGTTGACAACCTAGTGGATGGATTTACTTAAGTGCATAGAACTTTGTACTAGTTTGAACTCTCATAATAATAATAATAATAGTAGTAGTAATAGTAATAATAATTTTACTTGGTAAATATATTCTCACCTACTTAAAATACAAATATTTAATTTTAAAGATAGCATGAAATTGTCGATATTTTTTACAAAAAATTTCTAAAGAAAATGGCTTTCATTCTGTCGTTTTTATTTTTTTTTATCAATGACATCAAATATATATTTAATTACTTCATTTTAAGTATTTCAAAATATCTGCAAGCTCAGCAAATAAAAATTTCCACATGGTTTGATCACTAATAATGGTTTCAATTTCAAATTTTGTTAATTCAATGTTATTTTTTAGTTTCATAATTGCACTAAAATCTAAATCTTTAATATATAACTACATAAAATTTTTATCAAATTGTGCTGATTTATATCTATTTGATGGCTTTGGGAAATTTGTTACTATATCTAACTTTAATAATAAGATTATCTGGCAAATTTTAATAAATTAAATGATTTCCAGTAATATGTCTGTTCTATCAGGTTTATGCTTGTTACACAAAACATAGAAAACTCTTTAATTCTGCTTTTTTTTAAATTTGCTAGCTATGTCCTAAAATTCCAGACAAATCTTACTCAGTTTCACATTTTCATCTTGAGTGTGATCCCAAAAAAATATGGTTATCTTATTTGGAATCATTCATCACTAACAAATTCTATATATTTATTTCTAATATTTGGTTAATCAGTTTGTATAATGCCAATAGTTTTTCTTTACATCCCCAAAACAATCTATATATTCACAAAAATGCAATTTTATATCTAATAATAAAATTACAAAGAAATCATGTCATATGTCACATGATCTAATTTAATAAGCTTGTATTATAAATGTTATATACAGAGCTCACAAATAAGTTCTTAACAAGCTTTTCAGAATATCCTCAATCCCAGACCAGTTTCTGCTACTGACTCTATATATAACATTTGTAATACAAGCTTATTAAATTAGATCATATGGCATCCGACTTGATTTCTTTGTAATTTTATTTTTTGCTTTTAAGGCTTTGGTGATTTTATATTGCTAAACTTATTACTATATGGTGTATTTGAACTTGGTTCTGTCCCATATGGCTATTTAAGTTAGATAGCTGGATTGAAGACATATGCATGTCTAAAAATTTCAGATTTTCTATGTAATAGTTAGCCATTAGATAAAGTGCTGGGCTTATCCTGGTATTTTTAATCTAATGCTTGAATGTCCTAGCACCAGACTGAGGAAGCCAGTAGCAGAAACTAGTCTGGGGTTGGGGATATTCTGCAAAGGTTGTTAAGAGCTTATTTGTGAGCTCTCTATATATGTAATACATGCTTATTAAATTAGGTCATGTGACATCTGACTTGATTTCTTTGTAATTTTATTTTTTGCTATTAAGGCTTTGGCAATTTTATATTGCAAAAGCTATTAGTATATGGTGTATTTGAACTTGGTTCAATCTTATATGGCTATTTAAGTTAGATAGCTGGATTGGAAGACATTATGAATGTCTGAAAATTTCCAATTTTCTACTTAATAGTTATCCATTAAATAAAGTGCTGGGCTTGTCCTGATATTTTTAAGCTAATGCTTGAATATTTTAGCACCTCACCGAGGAAGCCAGTAACAGAAACTGGTCTGGGTTGGGGATAATCTGCAAAGTTTGTTAAGAACTTATTTGCAAGCTCTATATATAATTAATAATAAAATGTGTACTGATTTTAAGCTAAGAAACAATGAATGATATAATCTATATTTAAAATATTTCCAACTTTTGTTTTTAATAAAATCTCATAAAATATATATATACCAGCTATTGTTTAGGATAAATAATGTTGATAATTTTAATTACTTTTTAATCTCTGTTTCTATTACTGTAACTAAAATATCATTTCCACTAATATATATATATATATTATACCAGTTGAAAAACCCACCAAAAAAAACTGCAAGTTGTGTCCAAACTCAGCTGAACCAAAACTGAATTCAAACCCAACTCAACACCTCAGATTAGTAGAAATCTAAATCGATGGCACAGTGCTATGTGCCAAGAAACTAGCTCAATGGTTGGTGAGGATCAGAGACCCCTGATCTGACACTAATGGATAATCAATTAACTAAGATAATTTTAAATCAAATCATATGTATATGTTCGGGTTGCCAACACAGACAGCGAGTATTAACATTAAAATAATTATAAAAGAATTATGAACTAAGAAACCAAGTGTGTTTAGAAAATATTTAATAATAATAATTCGTTTGGTTGAATAAGATAATGATTATATTACTCACTTCTAGCCTTTAATATAGTTTAGAATTATAATAAGAGTGGTGGTCTTTATTATATGCCAATGGATAATATGCAATATTGGAATTCTATGTCTATGCCCCCAACAAGAAAATAAAAGACAGATAAAGGTATTCATTAGTAAAGGAAATTTTTACTCTAATTTTATACGAAAGAATGTGATATTTATTTTCACATTTGCAAATCCATTCATGAAGAGCAAGATACGTATTTTAGGGTATAACTTTAATTTTTTTAGAAAACTTATTTTGAGATAAAATGGAGAATTTATTGAACTTTAATTTAAATCACTTCATCACGAATTATGAGCATCAGAATGGGCTTTACTGGAACAGAGAGGCAACGGTGCTGACGAATTATGAGATATAAAATGAAATTGAAAGATGATGGTTAGTCGATAATTGAAGTCCTATGGCGGCTTGTGTCTGGCAAGTCTTATGCCCTTTGACTAATATGAACAGGAGAGGAAGAGCTTTCTTCCTCGATAATTTAAATAACAGAAATATGATCACCGACCTGCCTAACGGAGTGGAAGATTGCCCTACGTCAGCAATGTTGAAGGTGATGACTTGATAGGCATCGCTTTAATACTAAAACCCATATAGAATGCTCTATGTGATGACTTGATCAAATGAATTAAAGTCAAACGAGATTTTAACTAACATTATTTCAAAGCATTTATCAAATTATATTAGTTATGCCCCAATCATCATGCCCTTCCTGAGTATTAATAGACAGTGAAAACAATCTGAATTAGAATGTATTTAGTTGATTCCTTTATCGACCCTTTTTGCAAAAACATTTTAGATTATACGTGAATAAATAAATATTGGTTAATACGAGAGAAAGCATTTTAAGATTATATATGAATTAATACCCATTGTTGAATACGAGAAAATAGCTGGGGCATAGATTAGAAATGGAGCTAATAATTTATTATTAGCCAATTATAAAAATAACAAACATTTGATCATTTCTTTAGACTCGATGATTGATAGAACTGTATAAATCTAGATCTAATGGACGAGAATTATTATCAGATTTAATATCTGTGTAAGGCAAAGAGAACAAAGGGCTCATTGAGTCGAAGGATTATTGGCATATAATTAAAATAAACAACATTAATAAATTACACAAATATATATATAATATAATAAATGAACTGCCAAGTAAGAAAAGAGAAAGTTAAAGACTAGAAGTTGAGAGAATTATGATATAATAGCATAAATAAAAGTAGGTTTACACAGGGATTATTACACAGAGATTACAACATTTATAGAATGAAAAGAGCTCTTAAAAGGAGTGTAAAATAAAGTTTGGAAACTGGCCAGATGGTTTAAGGTTTATTATGGAAATATATTACCCATTTCTTCTGGGGCTGGTTTCCTTAGGTTACACATCCGAGTTGGTAAAATGTAGGCACCATTTGATTGATTACTTGAACAGCATTTTATTTGATTTTGGCAGCCTGATTTGTCCGGAAAGAATTTAGCAGTTTCATTGAAGATTTCAGGGGACTTCAGGAACTGCAGCCAGATTCCTGATGTTTTAGCCCGTCACCATGATCGAAGCACTATTTAAATTTATCATATTGAAACGCACAGGATTCACTGCACTTCTCTACAACAAAGATGGCTTTCTCCTCCAAACTTTTCAGAGCTATATATCTGTCCTCTGATGCCTTCAGGCTAGTGCTTCTTTCATTATCAATGTTTTTAGATTCACTGGTTGTTTTTAGATACATTCCTTCGATAAGGCTTTCAAACTCATTAACTTGAATTAATTCTTAAAATCAGAAAATGATTTTAATTAGGAAATCCTTATCTTTTTTCTAATTAATAAAACTTTAACTGTTGTTTTTGGAAAGGGAAAATCTGAAAGCTTATCAAAAGAATGTAGCTTTTAATCAATAAAACTTTAACAAATTATTTAAAAATAAAATCAATCATTCCCGATGCAATGAAACTTTTAAACAATTATGTATATTTAAATATTTACAAATATATATGCACAATCCACGCAATTATAATATATAAATTCATGAATAATTCTACCATGAATTTATTAATAGAATTGATTAATTTAAATCTGAAACTAATTAATTTAAATACGCATTTTATTTTATGGAAATTAGCGTGGATTGAATGTATAAAGCCCCATTGCATCGGAAATTCAAGGTTAGTACTAGGGTTTGAAGTGGGCTTATGGCTAGATGTCATGAAGCTAGGATTGAACTCAGATCTGACTGCTTCAATATAAATGAAATAAAAATTGTCTGTTATATAATAAATATTCTAATAAAAAATAATAATGAATATAAGGTAATAATATATTATAAAAGGTATTATAATCCTCAGAAGTATTTTCTGTTATTCGCTTAACTTTCTTCAACTGTAATGACAGTTAAAGAAGGTTAAATGATTAACTGAAAGTATGTTTCTGTGGATTATAATAGATATTCATATATATAATAAAAATAATAATGAATATAATGGTTATATTATTATTGAAATGAAAATTGAAGAAGGTTAAGTGAATAACTGAAAGTATTTCTGTGGATTATAATATTTTTTATAATATATTATTGCTATTATATTTATTATTATTATTATTTATTTAATATATATAAATAAAAGTAATCATAAATGTGATATATATATATATATATATATATATATATATTGTTTAAAGTTAACTTTTGTCAAATGCTAAGTGGAGCATATGCCATTAATTCTTAAGTGATAATTTTATATGTATATTCTCATAATACTTAATGTTAATACTAGCATAATTTTTCACCATATCTATGCCACTCTCTGTGAGCTTTAATAAGTAATAATAAGTTCCAGATAACAGTACTTATTAATTCCTTATCCTCTGCCTTCTTATCCAATATACCTGACTAACTTAAAGCTTATGATTTTCATCAATGAGGAGTTTGGGATTTTGGAACAGTGTAGCCTCATTGATAAAAACCTTTATTAAGATTGAAACTAATCAGAGGCATATAGAACATCACAAGATAGGAATTTAATAAGCACTCCCATCTGGAATCTATTATTACTTATTAAAACTTACAGTAAGTGGCATAGAGATAATGAAAAAATACGCTGCTATAACAGTAATATGTAAATTAGAGTCATATGGTGGAGTTAGGTGATAGTTTATTGGTTACTACTAAATGTTCAGTATTAATTCTCAGTTGTGATATAGAAAGAAAAAAATATATAAACATTTTATTATACAGGTAATCTCACTAAGCTTTATAATAATAGCAAACAAGACTCAACTTATAACTAAATTTAACTAATTATGGGATATCATATAAATCAGTCAAATTTATACAATATTAAAATTCTTCTCTGACATTTCATAATAATTTTTATTAAAGAGATCATAAAAATTCACAAGAAATTTTTTTCTAAATAAATCGCACTAATTTGCCTATATAAAAAAAAAAAGCCACCAATTTGTAAGTACTCTTTCAAAATTAATAAATTGTACTACAAACAATTGTAAACATTATACAATTACAGTATACACAATAAAGTTTATTTTAAAATTTAAAAAAGTCACTCATTATATAATTTTAATTGCTTAAATAATTATTTTTCATCTCCTATCTTGAATTTCTGAGGCGGATATCCTATGTTTGATCCTGGACAAAATAAAACGCATTACCCTTTGGTGAATTCTTGTATTGTTGGAAGCGTTTTTTCACCTACTGATGTTCCTTAGTCTTATTTACTACAATAAAATAAAACAAATATTAACAAGTTTGGCTATCAAATAATAATTTCTTTCAACGGGGGGGGGGGGGATTATTTCTCTTCAAATAATCGCACTTTTTTTTTTTTTTAACGGTTTTTAGATATATTTAAATTGCATCAATTACATTCATTTCTGTCATTGTTATTACGAGTTACTGATGTTTTGATTAATAAAAGTTTTAACATAATTATTACCCTTCGTTTAAGCAATTTAATTTTTAAACTAATAACTTTAGGTTAGCAGAGTGATATCTCTATAATGAATAGAAGCTGCAATAAGCCTGCTGAAATGCGATATTAAACTATTACGGTATTTTCGATCACTTTGTAGCATATTTTAAATCCAATATACATAGTTCAGTAATAATTCTAGATCAAACTTTTTTATGGTCATAAATTATAATTTGTTCGGCTAATGAACTTGATCACAGCAAAACTTTTAAGCAATCCTAAAACAAGCTTTTCAACGAAAATTAACCAACTGGTCATAAAGATTTATAACAAGAGTCCATTTGAAGTTTAACTTATTTTTTAACAGATTGAGTAATTTATATTCTAATATCTTTTGCTTTTCTAAACTCATTGAGATTTACATTATAATTAATAAGATTTCTTTTTCAAATAAAAAGATGGAGGGAACTCACTTTCATAGTATACAGTAAGCAGTAAGTCTGATGCCTATAGATTTGCTCTCTCACCAAGAAGTTATGGTTGCAAAATATTACAATCATGTCTAGAATTAGGTTTTGGTGAATAACTAAGATCTCACAATATTTTTTTTCTTCTAGTCTAACGTAAAATACCAGTGGAGGACAAAGTAGTACTTACTAATCATGTCAAATAAAGCGTGGAAAAAGTTTTTTGAAAGATTTATGTTTGTTTGACTACATGGCTAAGAATAATTAGACATCCATTTATTAATCAACATAGATGATTAGCTAGTTAGCTATGGGGAGCCATGCAATGCAAAAATCTTGTGATTGTTATCGACTTTTTTTTTAAAATTTTTACGATGACTAGATTCAACTTTCAAAACATAGATATAGCAAAATAATCAATAACCATTATCCTATGCATCCAAATTTTAAGCATTACAGATATAACAATAAAACTCAAATTTATTCATCTATTATTTTGTAATCAGGTGATAAAATAAAAAAAAATGATTTAACAAATTTTGTTAAGCACTTCAAAATAAGTGGTTCGTGGTTTTATTCTTTTAAAATAATAATAATAATATAAATAAAATTGTTTTTTATTTAAATTTTGCATGAAAATGAACATTATCCAACAACTACCATAATAATAAATAGAGATTATTTTAACTTTAATTATTGGGACTCATGATTGCGTCTTTTGAGGTAAGTAGATATCATTTGTAGTGTTATGTAAATATTGAATTATATATATAAATAATTAAAGCAATAATTATGAGATTGTGTTTGTGAGCAAATATAAAGATATATATACTTATTGACATGTTTACATATATGGTTTGAATCTATTTATGAACCCACATAAAGATAGATATATACATACTTATGACTTTTTTTTTTTGTTTTTTTAGGTAATTATAGAAGGTTCACTCGCCTTAAATTAGATAATTCTCGATTGAAAACAATGTTATCTGTGGGTGGATATAATGTCAATTCTTCAGTGTTTTCAGAAATGGCTTTTACAAGTTCCAGCAGACAAACATTTATTTTAAGTGTGATGCAGCTCTTGAGAGAATATGATTTTGATGGGCTCGATATATGTTGGCAATATCCAACTTTTCCTGGAGGCGCACCAGAAGATATTCTAAATTTTCCATTACTTCTAAAGGTTATAAAACAAACATTAATAAATAACAATCATTTTTTCTTCTTTGCATATATATATATATATATATATATATATATATATATATATATATATTCCTGGAGTGTAGATATAATTATAGGGTGATTTGAATACAGACTTTCAAGCTCTCTTCAACTATTCACTCTATCTCATACAATCGATACACATGACCACACACATGGGGAAAATATAAATGATCTCCAATATACATATTTCATGCTGAACCAACACTCATCAGCTGGTCCAATATTATTGTCATGCCTATGTTGACTTTAAGTCATTCTGAAACCTCATGTATAGGACGAGGATAGGCAAGATACAGGTTGAATCTATAATACAAGTATAATTTATATACCTATAGTTTAGATGTAATTATAGGGAATTTGAACATAGACTTTCAAGCTCCCTTCAGCTATCCACTCGATCACATACAACTGATACACATGAGAAAAAAAAAATTATATCCAATATATGTATTTTGTGCCGAATCAGCACTTATCAGCTGGTTCACATTATCATTTCCCACACATATATATAATCAGTACTCAGTTTATATTAAGATAGAAAATCTTCAAACTTAACTGGACAGACTTCATTCTATTCCATCCTCCAACTCTTCAGCTATCCATACATCTAAACTCCAGGTATATAAATTATACTTGCATTTAAATATTATAGATTCAGCCTGTATCCTGCCCAACCCCATTCTGTGTACTTAAATGGATGAGGGGTCAGAGAGACTTAAAGTTAACATGGACATGACAATAATATTGGCATCAATCTGATTTTCATTAGTACAGATGGCTGAAGGTTGGAAGATGGAGTAGATTAAAACCTGTCCATTAAAGTTTGAAGATTTTCTACCTTAATATAAACTGAACACTGATTATATATATATGTGTGTGTGTGGGAGATGATGATATGGACCAACTGCTGAATGTTGGTTCGGCATAAAATATGTATGTTATAGATCATTTATCTTTTACAAATGTGTGTTGTCATCATAGGTATCAATTGCATGAGATAGAGTGGATAGCTGAAGGTAGCTAGAAAGTCTGTGTTCAAATCTCCTACAATTATATTGTACCAGATGTCACACAGCAGTACAGAGACATGAGACTCGAGCTAGGGTTTTTGAGAATGAATAAGATAAGAGAGCTAAAATAATACATCATCATATAAAACCTTTTTATATTTAAAAACTAACCAAAATAAAGATTCAAACTCTGGATAGGATTAAAAGATACTTTAATTTAATATTATAAAAAACATTTTATTCTAAACGTTATGCTTATATCTGTAATTATTATTTTAAACGTTATGCTTACATCTGTAATTATTATGGGATGTCATGCTTATACATATATGGTGCAGTTTATTTATATGCCAATGTTTAAAAAGAAAAATTATAAAATGAGTTTATAAAGAGAAACACTATTTGGGTTAAATAATAATCTAAACAAAAGAATTCATGAGAGAGACACTTTAGTGTTTGAATAAATTAACATAATGCATTTAACAAACTATGATCGATGCCACTTTGATCACAACAAGAAATAAACACATATATAACTGTGATGCCAGGTAAATTGGTCTCAGATATCTGTTATATTTATTAATTATTAAACAACAAAGTTATAAACAATGATTTTGAATATGCAAATATTTTTGTATTTAATATAACAAACATTATATTTTAATTCTTGAATTAAAATAAGGAGAATTCATTTTTGCATGTGGGAGTTGCTCGTCTAAGGAAAATAGCTTAATGTAAGCTTTTTGTGACATTCTAAATATAAATATATAATAAATAACAAAATGGTTTAGTTATATCACAGCATTACGGCTTATAGATTAGTTTTAGGCATGATTCTAAAATAGTATAATGAATGGTGGTGCGAGCATAGGCAGCAAAATATAAGATTCGGTCCATTTTGTTTGAGTAGATGCTTCATTATTTAAGTGGGAATAAGAAATGGTATGCCCGTTTTTCTGACAGGTCGTACTTGGAGAGAAAAAGGAAGATAGAGAGATGCAATTGTCCTCATAGGGTATCAATGCAGAGCTACCACTACTCTTTCTGAAGGTGTCCTAGGGCATTTCCTATGCCAGCTAAAACATATATAAGTGAAGGTGGAGGATTCGGAGTTCCCAATCATCCTCAAGTTATGACAAAGCAAATAATGATGATGGCTGACCCATGCTGGCAATGCTACGAAACTAAGTTGCATCTTTAATGACATCAAAATAATTAATGGCCTAAATATAAAATTTGAATCGGGCATAACAACATGACTTGTATACTAAATCAAATTATATAACTGAAATCTAAAACTAAATGAATGTCTTAATGACATACGATTACATTTCCCTTCATTAAACGGGTCCCACATGCATTTGGAATCAATAAGCATTATATAATATTATAATGCTAAAAGTGCTACATATAAATAATTATTACAGAATAAAAATAAACTGTCATTATTATTCAAAAATATCTTATCTACAATTTAAGCAATAGCTTTCTTGGATCACATTAAATTTATAATGAATAAAAATACACTCAAGGCAGTATAAAAAAATAATTTGCCTATAAACAGAAATATTATTTAACTATTTCTCAACCCAGCGAGCCATGGCTTTAAAACAAATAATTTAACATAATTAAAATATCCCAGAAGTGTGTGTGGGTGGGGGGGATTTAAAAGACTAATCTAAAATAAAGGCTAGTGGAGTTGAGTTGATTTGGCATATAAATGACATATAAAAATAAAAAGCAAATAATTATAATATTAAAATTTTCCGCACTAAATAAAATGCAAGATTTAACTTAAATAAATGTAAGCATTTACATATATATATATATATATATAACAGATAGGATTAGAGAGAGACTTTCAAACAGAGATTAGGTACAAATATATAACAAAAAAAATATTAATTATCACAGATATAGGTAAGCATGGAACTGTTACCTCGGCAATGTTACAATGGCTAGGTGGTTCATTCTTTGAGCTTTAGTTTACAGGGATTAGCTTGGTAGTCAGCAATCTCAGTCACTACTGCTTCTTTACTGGTGGCAGTCTTCTTCCATGGCAGGAGTTTCATGGTAGCATACTAGAGGCAGCTCCAAGAGGCCCAGGGAAAGACGGTTTGGTGACCTACTCAGTAAACATTCTAAAAACTAAGCACAAACAAATACTGTCAGACTGTAAGACTCAGACTAAAACTGACTGTATCTTATCTCCAATCTATACTATTTATACCACCCAAGTTATTACAGGAATGCTTTGGCTCATTTGCCCAGAGGCAGATGAGACAATAAATTCCTGAGCAGATTACAGTCCATTTTAATTAAAAGTAAGATATAAGATAAGGTTCAAATCACTTTCATTAGCAAAACTTTTAATTAAAGTCTTTAAATTAATGAAATTCAAGCATTTAAAGTCTTTAAATTAATGAAATTCAAGCATTTAAATATTTAATTAGTGAAGAAAACTTCACAATGGGTTGATTTGAACCTGCCATCTTGGTTATATCCTCTTTTAAATTTTTACAAATGTGAAATTAAATGCAAATAATTTTTACTAAAATGACAAAACTTTATGTGATTAACAAATTCTCTTTTAAAATTCAAAAAAAAAAAAAAAACAAAAAAACAAGCTTAAAATATTCAAAAGTATGAAAATATCAAAATCAAAATTATAAAATATTTATTATAGAGTAAAGTTTTAGCATATTTTAAAATATAGATATATACATTGCCACATAGTAGGTAATGGCAAGGTTAGTACATTAAATAAAATTGCTGGGTTTGAACCCTTGTAAATGGTTAGTTTTTAGGAAGGAAAGCATAAAGCTCACTCTGACTACAGAGTGATTGCTTTAATATATATATATTAACATTAGTTATTTACATTCTTTATAGAAATTTATGCTCTTACATATTGCTACATTTGATGCAAATCAACTAACTTCTTGCAAGAAAATGTTTTTGCCGATCAAATCTAATGTGACTAATTAATTGCATTGGAGATTAGTTGAGATCACATCAAATAAAGACTTGAAATTCTCAACTTGATATAAGTATGTGAATTTTAATAATAATTTAAATAAAACCTTGTCAATTAATATTAATTAATATAAATGAAGCTATAATTAAATTATTGCTAAAGTATATGCTTAAACATTAACATTAAATTGAGCATTGTGAGTCTTCTTAAATAGAAATTGGATTGTTATATTTAATGTGCTCTCAAATGGTCTCCAAAACAGCTGATATTATCAGGTTAAATTAACAAAAACATCCTGCAAGAGATTTATTGCGTTTTCTTCAATCATTGTTATATTCAGGACTAAGTTTTTGTAAATTTCTATAAAGGACAAAACACTATTAGATTACATATTTGTATGTCGTTTAATTAATTAATATGTATATATGTACATGTTTGATAAAAAGAGATTTGTTAACTTTAAATCTATTTATTTTAGGATTTGAAAACTCACTTGAAATATAAAATATTTTCACCATTAAAAGATCCTATTAATATAATTTCTAGTGTATTAATCTATCTTGCATATAAACATTAAGACAGCTAATTTCTAAAGTTCAAAATTGTTAAAGTGTAACTTTATAATTAATACAGTTAGTTACTCATTCTACATTTATAATTTGATAACTTTATTGGACATAAAGCAAATCCCAAGACAACTCAAATGTGCTTGCCTTAAAAATGTCCTTGAAATATTCTCTCATTTTTCTATAATGGAAATAGATAGTTTTGTGAGCAGCTAATAATTTTATGTTTTTTTATTGATTGCTTATAAAGTTTGTAAAACACAAAGATTCAACATATGTTTAATAACTTAATGAAAAATTAATTCTAGTTACAAATCTAAAATATTTAAGTTATATCCAAATATAATAAATTATTGCTATTGAAATAATAGTAAATATTACTTTAATAGTCTATTATTTATATAATGAAGACTGTATATGTAATATTATAAAGAAGGAACAAGTCTCCGGTCATGTGCTTTTACAAATTTGTGTGCACTCACCTATGAACATATGTTTAAAAAGCATAAATGTACACTTATGTTTATATATAAGTAAACAGAAGTCAAAAGTTCTATATGCACAATGACACAAAGTACATTGCTAATTTTAATTAATTTCATTTGCTGCATTTCTAAATGTACATAACCAAACTAGTTACTGGATTTCTAATTATATATATTTCATCTATCCATTAGTTATTAATAATACCTTCATTCTTGTAACATTAACTTTAAAAATTATCCTTCAATCATATATTAAATATAAAGATAAGAATGATTATTACATTTGATGTATAATTCTGTATAAAACATAATCCTTATATATTCAAGCATAGCCTTTGTGTATCCTTTTACAGAAATTTAATGCAGCCAAGTTAATATTGCTTGATATAATCTAAATACTGTGCTTTGAGTGATAATGCTGTGATTATGCTATGAGAACCATTGTTTTATTTAAAAATAATAGCATTAATTTTATGTTCCTTATATGTTATGTGTATAGAAAGATTTGCACTAAGTTATGATTAACTGAGCTGTAATCAAATCATGGTTATGACCTATAGCAAGAGTATTTGATGCCCAGTGATTGAAATCCAAAACTAATTGTTTATGATGAACCAAAAAAAAAACAATTGTATTTTCCAAGGCATTATAAATACAACATATAAGTTTCTGATATTTTTAAGAACTGATATATTACTGATAAATGTATCTATATATTCTTCATGTTAAATGTCATTATTTACATTCTATTTATTTAACTAGTCATCATATTTTTTAAACGTATTTAATTAAGTAAACTCTTTATTTTAAAATGCATAATAGCACACAAAAGGAAAAGAATAAAGAATCTATTTCAAAAGCAAATTAAAAATTTTAACATGCTACAAAAGAGAAAAAACTAAGTCCATTATGATCATTGTTATTTCAAAAATAACCTATGATTAACCTAGTTAGATCTAATTCCAACATGTCTTCAAAGTATTAACTACTGTATTTTATATTTTATTATATGTGTTGCCACTTTATAAATGGTAACCATTCTTTGCAGAATACATGTTTCTGATTAATAACCATCTCAATCAATTGTCTCTGAAGTGTACCATCAATCTACAAACATAGCAACTCTATTATTTTTTAAATATCTCTAATACAATGTAGGCTTTATTAAATAACACTGCTAATTTGTAAAATCAAAATTAATATCAAATAGAAAATATGAGTAAAATTTAAATAACACTAATGTGAATATATTTGGAGATTGACTGATATTTCGAAAGTGGTTCTTCTCCTGCTGCTTTTGACAAGCAAACAGTCAAAAAAAATTCCGTTTAAACTATAACTTTTTTCCTCCTGCTTCTGAAATATTAAGGTAACCTCTCCATGTTCAGAAAGACTAATTTTTATCGTATTAACAATATCATTTAAAATTATTGGTAATGAAAAATAAAATAAAATTAAATAATTTGAATATAAATATTTTTGTACAATTTATAATATTATTATATATAGTAATAGAAGTTTTTTTCCTTCATGTGTCAAAGCGTTGACTGGAAAGTGAATCCGGGCCAGCTGCTTGTAAGGCAGCTATGCTAACCACAAGGACACCAACGCTTGACTAGTAATAGAAGTTATTTTAAAAAAAAGTAAACAAAACATGACTAATTATTTAACGTCATTTTATTTAAATTGAATTACAGTTGCTTTTTGAAAGAGACTTAATTTGTAAAATTAATAAAATCAAATTACAAAATATAAAATTTCATTTTAATAAAAATAAAATCATAAAAAGTAATCATTCTGTCAAAAAATTCAAGCAGTGTTCCAGCCCCAAATAACATCCTAAGAACAATTATCCAAGATAAAAATGTTGATTCAGAAACAATTAGCTTTTTAACTAAGTCAGACTGCTCAAGAAAATTTGTATTAATTTTTAATAAATATATATTTAAATACAGGTGTCCTTTATATCCCTGGAGTTTAGATGTAATTATAGGGGGTTTTAACCTAGACTTTCAAACTCTTTTCAGCTATCACATGTAAAAAAGATAAATGATCTCTAATATACATATTTTATATTGAACCAGCACTCATCAGCTAGTCCAGATTTTTCATCTCCCGCACACATATATAACCAGTGCTCAGTTTATATTAAGATAGCAAATCTTCAAACCTTAATGGACAGAATCCATTTTATTCCACCATCCAACTCTTCAGCCTTCCATACCATTGAATATCTGATAATGGAATGCCCAAATCCCTAATGATATCAATATTATTATCATGTCCATGTTGACCTTAAATCATTCTGACTACTCATGTCCATTTAAAAACACAGAAGAGGAATGGGCAAAATACCAGCTGAATCTGTAATATTTAAATACAGGTATACTTTATTTTGGAGTTTAGATAGTGCAGATGGTTATGTGTATCAGTTGTATGAGATAGATTGGATAGCTGAAGGGAGCTTAAATGTCTGGGTTCAAATCCCCTATAATTACACCTAAACTCCAGGGCTATAAAATATATACTTTTATTTAAATATTACAGATTCAGCCTATGTCCTGCCCATCCCTTTTCTGTGTATTTAAATGGACACAGTTCTATATATGAGGGATCAAAAGACTTAAGGTTAACATGGGCATATGTGTGGTAGATGATAATTTGGCTCAGCTGATGAGTAATGTCTCAGCATGAAATATGTATATTGGAGATCATTTATCTTTTTCACATATATGTGGTCATGTGCATTGGTTATATGAGGTAGATTCGATAGCTGAATGGAGCTTGAAAGTCTGGGTTCAAATTCCCTATAATTATATATATGCTCTATAAAATAAATAATAGCGAATAATATTATATCTGCAAACATAAATTTAAAACTATTTTTTAACATTTTAATTTTGCAACTTAGTTAAAATTTGAAATAAAGTCTAATATTTGTGTTAACGCATAGATTATAAGTTAAATTTAATTTCTTCAAAATTTTAATTATATATAGCTTTAAAAATAATTTTACATTTATATATTTATTTTAAAAAAATTTTTTTATTTGATTTTGTTAATTTTATAAATCAAATCTTCTTTAAAGAGCAATGCAATTCAATTTAAAATAGATGAGATTCTTAAATAATGAGTGATTATATTTTTACATTTAAATAGATATTTTAATTTAATACATATTTAATTTTTTTTTATTTTTAGATTTAGCTTGATTATAAATTATTAAAAAAATCATTAATATTTAAATTATCTAATTTTATTTTTTTGGGGGAGTAAATATTTTTAAGTGATATTGGATTATAATAAAAAAAAATTTTTTCACTGACAATGAGAAGTTTATTATAATAATTAAACTATTAAAAATAACATATAGATAGACAGATTAAAATATAAGAAACATAACTTATTTGATTATTCATGTATAGTCATAAATAATTAAATACACTCACATACATAAGTTTTATAAGTTTTTCACTTTTTCAGGAATTACGGGAAACAATAAATAAAGAAACAATACCTGCTGGAAAAAACAAACTTCTTCTTTCAATATCTGTAGCTGCTTCATCATATTATATCAAAAAAGCATATATCATTGATGATATTAATCTGTAAGTTAAATAAATAACCAACAACATATCTTTACTACACATTTTGCATGTCTTCTAGTGTAATAGAACACAATTATAAATAAACAGAAAAAGTATATCCATTTTTTATCCACTTGCTAAAATTATAAACAAATTATAACTAAGATACTATAACAATAGGAGCGAATATATAATTACAGTGGTAAAGGTAACTAACTATCTGTTTTCAGTTTTATAAAAAAAAAAATTATATTTAGTTATGCTTTAATTAACAATCATTCTAATAATCTTTAAACTTTCTTTATCAAATATATAAGAAATTGAACCAATATATAAACTGTAAGGGAAATAAAGATTGAGAAAAATATGACATCTATTATTATCTTCCAGAAGTGTTGTTTCTGTTTTGAATTGAAGTCGACTGAAATCCAAAACAGAAATAGCACTTTTGGAAGATTTAGTAATAGATGATGTCATATTTGATTAATAGTTATTCTTGGCTTGTAAATAGAAAATTGTTTCTTTAAAACTGCTGCAACATCTCAGATTATTTAAGTTTGCACTTACAGCTTATATTATCCTGAATTTCTATCTATTTAAATTTTTAGTGGTGATGGAAAAAAGATTTATTTTTTGCTAGCTGCCTAATTTGGAATTTTTAAGACATAGGTAGCACTGCTAAAAGATTTACAGTAGGTAATTCATTTTATATTAAAATCCAAAGCGCATGTGCGACAGTTTAATGCTGTTTAAAATATTACAGTTTGTAAAACATTGCACTATATAAAATAATTGACTTATTTAATATATATATATATGAAAATATTTAATGTGGAATTATTTAGAAAGCTCTTTTCTTAGGACAGTAGTTAATCAAGGTTAACTATCATGAGCTAAGAGTGAAAATAAAACTCTCAGATGATTCCATTCAAAATGAGAATTTATATTTACATATAAATATTCAAATATTAAACCACCCCACATGGTTAAGAAATTTAAAAAACCCTCTGTGAAATAAATATATAAATATATTAGAGTCTGCATTTTATTACTACTTGAGATCTAAAGTTTTTTCTTGAAGAACTTGACTTTGATAATGATTAAGGTTATTTCATTAAAACAATGGGAATTAATATAAAATAATACATAGTTTAACCCAAAAAATACTTTATTTACATTATATAACCATTCATTCCAATATCAGCCTTTCAAGCTAATTGAGCACGTGCCTTTGAGAGTGCTAAATAAATGAATACTCTCTTCTTCAATCCGAGATATAGCATTTATGCAGGAATAAAAAGAATCTTCTTATTCCTACAACTCAAATTCTTTTATATGAGCAAATCTGAAGAACTTCTGAAGAGAGCATGAGTAGATTCTCACTTTAAATTACTATTTACGATGTTATTTGGCTGAATGACGTCAATGTAATTACTTAGAATAACATCGTAAATAGTAATTTAAAGTGAGAATCTACTTACGCTCTCTTCAGAAGTTCTTCAGATTTGCTCATATAAAAGAATTTGAGTCATAGGAATAAGAGGATTCTTTTTATTCCTGCATAAATGCTATATCTTGGATTGAAGAAGAGAGTATTCGTTTATTTAACACTCTCAAAGGCGCGTGCTCAATTAGCTTGAAAGGCTGATATTGGAATGAAATATAATTGCAATCACAGCGCTAGATAAAATATTTGCTTATTATATAACCATGAAAACATTAAATATAATATATATATATATATAATTAATCCATTCATTAAGTATACTGAATGTTTACTATAGTAAATAGAGGGATTTGAACTTAGGATTTTCAGTCCATATTCATCCTCTATTCCATCTCAAACAAGCAATACACATGACCACACACATGTGAAAAAGATAAATGATCTCCAATGTATGTATTTCATGCAGAACCAACACTTATCAGAAGGTCTATATCATAATCTCCTACACAAATATGCAATCAATGCTCGGTTTATATTAAGATAGCAATTTCTTAAACTTTAAGGGACTGACTTCAATCTTTTCACCACTCCAACAATTCAACTATGCTGAAATCTATACAAAACATTTTAAATGCACCATAGCTATATTCTAATAAGCTTTTATTTATTTAAAGGGGGAGTGCAACTGAAAAAATATAGCTATGGGGCACTAAAAATATATATATATTGTAATAAAATGGATCTTAAAATGAAAATAAAATGAACTTTCACCATTAACTAAATATTGTAGCATAGCTTCTGAAAAGGGTACATCTGGGCAAATACAGATCAGATATTTACTTATATACTATTACCATAAGATGAGGAAGTATCTTTCACAATGATAATCCTTGATTTAAATACAAAGATAAATAATATCATTTATAAGATCAATCTAAATTCTTAAATAAATAAAAATAGTTATTTGTGATAGCAAATTAAATTTATAAGTTTCATGGGACTAATGAATATTAATATGTAAGCATTAGTGGATAAGATCATATAAATAGAATCTAAAAATAGAAGAAAGTGTGCATTACTCTGATATCAGATCACATAATTCTACCCTTGAAGGAAATTTAATAATTCCCAAGCTTAATTATACATTATTAATGCTGTTTTTTTCTAATAAGTAAAATCAAGTGTATTTACTGATATGAGTGTTTAAATGATATTTTGCAGTATTCCACTTGTAAAATATTTAATTTTATTACACAAAAATAATATAGATAACATACTATGAAAACTAAATATCACTTTTCTATTTAAACCATGAGAATTTAGAAAGCACATATGTTTATTGTTTAAATATTTGTTACAAAGTTTAAAATAAGAACTTAGTAGCTTTCTTATTATGTATATTGTCAAATATTAAGTGGAAATGTATATCATTTACTATAATGACATTTACTATTAAACAAATGTATAGAACATCATATATATATATTCACATGTTTGTTACAAAGTTATAAAACAAGGTATTTATTAAATTAAAATCAATCTGTTTAATAATTAGATTGATTAATAGTCACATCTCCTGCTTTAATCATTGAAGACAATCTTCCTTATAACCAAAGAGAACTCAACAAGGAAGTGGTTTGCTCTCTTATTATACATATTGCACTTCCTTGTATGAGCAAAAAAATTTCACTATTAATTCTAAAGAAGTAATTAATCTGAAAGATATAAATATATGATTTGTCTGAATGTTTGTTATAATAGTATTTTAGTTGTTGTTAAATGTTGCATTATTTTCATCATTTAAAATTATTTATTACATGTTTTTTTAGAATCATTCAAAACTGTATTTAAATTTTTCAAATACATTCAGCTGTTAGTAATAGCAAAGGTAATAATGTATGAATAAACACTTTTCTTAAATATTGTTACTTATACCTATTGCAAAGATCATTACTAGCTGTGTGTTTGTACATACCCTAATATTAAACCATATATGTTCAAGTATCAGTTTAGTTATAATACATAGCTTTATGAAAGTGTGTCATATTCAATAGTAAATTATATCTGAGAGATATCAATACCTTTGAAGTCAGCTTTTGGTTAGTTATAAAAATAATTTCTAGATTATAACTGAGAATAAATAAAAAACCATGACATTTTATTATATAATTATAATAAAATATTTTTAAATTCATTTTTATACTTCAGCACACACTAGTAATAAATATATTTCTCAAATATTCATTTCTTATATTTTTATCATTGCATAGAATTAACGTGGATATTTCATATAACAAACAAACATAAATCAGTTGATCATCTTTATATGTTATCCAGCATAATGAGCTGCTGTATTTTTTCTCTGAATTTAAAATCAAAAAAATGCCATGGACACTTTTCTCAGATATCTGGTAATTCATACTTGAGATATCATTCAGATTTATTTGAAAGCAGAATAAATTAGAACATGTGGGTAAATGTTGATTACAAAAGTAATATAAAATTAAATTATGGCTCTCATTTCCAGGTAATTGTAAAATTATCAACCAAGATAGCAGTTGACTACAGGAAAAAAATGCGCTAAGAATTATTATTATAGATGTAGGCTGTCATTGATCTTCTATTCAGCTATCTAATTTCAGAATTTGCCGGCTTAGAATAAACGGTAAAGAGTCAGTTGATTTAAAAGGAAGGCATATTCTTAAATAATAAAATACAAATATTGTAAACGCAAGTGGCGTGGGATATTTTATAAATTAAAAATGAAAAAACAAAATTTTGGAGATTGATAATATATTAGTTAGAACAAAAAAATAACTTATTTGGCTTCATGTAACTTGTCAAGTTAAGGTAATTCAGGTTTATGCTTCAACAAGTTCTCATTGAGATAAAAAAAAGTTTAGGATTTTTATAAAGATTTTCACAATGTTTTTAATCAAATGAAATTTTTTTAAATTGACATAGAACTGAAATGACTAAAAGATAGAAGTACTATGATAAATTTGCTTATAGAGATAAAAATGTAAAAGAATACTGACTTGTGAAGTTTGCTAAAAAAGGAAACTATATATTATCTTCTTTTTTTTTATTGAAAAAAATGCTAAGCAGAAGTAAGAATTTAAGTTTTCAAATGAAGATTCATCCAAATCGGATTAAACTTTGATAAATGGAAAATGTGTATTTCAAGTTCATAATGTTCTTAACAGATCCAGCATGCAGAGAAATTATTAAACACCTATCTTATATTTTAATGCAAATCTAGAGTAACAAAAATTATTAAAAAAAATGTATTGATAATTGATCTCCTTAACTTTCAGAATCATATCCATGAATTTAAATTAGAAGTTGCAAATCATTTTCAAATATTAACTGACTTTGAAGATGATTCTGATTTGATTTAGATATATAATAAATTATCTATTATTTTAACAATAACTACTTTGCAGATAGTTAAACAAAAAAAGCAGAAATTTACCAATAATTTTTCAATAGACCCAAAACAATGTACCAAGCTGGCTTGGTAATCATAGAAATTGGTAGGATAAATTATCTATTTTTAGTAATAATTGAACTTAAATTTTTTTTATTTAAAAGAAACTACATTGAATCTAGGCAAACCAATATTCAGTAGATATACCTTTCTAAACTTAAGAAAGCTCCTCTGACAAGGAATATGTGTGCAAACTGATTTACTTTTTTAACTTCAATATCGTGATGTATTTGAATGCAGCAAGGAATACTTATGCTGACACAATCAAAGCATCCATTAAAAAAGAAATATTCATCAGAACATGGGAAAAAATCAAACTCCAGTCTTAAGATTTTGTTATTTCATAATGAATAATCTCATAAAACTAGATATGATTTCAGAATCCGATCCATTACCAATTATCACAACAGAAGAGATCTGGACTAATGAAATTCTAATAAAAATATCTGAATGCTTTAATATGACCATTCCATGGGATTTATTTATATCTTTTAAATGTTCCTTTACTGACCAGTCGGTTATCATCACAATTACAGATATAAATTGTTCACTGTATAGGTTTCCTAAGGATTTGCCATATGAAGAAAGAAATACAAATAATTTATGGGAATCTATATTGCACATTGCAGATTATCCAAATCCTAGCTACCTCACTATTAAATTCTATAACAAGGAACAAAAAGATAAATTTGATAAAACAATTAAAATGTTAGGAAAATGTGCTTTAAGTAAAAGTTAACCAATATAGAGAAAACTTTATTACCGACATAAATAACAATACATTTTTAAACTACACATTCAATGACTTCAATAAATTAATGCAACCATTTGGAGTTGTTGTTTCCTTTCAACCTATATATTTAAAAGAAACTCCTATATACATATATAGCAACAGTTATTAATTTAAAGTTAGATTAAATCAAAACATAAACCCAAATGATATTCCCACTTTTATAACCAATCATGAAATGATGCTACTTTTACTAATTTATGGACATAAACTGCAATGTTTTCACTGCAAACAATGAGGGCATATTTATAAATACTTGTCCAAAACTTAAATGTAAACATTGTGATATGAGAGCAACCTCAAGTCAACAATGTGGAAATATGCCAGTAATTAACACAGAATTCATTCCTCAATGAACAAGTGAATCAACTACAATATGTAATCAAAATAATCTAATTAATGATGATATAACAGAAGATCAAAACATCTACAGAGGGCAATCAATATATGATGAAAGTGAATCAGTTTTACAAGAAAATGAATCAAGGAATGATAAGGATAAATAAGCATTACAAAAAAATTGCCCACCTCAGCAAGAAATATTAAAAAGTGATTGCCAGAATCACAAATAATCCACAACACCCATCAACAACATTTTGCAAGATATTATAGACTACCTAGCCTGCCAAAATAAATGTCACTACCAAGTAAAAAACAGGCAAACCATAAAGCAAACAAAGTAGAAAAATGCAGTGGTGTCTACTGAATTCAGTGAACATGATATGCCCCAGACCTTAGATTATAAAAAAATATAAGAAAAGCAAATATGAGTTCAATGGATACCAAGTTTGAATGCACTTCAGATGAAGTCCTTAGCACCAATAAAAAAGAAAATGTGTGAGAACTATTGCAGGAGGGAGAGGGTAGAATCTTCAGACTTAAAAAAAATTCTTTGTCATAATTTGTGTAAGTTATTTAAATTATATATAATTACAATCTAGTTACTACAATAGGTATGTTTTGTTTTTGAGTGATATTGTAATGAGAATAAAAATAGGGCCATTTAATATCCGAGATTTAAATTCACTGGAAAAAACCATCAATTAGTAAAATGGCTTGAAATTGTATGGCCTCATTTACTAGAGCTACTTAAAACAAAAATTTATAATAAATCTCAGATTAAGCCATCTAACTATCTTAATAATCAAGGATACTCAGCATTCTCCCAAGCATCATTCTCACTCTCAGCAGAAACAGAAGTAGTAATGAAAACCTGACCCCTATTCATTCAAAATAATATATAGAGATGCACACATATTAATTATAACCTTATATCATAAAACAGTTACATTGAATGTAGCATTTGTCTATTTACCTCCAAATAATAAAGCAATTAAATAAAGTTATTCAAAGTATAAATTCCAAAAAAGCATCCTCATCACATCCATTATTTTTTTTTGGTGGGACCTTTTGAATAAACTCTTAAACATGTCTTTTTTTTTTTGATATAATAAAATATTACCTACTTTAACAGTTAATGAAACTTTTTGTCAAATATTACCTACCTACTTTATAATCATGTGAACAACAAAAACAACAAGTTTCCCCATAAAATAATTTATTGAATCAAAAAGAAATGAAACTTTGGACAAGTTATGAACCAAAACAAGTAAAAAAAAACCAAAAGCACTACCATTTGGAGGGACATAAAAAACAGCAGCCAAAAATAATATGCAAATAAAATAATAAGAAAGCCTCAAAGCTGTAAATAATGGGATTTTGAAGCCTTTGAACCAACAACTTCCCTTACATAGACCTACATAGGTACACTTGCATGAGTTTCTCTTTCTGGGGAAACACAATATTGTGCATCCACTTGTGTGTTCGGCCAGAAATTCGCTCAGCTTCAACCAATTTGGACAACTTGCAGATGACATTTGACAGTTCTCGCATGGATTCACACATAAACGAGCATTTGTGCATGAAATTGGAAAAAACTCTGCTGAAGTAAGAACCTTTTCAAGTTGTGTGCAGTTCAAAAGCAAAGGGAAGTGTGTGTGACAACATGACAATTTTTAATATGGAATACTAATTTCACTATGCTTTCTAAAAAATTTCTGACAATAAATTTTTGCAGAGTTTCATCTCTTTCAAGTATGCCCACCATCAAATCAGACCGTAGCGAGAGTTCAAGAGTGCTCCCTTGATGAATAATGTCACAATGCAATGGGCTTAGTATTTTGTTATGTAATCGTAGAATACATCACCCTCAGGTGGCCTGCTATGGCTCAAAAAACATCTCTTGTACTGTCAGCCATAAGTTAAGGACACCAAAATGGTATATTGATGTACATTTTGTGAAAAACAGTTCCATCAGATGGTAGGGTTCAGTTTTCACATTATTACCAAAAAATTTTTTTTACAAAATCAAATTTTTAAAAAGAAAAACAATATTAGGTATATACTTCATACCCTATACTTTGTGTGTATAGCAAAACTGTTTTGAAACCTTATTTAACATAACATTTATTAGTCTAAATACTCAGAGAATTATATAATTTATTGAATTTTAATTTCATTACTTATTTATTTAAGTTTGCAATGTTAGTTTCATTTCATTCATGAATATATTTTATATTTCATTCAGTTTATGAATGGTTGTGAAATGTCATTTCAAAAATCTGGAGCTCAAAAATGCAAGGAAAAACTGAAATGTGATGAGATTAATAAAAAGGGTGGCAAATGCTTTTTCAATTTGGCATTGAATGCAAAACAAGTGAAACTAACCAAAATGAAACTTTAAATTCAGAACAATGTGAAACAAGGGCGGAACTGAAACAAAAGTCAGAATCTAATGAGGCCAATTTGGTTTTTCAAGAAACCATCAGATCAAGTAAATTGTCATTTAAGGATTTAAAGAAACAATTGAATATTAATAATGAAAACTTCACTGTCTGCAGAATCTGAGCATGGCAGACATAGTAAAAAGAAGAATAGGTCAAAGAGATGCCTTCTCAATTTAAAATAGAAAACTATGTTATTAAAGGTTATACTGGCTTTCCTAAAACATTTACCAAAGATATAGATAACAAAGTTTTTCCTGAAAGTAATCTAACATTTTATAGTTTAAATGGTGAAAAACATGACCGAGATTGGCTTGTCTGCAATGAAGTCATACAAGCATCATTTTGCTTCCCTTGTCAATTATTTTTGAACAAGATTAGTTCAGCAACTAAATTTATGCTTGCATTAACAAAAGGATAGTTAGAAGCTAAAAATAATAAAAATTATGTATTTGCATCCCAGAATGTGAGAGAAGAAATAGTCATAGGCAGTACTATCTGGCTTGGTCAGAACTAAAAAGATGCCTGTCATCTGACAAAGATATTGGCAGTCTATTGGAGGCATCAATTAAAACAGAATCTATCAAGTGGTACAACATTATGAAATGAATCATTGATATTGGTCTATTACTTGGTGAACGGGCACTTGTTTTGCATGGCAGTTCCCAACACATTGGTGGAAAATACATTGGAAATCTTCTGGGAATCATAGAGTCATTTTCTTCTTGGGATCCAATTTTGAAAGAACATATGTTGCAAGTTAAAGAGTCACAAAAAAGAGAGAATGACTTCAAGTATATTATCTTAGTATCAATTCCTAAAACAAGTTAATTGTTGAATGTTCCTCACTTGAAAATCAACACATGTTGGAGGACAGGAAAACTGCAAAGTACATTGCTGTTATTGTTGATTCCATGTCAGATTCATTCCATGCTGAACAAATAACATTTCTTTTGCATTATGTAGCACCATGTGAAAAACAGTATGAAATTGTAGAAAGATTTTTATAGTTTGTTGACACAAGTCATAAAACAGGATATAAATAGCACAATTGTTGGATTGTCATGCACAGAGTTATGACAATGCAGCCAACATAGTAGAAAAATATTAAGGTACACAAGCAAGAATACTTGAGCAATATGAAACAACTTTATTTTCACAATATTGAATGTCACAGAGTTAATTGTGTGGAAATAATGTTGCAGAATGCATTCCTTAAACCATAACATATTTTGGAACTATATAAACTGTTTACAAATTTTTTAGTTCTAGTTCATATTGATGGAAAATCTTGCAAAAGTGTATTGGCTGTTATCTTCATGGGGATGTCTAACACTTGATGGTCAGTCCATGCTGAAAGTATAAAGCCCTTTGTAGCCCATCTGTGTGTTGTCAAATTAACATTATAAAACCTCTTGGAGTTGAACTTAACTACCAAAACAAGAACAGAGGTTAATGAATCTTTGTCTTATATCACATCCAATTGATATCTGTAACAAGTTTATTCAATCTAGTTGGAAAAATATATGGAGTGAAGCTAAGCATGTTGCTTCTAATTTGTGTGTAGAAATGAAACTTTCTGAAACTTGGGGTGAAGTGCAAAAGAAAGAGGTTCTAAGATGAAGGTGCTACAAAAGAAGATTTGTCACAACAAGATGAAATGGATAAATCCCCTGAGAAAGCATATTTCAGAAAGTCTATCTTCTATATAAAATTGGATAATGTTATTGGTGGACTGACTATTTCAAAGCTGCAAGTCAACATTTCTGAGAAGTTTAGCTTTTTCTGAAAGTACCTATCAATTTCTCAAGATAATCTGAAAAAAAATTAAAATTATTGGCAGATCAATATCCTGTTGTTATCAGTGAAGATCTTGTAATGGAGATAATCATTTGCAATCTGTTTATCAATAAAATTTTGGAGAAGGCCAAATGAGTCCACTGGAGCTACTGAATTACTTGAAAAGATATAAGCTAGAAGAATTTTTTTCAAAATATATATGTCTGCCTCCATATTATGTTAACAATTCCTGCCACTGTTGCCTCTGCAGAGTGCTAATTTAGCAAACTAAAATTATCAAAGATCCAGTATTCCATAGAGGTGACAGGTAGATTTGGCAAGACTCTCTACTGACTCTGATCTTGAAAAAATGATTGATTTTGATGATGTAATTTTCAATTTTTCCATCGAAAAGACTGGAAAAGCACCTTTGTTTATCAGAATATAAATGCCATTACATCTCAAGTATAATAAATGTTATGAGCTTGTAATCAATCTAGTATTAAATCTACTGCTTATGTATATTGTTTCATTATTATTTATATACTAATTAATATTTACTGAGGCTATAACCTCGAGAATATGCATGTAAAATGCGATAGTAGGGACCTCTACACGAAACACCTGTAGATGTCCCTACTATCACATTTTACATGCATATTCTCGAGGTTATAGCCTCAGTAAATATTACTTGTAATCAATGTGCATTTAATAAATTTATAATTACAACTTTATATACTAATGTGTATTATTGTTTTGATTATCTTTTACAGAAGTACCTATCCTCTTTTTAATATAGTTGCAAATATGTTTGAATGTAATTAAAAAATGTACAATTATGACATTATGGATTTATGTGCCCATGTGTAGATGAGTATAGGGAGAACATATTAGTCTTATTCCAGCACTTAATCTTTCTGGCAGTCTGGTATTTTACCTCAAAAGTGTTTAATTTTTTGTTTAATTTACATATAAATTACAACAACAATCCAAATCTTTTATATTATTTTTGTCTTTTTGTCCGATATATAAAACGTTTGCCTTCACACTAAATAACAATAAACTCTCTTTAGTGTTATGATACATCTTTTTATGTTTATAATTTTAATCGTCGTAAATGATTTTTACTGCTGATCAAATATATAATGTTTAGAAATAAAAATAGTTTTCGGAACAATCACGTCCTAGTAATATATTTGAATGAGATTGTTCCGTGAAGCATTTATATCCTTTCATATTATATGCATTTTTTATTCTTATATAATTCCAAGCATTCTTTAACTATAACTGTATTTCTATGTCTTTCATTAACTTTTTTTTCTCAATTTCTCATAATCATGTACTTCCAATAAATTCTCTACATATTTCATCCTTTATATTGTAACGATACATAAATATGTATTCACCATTTTAGATTTTTCTATTAATCTTTGGTTTTACATTTAAGTAAATTACAACCATGAGTTTAATATTTTATTTAGATAGTCGAGTATGAATAGATTACATAGATCTGCATTTGAAAAGAAAATATTCTTCCCTGATTTAACCTTAGGCAACAAATTTCGCAATCAAACCGGCATCAATCCATCTGATACATTTATGTATTCAATGTAGCATGAAAATACGACAACACAAAATACTATACTGTCAGGAATGTACATCTGATCAGTAAGTAGAATTAGAGAAGACATTGTCTCTCCACCAACAGGAATGTCACATCTGTTGGCGAGTAGAATAATAAACATAAAACTCCATAGGAATGGACTGTGGTCCTTTGCCGTCTTACAAACCCATCCATAGGCAAACAGAAGGTGTGTGGCATATATATATATAATCCTGCCTGTAGCGGATCTCATACTACATCTACAATTACACAAATATATCCAATCCATTGAACCAATTCAACTACGAAATGAATAACCTAAGATTACCCTCCCTTAATATAACTTTACAAAACTATATAGCCATTCATGCCCAACTTAAATTTAACATTTAAATACGTTCGCACAGATTATTTTTATAAATTTGTTTTTAAAATGTTGAGTATAGATCGGCTGCACAGATTCCACGGTCAAAAACATCCAAATTAAACACAATCGATCAAAATACAAAATCATCGATAACGTCAATTGCAAAGGGAATACACAAGGCCCCATGGCATTCATCGTAAGATGCCCGCATTAACATCGTTGACCTATATATTCTAATCAAATGTGAAAACTTCAACATAATCAACCCCTAACGAATCTATGCAACGTCTATACCCAACCTAAATTTCATCATTTAAAATTTAAACAATAAACAATTTATACAATAAGAAAAAAAAAATAGAAATGATTTTTATCAATCGGAAAACATATAAAATTAAACATTATTAATTTGATTTTAAACTTAAAAAAGTCAGATGGAAGTTCATAAGCTTAAACGAAAGTTCCTAATTATTTTTAAATTTAGAGTTCATGTCAATATAGCTTTCGGTAGAAGAGTCCAGGTTTCTGCTTTTAATTCCCGCGATGCCTCCATTGGAAGATAATGTTCTGGAGATGGCAATAGCTGGTTTAAGGTATCACAGTCTTTTCCTTTTTCTTTTTTAAATAGAGAGTGTGGTATGTGCGTCCTACCACAACTCTCAAACACACAACGCTGGAACTCCCAAAAAAACTGTATTTCTCTTTTTATATTATCCACACGGATTCAATCAACAAAACGTCACTAATCCATCACTTTCATTAGGGTCCGAGCCAAGGCTTGGTGCTTCCATTGGTCAAGCTAATTTCTCTTTATTTTCTTATCTATCTTTCATCAGATCATTTTAATCATACAAGAGCCCAAGGCTAGCCTGCTTTTCAAACAATTTATAAACAATCATTTCCATTTACAGATTACATTAATTAATACCTGTTTTTATTTTTAAATCTTGTACTTTTTTATAAAAAAGTACGTTGGAATACTTTTTTGTTTTTTTAAAAAAAATATTTTTAAAGTTTGGCCTCTGTACGAATGTATATACGTTTAACAAACATTTTAATTTTAGCGTTTAGTTTTTTACTTTTATTTGCGAACTTTTAAGTTTTTATTTTAAATTAATGTAACGACATATATATAATGTAACGACATATTTATATATATTAATGTAACGACATATTTATATATATAAGTAGACAATTTATTTATTGTTTTATTAATTTTGCATAATGTAAAATCTTTTCTGACCCTATCTGGTCCTCTTCACATAATCAAGTTAAACATCAGTTTTACTAATTTATTATAAATTAACATATCTAATATTTTATCTTCCTCAGCCTCTAGTAAATGTAATCACTTTTTTAAATAAATCTGAATTTTAGTTAGTCATATGAATGCAATATCTTTAACTAAATATAAATCGTGTTAAAAATATTTCATGACAGTACGAGCTATCACTGACTTCTCTCTCTCTATTTATATATATATATGAAGTAAATGATATATATATATCTTCAAAAAATGTTTATATAAAATTTAAAATTAATAATCCTAAAATCAATTATAAAAGTAAAAAAAGATTTCTTTAACCATAGGAGTCTGTAAAAATGTTTCAGTGAAAACTAGTCTATGCCAATTTACTTAATGCTTATATAAAATAGGTAAAATGTCATTTCCGAAAATTCAAAGAATGAAAACTTAGGAGAAAATGTTTATATGATATTTAATTGTGTATGTATGTGTGTGTAATGTTTATGCATAGTAATTTTATTTTTCTTTCACTTTTTTAATAAAAAATTAAATTTGTAGGAAAACAAAACAACTTTCCAAAATTTTTTATCATAAGGCATGTAAAAGGAATAAAAAATAAGTAGCACTACAAAGATTACTTCTAATTGTAGTTACATGACTCACAAATATTTATATATTATTATTTTGCAGCCATGTAGACTTTATAAATGTAATGACTTATAACTATCATGGACCTTCATGGGAGTCTATAATTGGTCACAATAGTCCACTCTATAAAGGCTCTGAGGAAACCAAAGGTCAAGAAACTTTAAATGTGGTAAGTATATATTATTATTTTCTTCCATTATTTTGAAGACTGTCTTTCAGGATTAAACCCACAACACACCATGTAACCTATAATATAAGCCTATGTTGTAATGTATTATGAATTCATACCGTTTTCACTATATTATATCTTTTATTTTTCATTGCCATCATTAAGAATCTGAATTTAAAATTTTATTATGTTTTAATTTATTTACTATATTTATGAAATCAAAAAAGTAAACATCTTATTTTAAAGTTGTTTGGCCGCATAATTATAATTTGTCATTTCCTTGTTTTTAAATTGAAATGGGACTTGGAAGTTTTTTCATGTAGCTGATAATTGTAAAGTCTGATATTTTATTGCAAGTAACCATTATAATTATTGTTGGATTAACGTTTAGTAATTTTAAACTGCAGAATAAAACAATAAAATAACTTTGCCTTTATTAATAAAAGACTAGTAATTACAATTACAAAACAAAATATAAGGGACAAGTTTGCCTAGTGTATACATGAGCAAATTTAAATGGAGACCACAAAGTGTACATGAAAATAATAACCTCCAATATTAAACATCGATTAAATTAAGTTCAAGATCTAAAGCAAAAATATTTCACAATAAATTTAATTTGCAATGCCAATGAATAGTTAATTATCAGGTTATGAAATAGGCATAGAATTCCAATTATGACTTGGATGATAATGAATAAAGATGTAGATGATTAAATGGATGCTGAAAAACAAATAATAATTAATTAATGAAAAAGAATGAATTTAAGGATAAGGAAAAAGAAGGGAATATGTTAGGGTAATGAATAATTAAGATGGCGATAGAATAGAGGTCAAAGATGAATGAATCGATTATGATAATGATTTAAGATAAAATAAAAGAAAGAAAAATATGGATGAGATATGATAACAGTGTTGATGATGAAGAATGAGATCCTGAACTATAAAAGTAATATTGTGTCACACAACAGCAAGACAATAATAAAATAAAACAAGGGTTTCTAAGTTTGGCTAAACAAAATATTTAATCACTAAATTAAAATAGATTATAAGTTTCAAACTAGAAAATAAACATACATCCTAAAATTACACAAAATTGATTAAACAATGAGAATAAACATGAAAGACCAAAGCAAGGCATAATAAATAATTTAAAAAATGAAAAATCACAATAAATTCAAAATTGAGACTATTAATTAATAATTTACTTTTCTCAGGGTTCAAATAACCTAAATATTACTGTTTTAAAAGATATATTTGGATCAATGAGAGGGATTTTGCCACTACCCAAATATAACAAGCAAATACAATTCATAAAACAAAATGGAATTAGTAAAGAACATTTGGAAATTCCAATACTAAGAATAATATGAACTTTAAATTTTATGAAGTATTAATAAATTTTAAGTAAAATAAATATAATGATCTATAAACTATCTTTTATTTAATGGCCATAGACAATATGATCAAGATCAGTGAATGGGGTATCTAATGATTTAGATAAACAGGTTATTCCAAAAACTGAATATTTAATATTTAAAATAATACATGTACTTAAGATCAACAGTGTTTTGATCAATAAGTGATAAAACTTTATGTACTCTAAATATGAGTGCTTATTAAAATTTATTTTGATATATTGACACAAAATAAAATCTATTATATTGACTGATGATGATTTTTCTGACAACAATAAAAATAATATGTTGATAGAAACTATGGATAGTGATTAGCAATAAAGCCACAGGCAACTAAATATATTTTTAAACAAAATTTATTTATATTATTTACAAGTTTTATGAATATACGAATAACCATAAAGAAAACATACATAATCTTGGACAATTGTGAAAGAAATTTACATAAAACAAGATTTTATTACAACATTTTATGATTAAGAGAAGATTCCTAGGATCTATTTAATACTTTAATAAATTATTACCTTTAAATTTGTTATTACTCAAATCTATTACTCACATAAGTTTATTGGACTTACTATGCGTTTTATATTTTAAATTATTGCCTTTCAATTTGTTACTACTTAAGTTTATTACTCACATTGAGTTTATTTAGCTTACTATACATTTCATATTTTACCTATCTATTAATAGCATGATTCTAAGAACTTATCCACTTTAAATAAACATAGGCAATGTATTTCAAAATTCCTATTCAATGGTTAATGAGCTACCAATATTATAACACAGGGTAACACAATAAATCTACTCAAGATATAACAGTTTAAGCTACCATAGATTATTAGAAACTATTAACTTCTTGTTTTAATTCATTTATTTAGGCTATTAAATAGCCAACACAGTTTTCAGAGTCGAGACTATCATTTTATTACCTTTAATTATTAGTTTTACCTTGTAGGACTTTTTTAAAATTAAAAAACAATATTATATGGACCTTATAACTTTAAGGAAGAATATCAATATTTTAACAAATTGAGTTTAAATGATAAATAACATAGCTTAATGGTATATATGGGATCATCTCAAATGGATAGGCATTAAGTAACACTCTACTACAAAAATTACTTTTAACTAATATTATCTTTTGTCATCATTTTGTTCAGTGCTAAGTACAATCTACATTTTCAAATACCAGATTTCAGAAAGAATTTTGCTGTTATCGATACCAAATCATTGGAAATTAGGAATATGAACATAATAAAACATATATTATATCTAAAGTTATAGTTAAATTGAGCTAAGGCAAAAAGAACAAACAACAACTTAGACCACAGTCATCTCATGACTGCATATAGTTTGTAATATCGGTGTCACTTTTGGAGCACCTTTGAGAATATAAAAGGAAGGGACAATCAATCCCTTGTTTAACAACTGTAGCAACACATGGTTTGAAATTCCAATGTCACTTCTGAATTACCTTTAGAGATAATAAGAAAAAGGAAGGGTTGGTTAGTCCCTTATTTAATAATTAGATCAATACACTACACAAGTATTGCCTTAATCTGCTCAAAGTTTGATGGGCATCATTTATGATCCACCCATGATGGTCATTTGTATCATCATTCAGGGAAAGAGAATAAGTTCACCTGATGTTAATACAACATGGACCTATCACATATTCCAAATATTATAAACTTATCATTGTAATTATTCAACATAATAACAGATAAATCTAATACTAATATTGCTTACCATGAATATATAAAGTCACTAGCAAAATGGAATATATTACTATTTGACATATAAAGTTTATAACTATTATTATCAATTTGAGAATGACCCATAACTGCAGCCATTATTAGCTATTAATTATTTAAATATTACACATATTAAATACCACGTGTAATGCACTTAAATTAACTAAAATTATATATTACCCATTTATCATTATTATTCAACAATTGTAGCTTTTTATCCTAGAAAGAAAAATATTAAGATTAAACTGTAATAGTTTCTTACCTGTGTTCATATTCTTTAAATATGAACAAAATTTACAACAAATAAGATACTTTATCCTTTTTATATATATTTATATTTGATCAAATTTACATTTATCACACATTTTTTATACAAACAGGTTTTTATATCTGTAATAATAATGCATACAATATTATAAGACAAAACATATTATAATATTTATGATAATAAGGATCATGATATAAACATCTGGTTTCACCTTCCGTCTTGTGAAACTAAAAAAAAACGAAATATTGATTTCAACCTTTTAAAAAAAAAAAATATGCAGCATTATGTTATTGATAAAAGTTTTTTCCCTAGTGGAGTATATTTCTTTTTCTTTTTTTCAATTTCAACTGTAATTCTAGTGCATTGCTGGATCTATAAACAAGTGTAGTTTCATCTGTTAACTTTAGCACTTTGTTATTCCAGAAATCAAAAAGAAGTTGAAGACAAACATTGATTCTTATTTTTATCGTGTACATGACTTCATATACTTTATTGACTAATGGCACTATATAATAATTAATGCATTAGAAGTCTGATCCACAATATGGTTAACATAACAATTATTATATCAAAATCTAAGTTGACCTCTGATTCACTTTTGATGAGATTCTACAACTCAGTTTAATAAACATATCAATTCTGCTTATAATTGGAAGTTGCAAGATGGGGTATTCATCTTTGCCTTAATGTGAATTTTAAAATAATGTTGAGAATATCTCATATTAAAGGTCTTAATAAATATTTTATAAACTTTATAATTTAGTATCTTCGTTTATATTGTTTTATTAGGTAGGTATAAGTTATTACTGTACTTTATTTAATTGCAATATAACATTTTTCTTTTTTTTTATAAAACTTATTTTCTTCACGTAATGAAATTAATATAGCATAATAAAATTGCAATAGTTGTAGCTAACTCTAATATAATATTTCACATTAGTTTATACATGCCACAAGTTCCTTATAAATTCAAAAACAGCAATAAAAGACATTAAATATCTCATATTATAGGTCTTCCTATTTTTAAATTCATTCTGAAGGAAAGTACAAAATAATTTTCTTTTCTTTCTTTTTGCCATCCTAAATAAGTCATATTTAATTTTATTATGCAGACAGTTAATACAATAATTAAAACATTTATAAAACAAAAGTGACATTTCAAGCTTATGAACTTTTAGCATTTTGGTACTTTTTCTTCCAATATTTCTACCAGTTTTGAATGTGAACTCTTTACCAGTATCAATTGCAGCAGTGGTGTGTTTTATGTATGAAGGCCAAATGAAGTTTCTACTCCATTAGTTTGCAAGTTAAAATAAATCCATTCTTCCTAATTATTCTATTGTTCTCCCAGTCTCTCTAGTTATTCTATGTTAGCCTATTTATAAACGTTCATCAGAGATCATCATTGTACAAACTAACAAACCAATTGAATTGTTGTATGTGCATACGTTAACATATAATTAATATTTCTCCATCTATAAGCATAAATGACAACTAATTAATCTGTTCAAAACTATTTTAAATTACAAATAAAATACACTTGAAAATTAATAATAAAGATTAATTTAGAATAACTATTATTTAATAATAATAAATACTAAATATTTCTATACTTTTAATTTAATCATAATATTGATAAATTATTATTTTGATACTACTGAAATTAGTTCATCTGACAGAGTGCATATAAAGTCTCATACACAATCTAGCAGAGAGTCAAGCACATCTCTTGAAATTCTTTATCACTAAAATTTACTTAAATTTTATAATAAAATTTGGCAACCATGATAACACATCACTATTATAATATACCTATTTAATATTGAATAGTTGTTATTTAATTATTACCAATTAAAATTTAAAAGTTTATATAATTGATCATTTAAATAGGGCTTGATAAGCATTAAGCCTTTTGCTCTGCTCCATAGTGATAGTATAACTCCATGTTTTGTGTTTCTGATGTGATTGGTTGTATAAGCTAAATATTTTCTCATAGGTATGGGTTTTTGGTAAACTGTAGTTTTGATTTTGCCACACGTACAGGAAAATACTTAGCCTACACATCCAATCACACCATAAACACAAAACATGGAGTTATACTATCACTATGAAATAGAGCAAAAGAAGTTTGTTCAAAACTCAGCAATTTGAAACAAAAAAGATCTATATATAACAAACTCTTATGAAAAATAGTTATTCATCAGCTATTATTAAAAAAAAACCTTAAATAGACAGCAAAAAAATCCATCAAAAGAAAAAACAGTTATTGGCATTACCCATACATAGCAAAAATAGCAGACAAATTAAGGAAAATCTGCAATAAGTATAACATCAGATTAGCTCTTTCCAGAGGTATACCACACTATGAGAAATTCTAATATCTACAAAGCCTAAATTTGAAATGCTGAAAAGAAAAACTGCATCTATGAAATGCAATGTGAATGTGGAAGAATGTGTGAGACCAGTTGTCCCATTGAAAAGTGATTGCAAGAACACAAACTGATGATTATAAGAGAGAAAATAGATATGTCTAAGGTAGAAGACAATGTATATACCAATGAACATATGTTCAATTGGGAAAATACAAAAATATAGGATAGAAAAGAAAAGGTACAAAGAGGAAAATTTTAAAAAGCTGCACACATAACAATGGTAAAAAATCCCATTAGTCAAACTAGTGTGACTGTATATAACGTATGGAAACCACTAATCAACTTACCTTTGGCAGAATGGCTCAGTTGATTAGAGTATTATCTTAAAATTCAATACACAAATATAAGGGTTCATGTTTGATTACCATACTAGTATTGTCACTGGTCAGGCCACCAACAACTGAAGAAGTGTGGAGAATAATACATCTCGAAACATTGTGCATATACTATCTTGTGTGCTATTACTAACATTTGAATCTATTTGGAATATTTAAATAAATTTAAATTTTTTCTAAAAATCTTCAATACTCATATTAGATGATGGAAATAGTCCAACATAGAAATACAACTAAAACACCATCATCAAAAGCCTTCATGAAAACACTATTTAATGACTGGTTGATCTTTTACCTGCATTAACTCTCATAAGATTATTTGGAATTTTTTTACTTTCAAGATAAAACAACTTGATACCCATTATCAAACACTATTGCTTAACTAAATGACTATGGCTCTTCTAGCTAGAAAATTTCTGAAATGGTTTGAAAAATCCTCATCATCTAAAAACATCTTTGAGTTTTTCTCTAAATTCTAGCTCCAGATTGTGGGTCAGTTTATTTATCTTTGGACTACTGCTTTAATAGATTAAAAAAATCTTTTTTATATATTTATTAAAACTAAAAAATTAAAATAAGAATCTTAATGTCTTTAAATAATAGAATAAATTTATTTTGTAAGACATTGGAAGCGGAATTAAAAAAGTAATTTGTTAAATGTCTGATCTAGAATAAAATCATTAAATTAATAAATATAAGTTAACAATATATAAAAATATCTGAGACGTGAGTTGGGAGAAAAATTAATACTGTCAGCTGTGGAGATGAGTTTAAAATGTCTACGCAATAAAAAGAAGGGATTAACAAACAACTATTGTTTAAATAAAAAAAATGAATTTGTGGTTTAAAGGGAATGGAATAACTTGACTAAATTATAATATATATATGACTTAAGATTCCCTAACACTGGTAAAATTTGAACTATTGCAATAACTAATTAAATAAGAACTATTATAGGATGGAAGTTATTGCCATAACTATAATTGGCTTGTGACATAAATTTAAAGTAAACTAAATGATTTTTTTAGCTAGCTGAGTATTTTTCAAGCAAGGCCAGAAATTGATCAAATATTCTTTATATATTTAATGCTTACATATTCCCAAAATAGCTAGTAAATGAAGTAATAGTTATTTTTAGCCAGAGGATACATTTTTAGAATAATCTATATCTATCAAATCAAAGTTGATTCAGGTTTGACCATAATTAGAATACATTATAAGCAAAACAACACATGACACTCTCAGTTTAACATCTTTATTAAGAATAGTAATTTATTCCACTACTTTATTCTAGTGTGATCTATTGTAATCCCGATTAATCATAGTTTTAATAAAAATAGCATAAGCAAAGGGGCATAAAGCAAAAAACCAGAACTAATGTTACTTTTTTAAATTAAATTCTCAACTTCACTAAATATATACATAAATCATATTTTGCCTTTCGGTTATTTAAAAAAACATTTATTGTATTTCATTTGCTATTGTGATATATGTAATACTTTCGTGTACACACATGCATATGTTTGGCAAAGTGGGATATTTTTTCCTTGTTGCTTTATTATTTGGCTGAATGCAATTTGTATGTATGTAATAATATGATACTAGTTTATTTATTAATGTGTTTATTTTTGGCTGAATTTCAGTAAATAAATTAATTGTGTATATATTTAGAAATGGAGTACATAATGTACACGTTTTTTTTTTAATTTAAGTCATTATTAAATTCTATGAATTATATTTTTAATTTATTTTATATTTAAACACACACATTAAATTAAGATTAAAATAAATATTTTTTTAGGCTTGGTCTCTGAATGAATGGCATGAATTAGGTGCAAATGCATACAAACTGTTAATGGGCATTGCTTTTTTTGGAAATGCTTACACTCTTAAAGACAGCTCTGATCATGATATCGGTTCACCTCATGCGAATGCAGCACGACCTGGAGCCTGCACAAAGCAACCCGGAATATTAGCTTATAACGAGGTAATCATGTAGATGATAATGCAGTTTGAGGCAATTTTAAATAGATAATTCCAGATAGGTTCCTAAAGGTACATGAATTTGGAAGCTGCTTAAAAATCACAAACAAAAAACAACTATTATAGAGTATAAAGAACATTCTTAAAAGATTTTCCTATAGAGATAAAGATTTTTTAAAAGTAAAATAATTAAAAGAAAACCCACATGTTTTTAGACAACAAAATCGTTAATATTATTGATATCAACACAACTTGAAAATACTTCCAAATTTTGTGTGACTATAAAAGTATAAATAATATATATGATTTAATTACATTATAGATACTTTATTATGTTAAGAAAAAAAATGAAAAAATTATAAATTAATATAAATATTATAAATCTTTTATTATTATTAAAGATAATTTACTTACTATTACAGACTTATTTATTCTACTAAGCAATATCTTAAATAGTTATGCATAATAGTTACATTCACATTTAGAAATAAAATATGATGTATTTTTATTGACAATGAATCTAAAAAGTTGAAGTTTAAGCTGTAGAATAACTCTCTAAAAGATTTAATTTATGAAGCCATGATCCTGTATCTGTTTCATTTTAATTTTTTTAATAATTAATCTTAATAGGATCTTAATGATTTTTAAAAGCATACATATATTATGTTAAATATATAAAATATTAAACCACCCCACATGTGATGTGGTGTTGTGATGTGACGTTATATGGTTACTCCTTTATCGAAATCAGCAATCTCTCAGACAATATGTCCAAGAAAAACCTATTAGCCGTCTTCCCTTTCCTTTCCATTCTCCACCCTAAGCTTTTCCCCATATTCTTCTTTATCTGCTTTATCCCATTTCCACAATGTCATTTTTGCCCACTCCATGGCCTTTGTATCTAAATCTCCTTTATCTTTTTCCAACCCCAGTCTAAAAACCAATAACCCACTTTCTTCATAGTCACTTGCTCTATATTTATTCCCCCTCAACTTCATCATTTGTACCCTTTCTGATTGTAAGCATTTACATTCTATTAGAAAATGCCTAATATTTTTTATGTCTTCCTTACATAACCTGCAGACTAAATCACCCACATCTCTTCATTTATGTGTATATTTCCTTGTTGCAAGCAATCCTGTTCAAGGCTTAAATAGTAAACTTTCCCTGATTATCATAAATTAACTTACATTCAATATTCTGTTTACTTCTTTATATATTGAAGCTCTTTTTAATCTTCATACTAGTTCTCCATCTTTCCAGCACCCTATTTTTTATTAATATATCTATTCTTTATCACATTCTTTGCCACTATAACACTCAACAATTTTCCTAATACAATCATCCCATCCTTTGTACAGTAACATAAAACCTTTATCCAAATCTTCTGCATATCATACTATCTTTCTCAACCATCTTGTTGCCTGCCCTTTATTTTTAACCCAATTAAATACTATTTTGGCTATTCTCTTACTATCCATCCATAAATTGCATTCTGCTGATCATTTTCATTTTGCATCTCTCATATAAAAACTTGATCATCCCATTTCTCCTTGAATTGCTGTCTTTGCTTTCCACACATTTGTATCTAATGCATGTCTTCCTATTTCTCTTTATACTTTTTCTAAGTAATCTAACATCCCTTTGCTAACACATAAAACATCATTACTATAGGTTAATTCCACAACTGTCACCTCCATTCATACAATTGTTGCTACATTATATTTATTATAAAAAAACACTCTTAATTTCTTTATTATAAGTCCCTTTCTCTTCTTTACTTTATTTATCAATTGTTTTCCCATTCCTCCAAGCTACTCCTCTGATTACTTAAGACAATTCCCAAATAGTTGTACCTATTTACCACACTTAACTTTATACCCTCCCCTCCCCCCCCCAAAAAAAAATGTTTTTTCTCTTTTCCCAGCATTTACCATCATTACTTTTGATTTTTGTTCACTAAATTTGATCCCCATACATTTAGCTACCCCTGCAAAAGTTTTCAGCACAACTTTAATATCTTTCCTACTTTCTGTGCATAAAAAAATATCATCAGAAAATAAAAGACCTGATAATGTATACACTCCCTTGCTATCTATTAATGGTATCTCTACCCCTCTTTCTAATCTCTCTATTGCCCTTTCCATTTTTCTCCAATATAACAAAATAAAATAGGTGGCATAAGACATCCGTGCCTTAGTCCCTCTTCATTTTTAATTCTGATTCTATATTTCCTAATTGATATATATATATATATATATATATATATCAATATATATATCATATTAGGATATATAAAATTATTTTCATACAATCTCTTACTAAGATCTACTAAAATCTCATTCATTTCCAAATTTACTAAACTTACCCATAATCTGTCTCTATTCACTCTATCATATGACTTCTCTGTATCTATAGATACCATTTATAATTGCCTACCTGTATTCCCACTCATTTCTATAAGTTGGGAGGCTACAAATAAACTATCTCCTCTATGCCTATCTGTTCTAAAAACATCCTTGCATTTCTTTCATTATATTTTCTTCCATCCATTTTTCCACTCTTCCAGGCACCATATATGCAAAGATTTTATACAACATCAACATGGCTAAGAAAATAAATATATAAATATAATAAAGTCTGTATTTCAAAATAGCCAGCATCAAAATGAAAACAGTTTGAAACTGTATGCTATTAGATCTTAAATATTGACATATGAGCTAATTCAAACAATAAAGCACTGGGATTATTTTTCATACAGGATATTATATTTATTAAATTTCAATATAACAGTTATTCTTGTTGTCAGATATACTCTGGGTAGGCAAAATACAAATTAATTCTTTAATTAAAGAATTAGTCATATAACCCCCCACACTGATCATGTTTGACAATAGTTTTCCCCAAATTTTTAAAACATCTTTATAATCAAGCATTATTCAAACATATGTGGGAGTGATAAAGACCATTTATTCTTTATAAAAGATTAAAAATAATAAATAAGCATTTTCAAGATTGAATAATGGTGCATTAACCTAAAAAACCAAAACATTTTATAAAGATCTTTCAGATATATTATTAATTAAGTGAGGTTTAAAATGCATATTTGGGCTAGATACAATATCTAGTTTAATAAATGACTAGCAAAAGTTATTAATTTATTTCCACAAAATTGTTTGTATCAAAGTTCTGAGCGCAGAAAATTTGAAACCTTCCAATTAAACTATAATAATTTATTATCTATATTATAACAGTCCAAAAAAGAGTGAATCTTACTGTATCTGCTCATGAGGGCGCCACTAGGCCATTTGAACCTAGAAAATTTATATAGTAGGCAGATACGTAAGTTAAAAAAAAAATTTGTATATATTTTATTCCGACCATTAGCCCAATGTCACTAGCTCAGTGGAACAGCAGAGATTTATATTTTATAAATTCTTATCTAAGAACATTTCAATAAACAATTCAAAACAAAACAACACTCTCCATATAGTAGTGCCATCTTGTGCTAACAAGAGCAATCAATGTTTAGTGGTTTAACATTTCAATACTAAAAAAGAATAAAATAAGCCACTGCCAGTAATTATACACACAAACATTTATTAATGCACATATAAATTTTGAATCATTTTTAGCATTACTTTTACTTTATAATTTAACTTGATTTTAGAATTTAATTTACGTTTTAACTTTTATAAGTTCACACAGATGAGTTGAATATTTTATTAAAGTGTCGAGTATGAAGAGACTACATAGATCGCATTTAAAAAGAAAATATTCTATCCCTGATTTAACCTTAGGCCAAAAGTTTGCAGTTAAAACCAACGCCAATCTATCTGATATATCAATGTATTCAGTATAGCATGAATACAGCACAAAATATCATACTGTCAGGAAAGTACATCTGAACAGCATGGTTAAAAGACATTGACTCTCATCGAGACAGGAATATTACATCTGTCTGATGGGAAGAGCAATAAAAAAACTCCATAGGAAGAGACTGCAGTCCTTTTTGCTGACTTACGATCCCATTCCAAAGGCAAAAAGGGGGTGTGCGGCATATGATACGATCCTGCAAGTAGTGAATCTCATACTACATCTACTAATTACACCAATATATCCAATACATTGACCCAATTTAACTACGAAACAAATAATCTAAGATTACCCTCCCTTAAACTAACATATATAATTTTACAAATCTATGCAGACATTCACGCCCGACTTAAATTTAGCATTTATTACAAGTTGCTTAATAAAAAATAAAAAAATCATAATTAAACTTAAAAGAACAAAAAAAATTAAATGGAAATGAATTTTTTTAAAAAAATACATCAAATAACATTATTAATATTAATTTACATTGGTCAGATAGGATTCTATTTATATTATTTACTGAAAGGTTTAGAATTTAGAGTTATTGTTTTGAAAATGTTCATAAAGTTCTTACGGTTTTTCAAAAGTTCATCTTCATCCATTGCTTGCCATTTGGGATCCAGCATTAATTCCCCCAATATCCTGTGGTCTGCAATATAGAAAACAATTGGTCATTTCTCTTTCTTTACTTTTTTTTTTTTAGCAAAACTGAAGGGATTGAAGAGTGTGTCTTTTCAATCCCTTCTCCTTCAACTCCGCACTAACACATATCACCACTGCTATCACACATCTCCCCCCAGCTCTTTCTTCACTCACTTTTTATGGTACACTTTTGGATCCAGAGGACATTACGTCATGACAATGGTGATGGTCTTTTCGCTGAGGTCCAATTCCCCGATGGATTTCTTTCATTGGCCATTCTGTTCCTATTGTTTTTCCTCTCCTATCTGACCTTTGCTTATGCATTTTGAAATGCCCAAGGGCTAATTTACTTTTACTAATTAAAATAATCATTTCCATTTTATACAATAGAATTAATTAAATTATTTTGCAAACCTAAAGATATATTTTTATCTCTAAATCTTTTTAAGTTTTTGCTTTTAAAATACTTTTTCTCTTTTTAATAAAGTTTTATTTTAATAATTTTTTTCATCTGTGCGATTTTATATATATATACAAGTTTAAGATAGAATTAATTTTCAATTTTTATGTCTTAAAAAAAAAGTTTTTAAATGTGAACTTTTCAATGTCTCAATTTTTAAAAAAAAGTAATGTATGTGTCTGTTACAATATATATACACTGAACAAATGATGAAGATATCTGTAAAAGATTATGATCTGGCCCAACTGATGAGTGCTGGTTGAAATGCAATGTAGATTTTGAGGATCATTTATTTTTATCATATGATTTTGATTATATGTATCAGTAATGTGTGATGGAATAAAAGTTTGAAATATATATTATATAAAGTTAAGATTAAGTATCTCTAAAAATAATGTGTATATAAAGTTAAATTGTAATCTGCTACATCAAATTTCAAAAAACATGTTTTCTAATGTATCTATAGTAAGGGAGATTGGTCTAAATTCTGGGCTGATGGTTGTAATAGGATTGAGCTAAGGTTCAAGGTGCACTGAGATAAGGATATAATTTGAAAATATGTTATATTTTCTAAATTGCAATATAACTGTTGTTGTTCTCAGGTATGATGTAGGTAAGCAAAATTCAAATTAATTCTTAATTAAAAAATCATTATATAAACCCTCACATTTAAAGTATTTGATAATAGTTTTTTCCAACTTTTAATTAGGCCTTATTCAAATGTATGTGTATGATAAAGACTATGTATTCTTTATAAAATAGTAGTAGTAGTAGTAGTAGTAGTAGTAGTAGGAATAGGAGTAGTAGTAGTAGTAGTAGTAGTAGTAGTAGTAGTAGTAGTAGTAGTAGTAGTAGTAGTAGTAGTAGTTGTAGTAGTAGTAGTTGTAGTAGTAGTTGTAGTAGTAGTTATAGTAGTAGTAGTAGTAGTAGTAGTAGTAGTAGTAGTAGTTGTAGCTGCAGTTGTAGTAGTAGCAGCAGTAGCAGTATGTAATTTACTTCATTTTTGTTTTAAACATTATAGTATTATCCTGCAATTTGATGAATAAATTTTTAAAACTATCATCCTTAACTTCTGCAACATAATTTTTTCTGTAATTTATTTTGCTGTTCATGTGAATATACTTGTAGGAGATCAATCTCTTGTTTTAAATAAGAGAATTTTTGTTCAGAGTTTTAAAAATATTTATTTCAATGTAATCTTATGGAAAGGATATTCTTGCCAATAAATGCTGTCCTTCTATCTATTATTCATTCATCCATATATCTATTTTTATAAATGTTTATATATAAATTAGATATATTATATATCCCACTATAGAGAAAAGGCCTCTCCATAAGTCTGGAGAAATCAAGAAAAAATAGTTATCATTGACCTCTGCCTATTGTAATGTAGATTTTTAAATTCTATTTATTTTTACTAAAATAGCTAATTAATTTATTTTTTTACTGACAATATTGAATGATTAATTATATTATCTGTAAACTAGTTTTAATTAAAAAAAATTCATTCCATTCATGAGTTGAATTCGGTTCATGATCATGGTAGGTTAGATCATTAATTATCATAACATGTGCATGTGTACTTATAAATAAAATTTTAATACAGAAAATAAAATTCTTATTGTATTTATTTTTAACTTCGAAATAAATAAGCCATAAAATATAATCAAAAAAATAAATAATGAAACTTTTTTTTTTTTTTTTTGGAAGCTTTGCTCTATTAGAGATGACAAAGATTGGACAGTTTCTCGAAATGAAGAAAGAAAAGTTCCTTATGCATTTAGTTCGACACAGTGGGTAGGTTACGATGATGAAGAAAGTATTAAAGAAAAGGTAAAAATTAATTTTAACTTTTACTAATTTTAATATTTTTAGTTTAATTTTGTTATTGTTTTATTGCTGAAAGCAATTAAATTTTATTTTTTAAATAAAATTTATTTTGTATATTTTTTATTAATAAAATTAATCTATTCGATAGCGTGTGTGTGTCTGTAAATACATATAATGGAGCTGAAAACTGTCTAACTATGAAATTTCAATTATATTCTATCAAAGAAAAATATAAATAAATAAATAAATAAACCATTAAATTGATATTTTTGAGCAATCTTTTTATTTTCTGAGTGCTATGCACAATTACATATTTTAATAAAATTTCTTTGGTTTATGTTGAAAGCATATACATTTTATTCTTTCTTTATTATCTTTCCAAATTTGATGTCCAGTATTTTGCATAGTAAATTATTTTCTAAGAAACAATATTTAAAGATATTACTGGCTTAATAGAAAAATAAATAAGATGTAATTTCTTGTTAATCTGTCTAATCAATTGTTATTATTTTTTAAAAAAAGTTATTGAAAAAAATAAAATCACCCAGAGTATTATTTTAAAAATAAAAAATACCTAGTTATTTTTTTTTTTTGCTTACAGTAAATGCATAACTAAAAAAAATTATTTAGAAAAACAATATGTGTTCACAGTTGATATCCTAGCATTAAGAAATGACAAGAAAACATAGAATTATTATTTAAAAAGAGATATCCTGAAATATGTGGAAATGTTCTATAAGACGATAATATCCCCTATAATTATTACATCTGAATTGCACAGCATGTTAAATAAAGAAGTGAGACGGGCTATTAAAACTATGAAGAAAGCTTCAGATAATGATGAAATCATAATCAATATATTAAAAGAAGCAGATGAAGAAATATAAAAATTATTGGCAAAGTAAATATCTGAATAATAAAAAAGCACCAGATGATTGGAAAAATGAAATAATAAAACTAATATTTAAAAAAGATGATAGAGAATATATTAAAAATTATAGATTTAGTTGTTTATCCATTCTATATAAAAATTTTACTAAATAATTAGATCTCATCTACAGTAAATTTTAGATTCTAATCAACCATAAGAGCAAATTGATTTAAAAGTGGTTCTAATACAGTGTTTCACATCCATGTATTGAGAGAACTTATAGAAAGAATCAAAAAGTATGATTTTCCATTATTCTTTGGATTTGTAGATTATGAAAAGACATTGAGTTATCAAAATATAAACCCAAAATATTGTTGGATTCTGAATAATATTTATCAGAATGCAACAGCAATTATTAGATTACATAATGATACTAAGATGATTGACATTGAGATGGGTGTATGACAGGGTATTTCCATATCTCCAAAACTCTTTATAGTTTTATAGAAGTATTTTGTAGATTAAAATAAAAAGTTAAGGGGGTTAAAGTAAATTGAGATAATTTAAATTGTCTAAATTTTAAAGATGATGTGGTGTTTTTTACACACAATGATTCAGAGCTTCAGAAAATATTGAAGAGTTATAAAATGAAAGTAAAAAAAAAAAAGAAGATCAAAAATAAATGCTAAAGTGACTAAACTAGTGTTCAATGGAATTTTTCAAAACAAAAAAATTTGATAATCAATATGGAAAGATGTATGTTATGAGTAAAAAAATAGATGAAAAACAAAATTCATAAGTGAAAGAACAAACAAATATCACTGAAATTATTGAAAAAATTAAAATACTAAAAGGGATCTGGATTATTCTTACTGCTAGAAGAGATAGTAATAGACTGACAATTTAAGTATTCATTTGGATCCCAAGCGATTGTAAAAGACTAACAAAGTGGACAATTGTGTATTGGTGGATGAAATAAGGAAATTTATTGGTGTAATATGAAAAGGAGTTACCACAAATTAAAAAAACTCAATTAAAATTGAAGAAGCCATCAATATGCAGTGGATCAATAATAATTGAAGATGTTGTTGATAATTATAACTTATTTACAATGAAATTTTGGATTCAAACCAACCAAAAAAAAACAATCTGGATTTAAAATTTTTTTTAGCACAGTGGATTACTTGTCTAATCTTGAGAGATGTTGTAGAAAAGATTAATAAATATGAGTTTACATTATGCTTTAGATTTATAGATTATAAAAAAGTATTTGATTTTATAAGTATTTTCATATAGTATTTAAAGCTTTGAATCATCAAGATATAGATTAGAGATATTTTTTATATCCTGAAAAACATTTATCAAAATGCAATAATAATGATCATATTACATGATGACACAACAATTAATATTAAAAAGGATGTTTGACAGGGTGATTCCATAACTCCAAAACTTGAATTTAGGACAGAGTGACTCCATATTTCCAAAACTTTTACAGTAGTTTTACACAAAAATATTTTGCTGATTAAATTACGAAGCTATGAAAATAAAAATACATTGATCTTATTTAAAATTGTTTTGATTTTTCAGATTTGCAAATAATTCTTTGGAGATTTGTGAAACTTTTCAAGATTTATAAGATAAAAGTTACGACTAAAAACATATATTAACTAAAGTAATATTCAATGAATTTCCTAAAAAGACCAAAAAAAAATTGATAATCATGAATTAGAAAAATTATCAACTACAAATATCCAGATAATTAATCCAGATAGAAACTTATGAGTAAAATTAATTATAAAATTAAACTTAGATGAAATATTTTGGTAGAAATAATTTACTATTAAAGAAAAATATATCTATGGATTTGAAAAGAATTTTCTTATAGATTTTCTGTGTTAGATCTTATTTGTGCATATGAGATTTGCACGTTGAACCCAAAGAGCAATATAAAGACTTCAGATCATTCAACAAACTATGAGAGAAGTTTCTTGATAATAAGGAATTAAAAGCAAAATATTTGGATGAGAGAAACTGAGATGGACTGGAAATAAAATTAGAATAAATAATAATAGTGTGATAGTTAAAGCTTAAACTGAATTCCAAGGACCTAGAAATGGTCAACATGTAAGATAGATAAATAAAATAAGACTTGCTAGTTTGATAGTTTAATTTTAACAAAGAAGCTATGGGACAGAGAAACTTAATTAAACTTGGAGATACCTTTATTCTGTAATGAAATATTAATGATTGAGAATAATGATGATGATAAACATTTTTTACAAATAATACATTGATGAAAATTAATAAATAAAATGCAATCATGCAACCTAGTGGTTGTAATAAGAAGTAAAAATGTTATATATATGTGTGTGTGCATGTGCGTGTGTGTGTGTGTTAACTGTCTAAGTAATTAATAATAATATAATGCATCTCTACATAATTTGTTAATTAATTTGATTGAATTTATCTACATCATTTTTTATTAAACAAGGCTTTTTATATAAATATTACTTCTATTGTGTAATATTAATATGTAAAACAATATCACTTCTATTATATAGAATGTAGTGTAAGATATATTTATTTATTTAACTTAGCATATGCTTTAATGGTTAATATTAATAACCAGTTAGTATAAGGCATAGAGGAAGAGGATTTTAACTTTTTTACTCTTGAGCTGTATTAAGAACATGACAGACTCAAAAAATAACTTGAGAATAAAGCAAATTTGGATATTTAGGCAAAAAAAAAAAAAAAATTAAATAATAATGTGATCATAATAATATTAGGTTATAAGTTTATGTAATTTTCTTATAATGTATTTGCTTTTTTAATATTGTCATATTGTAGATTGTGTTAGGCATTGATTTAATACTCATAGACATTATAGCACCTACACATATATAAAGAGAAAGTCTGACAAAATAATTAAAAATCTATAATATTTTATTAATATTGTGGAGCATTATCAGAAAGCCTCAGAAATACTTGTATGTCACATGAAATAGAACTATAAAACAATAGTGTGATGTCTAGAAAAACCATTTATTTTTATAGTGTAAAATTCCACTATTTGGGAGATTTGATGATAAATATTATTTCTTCCTTATTGTTAAAAATCACCTCAGAGGCTTAATCATATTCTAATTATATGATTAGCAAGTCTGTAGAAATGATGAAATATCATTCTTATGTTTTACAATTCAATATTTAACTATGTACTGCCTAAAAATATATATCAGGCTGTTATTTGGTTTGTGATATTTTGATGGCAATACTAATAAAAAATAAAAATTTAGGTTTTTATTAATTATATTAATTAATTTTATTTTTCATTCAATTCCTTTTAATGCAAGTTAGTACAATGATGTTATTGAAGATATAAATAAGATATAATGACTATATTTGGAAAAAGTGTGAACAATAAATTTACTAAATTCCATACAATATGTTTTTAATTATCTATTGTTCTATTGTTTTGCTCATGGCAATATTATTTTAATGTTGTAATTTTTATTTTAAAAAACATTGGCTTGAAAATAGCAGCTTCAATTTTGGAAATGAATCTCATAATGGACTGTTTGATAAATACTCAATTAGTAGATGTTTCACTGTGTTTTTATATTTCTTTGGTTCCCAGTAATTTTTAAATGCAATTAATTTTGTAAGTTTTTGTTATTATTATTTTTTAATGATTTTTTGGGGCCACTATTTGGGTAAGAAAAGCCTTTGAGCAATTTAAATTCCAATGCTTTTATTCCCATAAAATAAAATTTTTAAATTAAAACAAAATAAATTCTATGCAATTTTATTTAATAAAAGACACAGAAGTAGTAGAACATTACAAAATTATAATTATTTACACTTTTACCTTTTTATTTACATATTAATTCTTCTGACTTTGGCAGCAGCAAAATAACTTCCTAAAAAATTTCCATGTGATAAATAATGATTAGCCTTTAATTAGATCAACTCTAACCAACATACCAATTAACTTGTTAAAAATAATTTTTGTTTGTTATTTTTAGTTTCATTTGTAATTTCTCATATGTAACTTGTTTACATCTTCTATAAAATATTTGAAATGATTCATAATTTAACTTTTAATATGCTTATGATTTTAGTATAACAACCCAGTCTTATTGTATATAGCATACATTGTTATAAACATGCAATACAGTTCAATATCTAGGGAGATAAGGATTTGCATTATATTTACTTGAGGGAAGAAATATGTGCAATAGTATCTTTGTAATAATTATGGATTTGATCTGATATGTATTTGGATAATATTATGGATCAATTATGAGTTCTTAATTAGATAACAAACCCCATGATATTCCAAATTCAAAAAAATCAGATTAGTAAAACATGTAAGTATATATATTGGTATTTTAAAAAAAAGGATAATAACAGTATTTTTTTTAAAAAAAGATAATATTGGTGCTAAAAAAAATTCAAAGCAGCACCTAATCTTGAAAACCGATATTTCAAGTCCAAAACTCTACCATTGCACTTGTAATAATTATGAGACAATATTTTTTAAATAAGTTTATTTTTAAATAAATTATTAATAATAATATGTATTTTTATATAAATTAGAATATTTAAAATAAAAGTGATTTGGAAATCTAAACATTTTTAGTACATTTAAATTTTATTAATTATCACAGTGACCTGGTGCCAATCTATTCAATTTAACACAATGGTAGAGCACACACACACATATAGTTTATTTCAGACAATTATCACATGACTAAATATAAAAATTCATCCTCTTGCACTTAAATAAAAAATATTTACTATCGCGAGCATGATTTGGAAATCTAAACATTTTCATTTGCATATAAATTTTATTAACTATTACAGCATCTTGGTAACCCCTATTGGTCAAGGGACCTTGTATCCCTCTTAATATGCACATCTATATGTGGTCAACTGACATTTCCTTGCTAAATAATGTCAAGTATATTTTTAATGTAAGAGGAGTTATCAACATTAGATAGATAGATAGATAGATAGATAGATAGATAGATAGATAGATAGATAGATAGATAGATAGATAGATAGATAGATAGATAGATAGATAGATAGATAGATAGATAGATAGATAGATAGATAGATAGATAGATAGATAGATAGATAGGTAGGTAGGTAGGTAGGTAGGTAGGTAGGTAGGTAGGTAGGTAGGTAGGTAGGTAGGTAGGTAGGTAGGTAGGTAGGTAGGTAGGTAGGTAGGTAGGTAGGTAGGTAGGTAGATAGATAGATAGATAGATAGATAGATAGATAGATAGATAGATAGATAGATAGATAGGGAGGGAGGGAGGGATAGATGGATGGATGGATGGATGGATGGATGGATGGATAGATAGATAGATAGATAGATAGATAGATAGATAGATAGATAGATAGATAGATAGATAGATAGATAGATAGATAGATAGATAGATTAGACAGACAGACATACAGACAGGTAGGTAGGTAGGTAGGTAGGTAGGGAGGAGGGAGGGAGGTAGGAAGGAGGTAGGTAGGTAAGTCGATAGATAGATAGAGAGAGAGAGAGAGATTATGTTTGGAAAGAGAAAATAAGATGCATGATTTCAAAAATTTCAATTAATTATTTTTGATTCCAAGTCTTTACATTTACTTTTACTTTAGAGACAAAAGGCTTTTGCACACACTCAAATATATCTAACACATAATCACATGCATGTGCTCGCACGCACGTATAAGATAATAAAAATGACCTTGTTTTTTATATGCTGCAGCTATCATTGCATCACATAATTTTTGTCAGAAAATCTGCAAATATAAAATAATTATTTATACTTGCTACTACAGGTTGTAAAGAGATAGACTTTCTAGCAAGTGATTATATTATAGTCAAATTTAAAGCTGTATTAATCAATAAACATGCAACACAAAATAATATCGTTTCTTCTTAATGCCCTGTGAATTAATAAGCAAAAGAAGGGAGATTAGTGATATTGACAGAAAACAGAAAATGAAGTCATTTTCTTTATAATAAGATCTGAAAATGATTTCTTTTTCAAAAACTTTCATTTTGTACAGCCCTTATTTATTAAAAAGACATGTCTAAAATCACTTTTTACACTTGCTCTCTTAGAACAAAAAAATGAACTGTATTTTATGTTGACTTTCTAGAAAATAAAAACATTATAATGTTATTGTTGACATTTGGAAAAGAAGTCATTTCTAGTTCTTGCATATACTTTGAAAATACTGTACTTATTAATATATATATAATAAAAGCAAATATTTTTGCTGAAATGAATAAAAGACATGACCACATAATTTCAGATTTGTTTATGTATACATTTTCATGTTGCTAATACTAACATTATACTAACATTTTGACCATAACAAATCATTGTCTAAATAATAAAATCATTCAAGTATGCTCAAAAGACAAATTTGATTTTCTCTGGCATCTCGGTAGTATCCTTGAATGACTTTACTATCTGGATGTTGACTAGTGAGTTTCGGTTTAAAATATATTATTTTACTACTAAGAATAGACAAATATCTACATTGATAAACCATTAACATATGTCTTTATATATATGACATTAATTCTAGTAAATATTATTGTTTAATCTGCTTTCTATACAACATCTTGGAAATACAAACGAAAATATTAATTTTTCATTTGTAAATCAGATTTGGCATTGGAAGGTATTGCATTAATATGACATATTAATGCTATAATATATGTATATTGCACCACTAGTGAATAGCGCTACATGTTTCATAATTTTTTAAGAAAAATTATGGTTAGTTTAAGCTTTTAAAACAAAATTTTAAAAAATAAAAATACTGCTGAATTATTTATTAGTAAATGATCAGATTAAATTTCACAAAAGAAATAAGTAATGTTTTAGTAAATGAAATATGTACTAAAGTATTTAAAGAGTTTTTTTAAGAGATGCAAATCACCAAAAGACAAAGCGTTGCTTCATCTTGTCATTTAAAAATATATATATGAGTTTTAATAGTTAAGGAGCTAATACGAAAAGGAGAGGGTAAAATTAACCAAGTAAAAAGTTAAAACTATAGTTCTCCCTTTTCATGAACTTAAAGAGAAAAAAATGTGTGTGTGTATAAAAATGAAAATTGAATTAAAATATGAAAGGAAAGCGTATAAACTTAAATCCACTTAAAGATTGCTCAGTGGATAAAAAGAAGAAAGGGAATAACTCCTCTAAATTGCATTAAATGAAAGTAATGGAAAATGATTCTAAGATGGTATCTTATCTGAAGTCTAGATTAATCTATGAAGAAATGCAGATTACAACACAATGGGCATGTAATTAATAAAATTTGTAAATTAATTAAACCAAATTGGACTGATAACTAGAGAAACAATAAAGAGAATTCATATAAAAGGACTGAAAACCCCATTCATTATTATTCTTTATTCTTCATGCATATTAATCATCAACATTAAGACTATTATAACCATATAGTGCCAGTGTATTCATATTGCTACTGTGGAAGAGTTTCCAGAGAAGAGAAGATGCAGAAATTGCTAGAGTCCCCAGCATGCAGTAGGCATCTTCACATTGACTGAAGAACCATCTAACATCATGCAGTGCTAGAAAGTCACTAGAGTATATGACCAGTCTTCAGTCCTGGTTCTCCAGAACACCAGAAGTACTCCATCTAGAAGTCATGCCCACATAATGATCTGAATAGTCAAGGAATATCTATCTCAAGAAATTTAGACAGGAGCCAAAACTATTAGTGAAGTCCAAAAACCCAATTGGTTGGTGATCAATATATCAAGAAGAGGCAAGGAGTCATATCTCTTGGAGTGTAAAAATGCAAAAATCCTAGGTAACTATGAACTTCCTTATTCCCATTTGTAAACTGATCCCATGTTCAAATAAAAAAACTTTGTTGAACTTTGATAGCCATAGCAATCTTTAAGTGTCTTCTATAAGTCATTATATAGAATGAACCTTAGTATGTGAGTGCATATTTAATTTTCTCATAATGTATTTTAATATTTGAAAAGCTTACCATTGATTAATGAATTTATATTTCAATATATGTGTGTGTATTTAGGTTTAAATGTTTTAAGTATAGTATTATTTATTCTCATATATCTTAACTAGGAGTGTGTTTAAACAAATTTATAATGTTCATTTATTATAATATTTTTTTTTGATTAGAAGTGTTTTAAATAAACCGTTTATTTGTTGATTAATGTTTGGTTGGTTCTCTTCAATAATTATGCCACTAATAGATAGTCTATAGTAAGTATAAACATTCAGCAAGATGTATAGTTTGTCTCCCTTATACTTCAATTAAAGAGCTATCTATGGATTAATCAAATGCTAAATTGTATACTTGCCATCTAGACATGCTAATTATAACTTATGATCAGATGGCACCTGAAGTTTTACTTTCAAACAAATAAAATGCTTTGGATGATAGGGGTTCAAATTTAGCAGCTGAGAAGTTCTATAGCCTGGAAATGTGGTTGCAGCTTATACTTTATATAGCTTCAGTCTGATTATAAGTGCCATTGATCTTATCTCATCAACCTTCTGTATTAATTTTTTTCGCTTGAAGGGACAGTTTGCTGCAATAGTGAAAATGCAGCTGGAATAGATTGAGATTTTTCTTTATTATTATTATTTAGATAATCAGAGCAATTGTCTCCTACCTGGTTCAATATATATATATTGTAACAATATATAAATATGCCGTTACATTAATTCAAAATAAAAATTTTAAGTTCGCAAATAAAAATAAATTTATTAAAAGCTAAACGTGTATACATATATATTTGTACAGATGCAAAACTTTAAAAATACTTTTTTTAATAAATAAAAGTATTTGAATGTAATTTGTTATAAAAAAGTACAAGATTTGAAGATTTATATATTTTGTAAATGGAAATGATTGTTTATGAATTATCGAAAACCAAACTAGCCTGTAGGGCTCTTATATACTGTAATTAAAAAGTCAGAGGATAAGATAGATAAGAGAATAAAAAGAATTAGCTTGTCCAATATAGAAGCAGCAAATAAAGGCCCAAACCATAACAAAAAAATGGAACAGTGATGTTTTTGTTTGTGGAATCCATAGGAGGATTATAAAAAGAGAAATATAGTTTTTCCTGACAGTTCCAACTTGATTTTGTAAGAAGAACGATAAGACGCACTTGTTCTCTCTCTTATTTTAAAAATGAAATGACTGTGATACCAGATGGAACCAGCTAAGACTACCTACAGAATATCAGACCGGTCTTCCTCCAAGTCTTCATGGGAATTGCCAACAGGAATCGGGAGTTCTTCTACTGTAAGCAATTGAACTGAACAATTTTAAAATCTGAAGTAATTAAGAACTTTAAAGATTTGATCAGTTAATCTAAATTTTAAAAAAGGAACTTTTCTCTGACTTATGTTTCAAATTAATTATAAATGTTTAATTTTTACATATTTGGTTGCTAAAAATCATTTCCATTTTTTTTTAATTATTATTTTTATTTGTATTAATATTTATCGTTTAAATTATTAAATGCATTAAATTTTAATTGGGCATAGACGCTTGCATGGATTCGTTCACGTTTAATTACATTTTTGTTTTCATGTATGATTAAAATATATAGACATTTGGTAAATAATGATATCTTACGGTGAATATCTAAAATGTATTTATTCGGATGTCTTTTTAGTTATTGGTGTTAATGCGGCATCTTATGATGAATGCCATTGGGTTTCTTGTGAATTCCCTCATGCAATTACATCAATGACTTTATATTTTGATCATTTATGTTTATTTTGAAATGTTTTTGAGTGCGTAATCTATGTAGTAGATCTATGCTCAACATGAAAAAACAAACTTCTATAAATCCATCTGTGCGAATTTAAATAAATGTTAAATTTAAGTCGGGCGTGAATGGCTATATAGATTTGTAAAGTTATATTAAGGGAGGGTAATCTTAGGTTATTCGTTTCATAGTTGAATTAGGTCAATGGATTGGATATATTGGTGTAATTAGTAGATGTAGTATGAGGTTCGCTAAGGGCAGAATTGCTGTATATGCTGCACAACCCCTTTTTGCCTATGGATGGGATTGTAAGTCAGCAAAAAGAACCGCAGTCTCTTCCTATGGAGTTTTTATTTTATTGTTCTTCTTGCCATACAGATGTAACATTCCTGTATTGGACAAGAGTCAATGTCTTCTCTAACTATACTGTTCAGACGTCCATTCCTGACAGTATAGTATATTGTGCTGTTGTATTTTCATGCTACATTGAGTACATCAATGTATCAGATGGATTGACGCCGGTTTGACTGCGAACTTTTGGCCTAAGGCCAAATAAGGTATAGAATATTTTGTTTTCAAATGCAAATCTATGTAGTTTATTCATAAGCGACAATCTTAAAATAAATATAAATTTCATCTGTGTAGATGATTTAAAAGCTTAAAATAATAATTTAAATTAAAAGTTATATTAAAATCTAAAACAATGTTATTCCTCAAAATTTAAAATGATTCAAAATTTATATGTGCGTAAATAAATGTTTGTGTGTTAATTACTGGCAGTGGCTTATTTTATTCTTTTTATATATATTCTTAGATAAGAATTTTATTATAAAATATAAATCTCTGCTATTCCACTGAGCTAGTGACAATGGGCTAACGACCGGAATCAACCATTATAATTTTTTTTTAACTTACGTATCTGCCTACTATATAAATTTTTCTAAGTTCAAATGCCTAGATGGCGCCCTTGTAGTGCAGATTACGTTAAGTCTCCTCTCCGGATCGTTATAATATATATATATAACGTTTTCCAATGTTTATATTAAAACATGAAATTTTTACTAACATAAGATTCATGTATTAATTAGAAAATACTATGAGATTTATAATAATCTTAGTTATTATGAATGAAAAATTAATATATTTTATTATCCATCTTTATTCTGAAATATTAATAAATTAATAGTATAAACTATTTGTAAATATGAAAGTTGATATTTATATAGGTTATTATTTAACACAGTTCTTTGACTTGAATATTTAGAAAATTATAGCTTCGCACATACATTCACTTTTCATTAAAGGATAGTCTATAATATTTTGATTACTTATTTATTTTAGTCTACATTTTTTTTAAAATTTTACTGTATGATATTTGAAATATTTTCAACTTAAAAATTAGAGTGCTAAATGCTAATTATCCAAAATGTTTTATTTTCAGGAAATATATATATACACATTTTGCTACATATAAAAAAGTTTATATTGCTATGGAAATTTATTGGGAAATGATAAAGCATTTATATAAGAATATTATAAAAGAAAAATTCAAATTGTTATTACTTTAAATAAAATGCTCAAAAAGATATGGTTACTGAAATAAAAATTATTTTCTCTCATTAATAAAACTTAAAATTGCATCTATAATTGATTGCTATGTTATACCTTATGTGTTTGCATATAAATACACACTTATTGATCATAAGTCTCATAAATGCATCTTAATTTTGTTTAGAAATCATCATATTTTATTAGATTTATTATTTATTGAGATGCTAAAATAAATTATGCTTTGAATGCCAAAAAATAATAAATTATACTCTCATTCTATATACATTATATTTTTATTTATTTATTTTAGTCTAAATTTATCACAAAAAATAAATTTGGTGGTGCTTTTGTGTGGACGATTGACTACGATGACTTTTCTGGTCGCTGTAATAAAGGCAACATCGGAAATAGTAATACTACGTATCCGTTGTTAAATATTTTAAAAAGTAGTCTACTAGAAGGTGGTGAACTCGAATAATTTGGATTCTTGATATAGATTTGTAAATAAAAAATTAAATAAACTATTGTTATATTTTAAATATAAAAATCTTGGTTAATGCTTATAAGTATAACAAAATTGCTAATCAAAAACTCAATAAAAAATATTATAATGTAAATATATTTCAAACCTTTTGTTCACAGAGAACAATAGCAATTTATGGAACAGCATAGTATATCACTTATCTTTATTTTTATACACTAAGTATCTAGTGTTGTTTTTTTTTTTTTTACATATGTCAAAGCATCGGCCGGGAGGCGAACCCCGCAACAACCGTCTGCAACCAACTGCTTGCTTGTAAGGGGCTGCGCTGACCTCTCGGCTAACAACGCTGCTTCAAATTTCAGTTGTTGATTTTTTTTGCTGTACCCTTTGATTGTTATTACACTTTTTTATACATAAAAACAATTTTATTTTTTTTATTTCTAAAACTTTTGTTTTAATTGGGAGATCAGCGACATAACATTCTATAAGCAATTCTTGGTATCGTCTTTAAGATCACATCTTATCTTAATGTTATAAATTAATGAAAAAGAAATATTACTTATTTTTGTAGCACTCAGGAATAATGATACAATTTAATTATAATCAGATTTCTGATGACTTTTAGAATTTGTCACTATTTATTTTTATATATTTTTTTTTTTACATGAAATATATATTCGATTTCAGTCAACCATTTTTAGAATTTAAATAAAATACAGAGACATAAAGCAATGATTTGGAAAACAAATTACTCAGCAATGATTCTGAGCTAATAACTTTTCTTTCATTCATAATTTAATAAAAAAAAAGTTCGTGATGATTTTATATTTTAGTTCATAGATTGATTCCTGATTACATTATATTTCAATCAATAAATATATCTTGTTATACAGAATCATAATCCAAACCTACTAAATTAATATAGTTTAATTTTTATATTTTTATAGACGAAATATTTCAACTAATAAAAAATTAAACTCAAAACAAATTAGTTAGAAGTTATTAGATTGCCTTTTGATTGGTAGCTGCCAACACAGGTGTTTTATAAGACATTACAATTACAACGTTTAAAAAAACAATCTTTATACATGTTAAACTATGTGGACTACAAATTAAATTTTAATTTTACTCATTGTAGACTTTCAAAACTTTTACAAAATGTTTAATCTATCAAAATAAATGTGCCAAATATAGTAATTCTTTATATTTTAAGGCTCAAAAATTTCAGCAAACAAACTTCGTTTCCTATAGAAATTAAGAATACTTTGTCATTTATCAACTATTGTTCTTCATTATAGTATTAATTTTATGGAAATTGTCAGAGAAATCAATATAACTCTGGTTTGTAAATTATGCCGCATACAAACTGAGTCGCTGATTTGAAAAAACAAAACAACATGGCTGACATTGTATTTTTTTTTTTCTGATTCTGTGAAATCAAATATTCTATTGCTTTGGGATTCACGTGGCATTTGAGGAACAAAGGTAGTAATTTTAGATTTAATTGAAAAGTTTTTATCCCTTGAGTTATTAAGCTATACAGAAAAAAATAATAATCATGTAGTTAGTATTTGCTCTACCACTATGGTTTAATACATTGAAAGAATTATGATTCAAAATGAAATTTTTCAGTCTCAAAGCTCAGCCCGTCACTTCCAACATTTAAATGTCACATGATTCCCCAAAGCAATTAATCATTTGATTAACTTTTTTTTTAATACTGAACTTAATATACATCTGTACTTATAGTTTTATATGTAAAACAATAGCTATATCTGCATTTTGTACATTAAGTAGCATTATAATCATCACAGACAGTATATGGTGCTACTAGCACTAACAATGATGGGAACTGCATGCTATGGAATCATATTTGATAATTAAAAACAGTTCTTGAAAATAATAAAAATGAATATTTTAACTTATTGATCAATGATAACAAATACATACATATCTGAGACAATGACAGCACAAATCTAACAAGAGTGAATATATACAAGCTGAATCACAAGGTAAGATTACAATTCTGGATTTTATTAGAGTCAGTATTTTGGCTATAAGTTAACATTTTATAAATGTTATAAGAACAAATATAAAATGCAATTTTTATCTTCAACATAGCAGACAGGAAGTCACAAATTAATTACTGTGCAAATTTTATTTGGATAGTATCATATTTTGTATATAAAAAAGAAATAAACTATAATACTAATACAAATTCTTATATTGAAGTATAAATAAAGTCTAAAAGTCTGTCAAAACATGTCTTACTTTTCCAAATAATTTTATTACTTATTTGTAAATAATTTTTTTTTTCAGAAACCAATGTTTTACTTAAAACAATAAAAACAATATATAACAATTAAATTATTATTTGCTTACATATATTTTCACCACCAATGAAATGATCCTATCTTTATAATGTTGTAAGTCACTCACATAAAATGTTTCACTAACACACTTTGCTCTGGAAATTTCCAAATAGATTGATCCATCTTTTTTATGACAAATGAAGTTATTTTTATTATGTAGATTGCTGATTTATTTAACAAAAAAAGATAAACCTATTTCTAAACAAGTGACCAGAAAATGTAATTGTTTGTGTGTGTGTGTAAACATATTTTGAAATATCAAAAGTCACAATATATATTAAAAGTTTTATTATAATTTATCAATAGTATTGGAATATTAAGCTGCTTATTTGATATTTTGTTTATAAAGATTTTTGTATGGCATAAATAATATATAATGTGATTTGTTTTATATCTGACCAACAATATCATTGATGGATTATAATCCATAGAAATATTCTTTCTGAATGATGTAACTAAGTATAATGCTTTTTGATAATCATACATTAGAACAGTAATATTATTTGAAGAAAACACAGAATCATATTTGCATTTGGTTAGGATTACTATAATATAATATATTAAACACATGATTCAAGCAAGAATCACTATTATAAATCTCATGCTTTAGAATATGATGAGATTTTTCAGAAAATCATATTCTCTGATAATTAAGCATAATGATATACAAAACCACAGCCAGAAAAAATTTAAATATTATATTTAAAGTAAAATATTCTTCCTGATTAAAGTATGATAATGTGGACTAGATTATTTTAAAATAAGTATTACTATTATTTGTTTATATTTCTATTATTCAAATTAAGAAGAAATTTCCAATAATGTGAATCTTTTTAAAAATATTTCTTTATTCCATTATTCAAATTAAGAAGAAATTTCCAATGATGTGAATCTTTTTAAAAATATTTCTTTATTCCATAATTACTTTTGATTTTTGTAATTATAAAAGCATCAAAAGTTAATCAATTGTCTTTATTTCATCCAATAAAACAAATGTAGAAGAACCACAGACCATTATTTTAATGTCAAAAAAATTATTTTTAATTGATGAATTTTTTAAGCAAGGATATATTCTGATCATGCAGCACCTCTGACACCAATAGTACCCAAAATAATTTAATACCATAGTAGAGTGATAGACACTGGATGCCAAGGATTATAGAATGGGACTTCAACTGCTTATGAACTTCTAAGTATTAAACCATTCAATTATTTAACACTAGCATTTGATTTCTATTTTGCATTGTACATTGCAATCTTTCATCTTCTGATGTTTCATTGGATAGTAAATCATTACTCTGAATAGAGTATCATATTCTTCTTTATTAAAGAAAAAGCAATGGTCTATGCCATATTAATTACATAAATAAACAAAATCAGCAGCATCTCTGAAGATAACTGTTTGGTTTTGTAATAGGCATATATAGGTGGATCTTGAACACCATGTTTATTCTCACTGTTATTATAAATATTACCTTTTCAATATTACCATCTAACATGATTACATGGGTATTAAACATGAATTATTTTTCTACTTTATACGACAATAATTAATTTTGTGGTGGCGCACAAGCAGCTGCATATTTAGATTTAAAACATACAAATAATTAGTTAATTTCCATTTAGATGCAAATTTATTATTATTGATAAAAAAGGAGTATATTTGGTTGCTCTTACATGAAATAGTTTGATTTTAAAATCAAGGCATTTAATTCTATTTTCTTTACATATTTAATATTCAAATACTTAAGCACGATAGCTATGTAATTCCAAACTGTAGAAAATATCTATAAATCAAATCTCATTAACTTGTGAATAATAAACTAAAAATTATGTAATTGGAATCTCTTCAAACTTAATTTAGATTTTATGTAATTATTTTATTTCGATTTCTGCTGTGGTAATAATTTTCCACTAACAGATAAATTACTGACAATAAGATTTTAGTTGATAATAGAAAAACGATGTTATCATTATTTATGTCGTAAAAAAAATCTACAACCAACATGAGCTTTTACGTCTTCAGCCAGTATTTATTTAGCTTAACAAAATAGGTATCACTTTTGTTTCATATATTAAATCTATTATAATCTGCTGTATTATTGTCAATAACGTCTCGATCTGATAGTCTTATTGATTAAATTAATTAATTTTACTAGATTTTAACGCTAGATGGTGCACTTCTCCTGATTAAACCTTTCAATTGAATGTAAACGCTTGAAAACAGAAAGGGCACATATAATGAAGTTATGGAAGAATAAATATGAAAAAAGTGATTATACAGAAAGTGGATTATTGGTTTTTATGCTGGGTTTGGAAAAAGATAAGGGGGATTTAGATATAAAGGTCATAGAGTTGACAAAGATTATGTTGTGGAAATGGGATGGAACAGAATATGGGAAATTTAGACCGGGGAATGTAAAATTAAGTAGCCAACAGGTTTCTCTGGGCATAATTGCTGAGAGATTCTTGACTTCGTTTAAGAAGGAGCTGCAATACATCACATCACATTTAAGTTTGAAATATCAATAAATAAATTTTATGTTTGTATTTTGAGGTTTTAACACATTTATCATGGTTATATAGTTAAATCAACACATACATGCATATGAAACACACAAACGGGTACCCACAAACGTTTCATTCATCTCTCTTAGACGTACTCTTACATGTTGGTGGCCGAGTGGTCAGCCCAGCTGCCTTACAAACAGTTGTCCCGGGTTCGCTTCCTGGCCGATGCTTTGACGCATGGAAAAAAAAAATCCTATTAACATAAATAGAATAAAATTATTTGTTACATGGGGTTTATATTATCATTAACTAGCCCGAAGTTTAATTTACTCTGAATCGCTTTTATTTTTTGGTTGGGTTTTTTAAATTTAGCAATTGTTTTTTGGGGGTGGAGGGGGACAACGATTTGTTTGAAAACTGTAATCTCATTTGTGATCATATTTTGAAATAACTACATTACATAAACTTTAAAATTTTAATTTTATTTTTTGCCAAACTTAGATGTCGTAAATTATTTGGTTCATCAGTTAAAAACTTTTCAATAAACTACAGGATTCAATATCTAGTACTACTAATTGTTTCTCTAGTAACATTGCATTTGAAAGTCTTTTATTTTACTTTGAGACTGCTTCTGTAACTTTTCTTTTTTTATATATATTATTTAACCTCCACAAATTGGTCCAATACAAACTTCACTCCATCTGAAATTACAATATATCTGCTACAAATTAGGTAGTATATACTCTTAAAATCTGAGCCAAGTTCTATTTTTTTAGTACTGTGTCACAAATTATCGACATTAACAAAACTTATAAATTTCTATATTGACTTCAGTATCATTCATAATGTATCTATTGTCTTGGTAATCACTTTTTCAAAATAATAATGTTTATAAATTTATTAGATCTACATTTTCTAATATTATAGACAAATCAAATAAACTGGATAGTAATCCATAAAGTGAGTTTTTTAAACTGATTCCTCTATTGTTATTTAGCATAATAATTTATATTTTTAAAACATTTAACTGTTCATAATGATTATAAGAGAATTTACTGAAATTCTAATGATATGGTTTTATTAAAAACTTTAATTTTATCACTATGATATTCATAGTTCCTATTTGCCAATAACTACAATAAATTAAAGGTTATCAATTTTTATATAAGATACTAACACAGATGAATCAGTGTTTTTTGAACATGTTGATAAGACTTAAATAATGATTATAACGATTAAATTCATTTGATTTTACTGAAGATTCTGAAAAAGAAATTATTTTGAATATTATTTGCAATCCTTGACATTTTTTACATTATCATTGTTCTGTTTTTTGAAAAGAGCCTTTGCTGATTATATAAAACAATATTTCTTGAGGTATATATTAAATTTTAGAACTATTTGAGTTAGTGGTAAATCTTATTTATTTAGTAATTTCTCATAAATTTTATGAGGCCAATTTGTCTTTTGACATTTGTTAACGGGACATTTGAGAACAAAATAAATAGATACTGTGAAAAAATGATATTAAGTATACTAAAAATATTTTATATTGTGTATCTATTGATGAATTTAAAAGACAAATATGAGCACTTTTTTTGGATAAAGAAAATACCATTGTCATAGATTAATTTCTAACATTCTGTTTTAAAAGATCATTGATATCTATTTTAAATAAAATAGATGCTATAGAAATTCCTAGAGATTGAATTTGACCTACCATTAGTATTTCTCTATTTGGATATTTTCACTTTACCCCTATATGACAATGGTTACTCATCAAAAAATAAACAGTTTGAATGGCAAAAGGAATATTTTGGACTAGTTATTAACAAAGCAATAAAAAAATTTATTATATCATAAACTTATGTGTATACTCTTATTCATCAATATTTTTATAAAAGTAATTTAAATATCTTTTTTAATAAATATAATTGAACAAAAGTTTTTTTAATATAAATTAATAGTTTTCAGCTTAATATTTGTTTCTATAAAATACTATAAAGTAACAGCAGAGAGACAGAATTCAACACCAAATTTCATAATAAATATAAATATTTGAAGGCAGAAGTTCAATAATTAATAAGATTTTAAAATGATTGGCAGATTATTATATTTTAACATATTTGCAACTTATAAACAAGTCCATATTCCATCTTATCTTACTTGGATTGAGCATTTATTGCACAGACCAATAGATGTATCCAATAGGAGAAACCAATCAATGGGTGATGTTCAGTGAATTCAATTGTTTTCATATTGATAGGGATCTGATTATAAATAGTTAGTCCAGTTGGAGATAAAGGAGAGACAATAACAATTAACTGTTACTCCTGAATGACAGTACACATGTACACTATATGGTTAAAGCTGTCATACAAATTCACATTAAAACTAGAAGCATCTAGAACTTAAATCAGAGATGAGGCAAGTTGTCATAGTACAGCTGGAAGTTGTCATCATATTTGCACATGAGGCGAGCTGTAACAACAACTGCTGGGATCAACTGTATCTACTTATGAGGCATACCATGGTACAGCTGAAAGTAGTAGGTAAATTTAGAGGAATACCTGAAATTCCTCACATTAATAATTACACAGTAACCATACACAGTTGTATATTTTGTGAATATGCATTGATATATTTGTTTTAATTAGTAATATTTAATCATATTTTACAATATATACATACTGTTATACCTTCACATGATATTATTGATTTGGTATAGCATTTAGTTGCCATGCAAATATTAATTCAAGACACATCAGATACTTTTCTGGATTTAACTATCATTCCAGCTGGACTGTGATAGCTTGCCTCATAAGTGATTTAGATCCAGTTGTAAAGTGAACTTACTTCACCACTTTAACCATGTAATGGATAACATGTTGCTGTCATTCAGGTCAGACAATCAATTGTCATCTCTTTTTTACTTCCAACTGGTCTAATTATAGCAAGCTTCCTATTCATAATGAAAACAATCACATTCACTGAACATCACAACTCATTGGCCTGTTTTTCCTATTGGATAAATGTTATATATTTATACATTTATTGGTCTGTGGTGATGAATGCCCAATCTGATTGAGATAAGATAGAATCTGGATTAATCTATTAGTTGAAGATATGTTGAGATATAACACAGATGATTAAAACTGCAATGAAGATGCAGCCATTTATTGCTTGTGGCCACTGTAGATCTTTATTTGATGCAGTGAAAGCAACATATGGTGTTGAGAAGCAGTATCACAATCCTACTAAATCCAGATGTAACTGACTTATATGATGACTGATATTTTGAACAGGTAGAAGGAGTATTTTGGTTATCTTTTGCAAAATAATAAAAGAATTAATATGGTGATTTTTAATGATATATTCATTTCATCTACTCATTTATATATGGACAAAAATTTCCAATTGAATGAAGTCAAATAGCTTTTTTTATAATTTTAAATATAGTAAGGTTATAAGTCTTGATGAAATATATGGACAAGTTTTGAAATATGGTAATATGTTAGTCTAAAAAAATGATTTTTTAAGGAATATATGGACTCTTTGTGCCAGTGATCTTAAGGATTCTAATATTGTTCCAATTTTTTTTAAAAAGGAATAAACAGGAATTCTGCAATTACCATGGAATATATTTTCAAGGATTTTGTTGAATTGGTTTCTACCAGTCATAGAAAAATGGATACCAAAGTGTCAATGTGAATTTGGCAAATCAATATGCACTATAGACATGGTTTTACCATCACTGATTTAATTAAGATATCTGACTCAGTTAATTAAATAAATTTATGGCTTTATTGAAATTAATGGTTGATCACCAAAATTTATTCATATAAAGCTTCTGCATAATTGAATGAGAGGAAATGCTATTACAGATAAAAAATCTGAGACCTTTGAAATAAAATTGGTGTTAAATAATGGTTTGCACTTGCTCTATTATTTTCAATTTTTATGATTAGTTTTTGAAATTTTTTATAGATGGCATAATTAAACAACAATCAAGCTGCAATACAGGTTTGGTGGTAGTAAAAATCATTAATTCTATGCTGATGATTGTATTTTTTCCAGCTCAAAAGACAATTTACAGAATGATTTTCAATACTGAAGGCAATATCTTTAGTTTAATAATTAATATTCTAAAGGTTTTTTTATCAACCAATGAAAAAATCCATAGCAATTTTTATAGTTATTGACAACGTAGACCAATTCAAATATCTTGATAATTTTGTAAGTAGACAGATAAAAAAGACTAATATGTTGCTGATGCTTTCAATAAGATAAAAGATTGGTATTTTATCACAAAGAAGTAATTGTTGCAACTAAATTATCTGTATATAAAGCTACTTATTTTACCGAATTTAAAAGTATGGAAGTGGGAGTTGGAAATCTTACCAGTTCAGTATAAAAGCATTAGAAAAGTTTTTATTTAAGATTACTACGTAATTTTTTAAAAATATAATGTCTAGAGCATGAAATCAATCAATATGCCCTTCAATTTTCTGGTTATGATATTATAGTATGACAATCCTACCTTTGTTGGATTAGACATGCAAAAGGAATAAATAACGGAAGACTTTTTAAAAGAGTAGTTTATAGTACACTTGATCATAGTTTTCATAGGAGAGTTAAACCTTATTTCATACATTATAAGAATTATTTCAAATAATTTCTAAAAAGATGCAATATCAAACATTTCCCTGATAATACAGGGAAGAGATTAAAATACATTGGAGAGTTAAAATTAGACATGATGTTGAAATATTTTAAAAAGAAAAGTTTTTCTAATGGAAAAATTAATTAAGAGCAGCATAAAATATTATATAAATATGATAATGGACCAGCATAGTTTATATGTGGATAAACTCTGTGAATAAAACGCAAAATGTGTTGTTGTTGTATTTTTATTCTTGGTGTTCAAATGGCCATAATTGTTTATGAGTAGGTACTATTATTATGATAATAATGATGTCAAAGATTACTCACTAATGAAATAAATAGGTTGCACTATAAATGTATTAATTTGTAATATATACTAAAAAACAATCAAGCATTTTCATTATAATGTATCATAAATTCATGTATATACATTTACTAATATGCTCTATGAAAGCAATTAAAATATTTTTTAATAATTATATGTACTATCTATCTAATAATTTGTATTGATTAAAAGTGATTTTAAGTTATCTAGTTTACTTATAATTATATATACATCTATCCACTTTTTCCCTTCTTATATATATATACAGCTTGATGTTAACATGGTTTGCAACTGAAGATTTAAAATGCAAGCATTTTTCAATTACTTGAAAGTAAATATTAACAGGCCTTTTTTTTTTTTGACATAAATTACATAAATAAATAAATTTCAAATAACCTTAAATAAAGTTTTTTAAAAAACCCATTAAAGATAAGGATATTTCTTTCATTAGGATATGAGCATATTACAAATAAAGCTATATAAGACTAACTGCAAAAATAATGCGAACAATGTTTAAAATGATTCTAAATGCATTACAATAATCTAGATTTTTTAATGACAAATGGAATAATAGCTATTACATTAAAAAGTAAATAATGACTTAAATAAAAATAAACTTTGTTAGTCTTTAATGGTTTTTTCCTTATCTGAGCAAATATAACTTGTGAGAAAATTTCAAGAGTTTAAAATACTTAAAAAAAATGTTTTTTGCTGCTCACTCTTGATACGATATATTTAATTTTTTTTGTTTCATTTTCAATCAATATTTTGGAGACAATACTTGAAGGTTTGTGATGATGGTATATTAGATGTCATGATATATTGGACTATTTTTATCATCTATATCATTAAGTGATGAATGTCTAAAAAAATTAAAACTTTTCAAATACAAACAACTTGTTAGTAATAAAACACAAATAGACAATACAGGTTAGTACTTACCCAATGATTCGAGTAGTATTATTCTCCCTTCTTCAGGTATTGCTGGTCTAATCGGTGACAATATTAGCATAGGAATTGAACTTACATCTTTATATTTTTGAATATCGTATTTTAAAGCAATGCTCTAACCAACTGCTCAGATGTGACATTCCAGCAATGTCAGATCAGAGAAGATCGAGGTCTTTAAAAGGCAAGATTGCATCAATAAGCAAGGTGATAGATGCAAATTACTTTCTATTTGGATTTTTTCTAAAAAAAACTCATTAACCTAAATAATTTCTCATAATTATTATTTCTATTTTTTATTAATAGAACATTCATTATTAATATTTGTCAATATCTCCAGTGCCTCTACAATGATTTGGATAATATTTGTTATCCAGCTGATGACCAGTGTGACCCAGTCCAAGCATTGGTATATATATTTTTACTACAATAAATTATACACAAATATACCCAGATAACTTCATTTATATCTATAGTCGGTGAAAATCTTCATTTTAATATATATATATGCTTTTAATTATATCAACTTTGTAAATAACCAATGGCTATTAAATCCATAATATAATAATTTTTCTGAAATAATAATCTTCAGCATGAAGCAATATTTTATAATAATTTTTTTTAACCGCAGTCTTTTTGCAAAAAAGAGACTCTCATATTAATTTATAAACCAGATAAAAAATGAACTATTTTCATATAGTGAATTATTATGTTGGGGGAGGGGGAGATCTTAACAAAGTCTATATCAAACTAGTTCACAATTTCAGAAAACAATTCAAATGTAAATTTAATTAATTTTAACAAATACTATAAACAAACCAATGACTATTAAATATTTTTGAAACTGAAAATATATAATAAAATTTCTGGAATAATTTTAATATGCATGCTATAAGAATCTTTTATAAATCCATACCACTGTGCATAATATAAGAATTTTTTACATATTTGATTTTTTATAAATCATTTTAACAAACTTGGAAGTGATGCCCTGTATAAATCTACATACCAGAAGAAAATTAATTGTTATATGTTTTCAGTGCTACTTATTTAACAATCGTTGTTTGTTTATAAAACTGCAAAACTTTAATATAATTTATATCTGTATTTTTATCCTATTATCTATGAACTAGTTAGATAAATGTTTTACTAAGACCACAGTTAATATAACATTAAGCTCCTACAAAACATCAATGTTTAATCTGCTATCCATATAATATCTTTGGAACTGGATGAAAATATTCATTTTAGATTGATACTAGAGATCATTATTTGAAGGTTTATTAAAATAATTACTAAAAAGGCTGATTTGTAAAGATTACTATTTCAAAATTATTAATGTATAAATAGACATATTTAAAATTTCATTTCAGAAAGTTTTAGATTTGTAAATCAAATTATAATAATATATCTAAAAACACTTGTTTATCTTCAACTTTTTTTTTTCCATATATCATAGCATTGGCCGGGAGGCGAACCCGTAACAACCGTCTGCAACCAACTGCTTGCTTGCAAAGCGGCTGCACTGACATCTCGGCTAACAACGCTTGACCATCATCTCCAACTTTAATATTTAATTAAAATATCAAAGTAACATGCAGATCAACAATTTTTTTACAAGCTTTATTTTACTTGTAAATAAATGAACAAATTTTCAAGTTTCTTTCTCATAATAAATAGATGGTAAAAAAAAAAAATAGATGGTGACCTTTTTTTATTAGTAGTAGTTATCACTACTATTGGGAAAAAGGATGTTTTACATTAATTAATCATTAACCGCTAGATGCAAAAATAATACAAATTAACAACACCTCCGCAAAATTTTAAAATTTCTAGCCAAACAGCGGTATATAAAACGGTAAAATAAAATAGCTAATTATTATGTCAATGCAAGAATAGAAACGCATATATCATGATGACGTAATTGTATTTTTTACTTTTGCATTGACATGTGTGGTTAGTTATATACTGATTAGAAAATTTAAAGTTTTATAGACTGTTGATATATAATAACAATATAAAACTATTTAAAATAAATACCCTAAAATTTAAATTTAAGAAATAGTACGGTTTTGACCGTTAATATTAGATGTTGTTCCCTGAGAATTTAGTAAAATGATAGATTGGCTGATTCTGGATGCCTCTTTATTCTGCCATTTTCATAATCAAACTTCTTGCTACTCAAACTTCATATGAACTTAACCTCCCCCAGTCACTAAACGATTTGATTATTTATATTTATGTTAAATATTATTTGATCACTATTTCATATGCTTACACAGGCTGTTAATAATGGTAGCTCAAGCTGAAAACCAGGCTAGGGATATTAGGCACTAGACAGAGATTATATGCAAAAACCTTCTTGCATCCATTAATTACTAAAGCTTCCACTTGGTGATGCAACTGTATGGAGAGTTTGCTACTGATATGTTAAATATTTTTGAATCTTTTCAGAATTGGCCAAAATTATTTTAGTAGTTCAGAACCTGTACTTTTTTTTACATAATTTAAAATTTTTATTTTATCAGATACAATTGAAAGAAACTGTCATCTTACTTATAAATTTCATTGCCATTCTATTTTTATCATTACTAGGCAACATAGCTAACCCAGCTCTATTTTAGCCTTCTTAATATTCATTAATAATCTATAGGTACTTTTTATTGGCTTTTTATATTATGCTTAATATATGTTTTTCTATATTTCTGTTCTGATAAGTTTATAAGTCACAAATATATTTTATAAAAAAGCATTTATTAATATATTTCTTTTCAGGCACAACCATATTTGCTTCTAATATTAAATTACTTCTGCCAGTACATTTACCCATGTTTAAGCTATAAATAGTTCATCCATACATTTTTATTAATATTAATAATTAAACAGAAATAGTTATAATTGTTAACTACTAATTTGCTTTTTGAAATTTTATGAAATATTGCTATAAGTTAGACATTTTTTTAGCATTTGTTTTCAATCCTACTATTTTGCCTTTAGCTCTTGAGTACCAACTGAAACATCCAAGATTGCGGTTAAAGATACATTCGGACAGTTGAATTTGCCCACATAATTTTTTTTCCAATATTGAGAGCTTTGAATACTTTATGAAACAGCAGATAATTTACATAAAAATGTATTAGGATTAAAATACTTGTTAATCAATAAACAAAAACGTACAATACTATAGATATAGTTAATGCAGAAAAAGTGACAAATAAATGTGCCTGATGATGAGAAGCTTCTGCGCCATCTTAAGCTGAAGCTTAAAAGCCAAAGACAGATTACATCTGATTTTTGGTAGTCAGAAAAATTATATTTAAAACAGGCAATAATTTAAGTTCAATAAATAATAAAAATGCATGATCTTCAAGTCAGGAGTGATATGTTTTAAGTTCTTCTAGTCAACTGTAACAGTCAGATATGTGCCATTGTAATGTTTCTTAAAAGACACCAAATAACATTTAAAAATGATCATAGAATATTTTAACATTAGAATAGAAAAATCATTGGAAGTTTAAAATGTGAGTAAATTCAGATATGTTGACAGAAATAAGAAATGGCAAAAGATTAATAAAATTTATTGAATAAGAAAAAATTATATATTACAAATTGTTTTTTGATAAATATCCAAAATATGAAAACATCCTATGAAGATACAGGTGAGTTGGATTATGCAACACAAGAAATGATTTTTCATTGGTAAATTAAGATATGTATTAATGCAATGTTTGAAAGTATTAAAACTTCACATAATCTCCATTGTGTATAGGTATTGAACTGGATTTAGATATGTATACTTATACAAATGAATGAGCTTGGATTGAAAACATTAATGTGTTTTTATTTTGGGCTCATAGTTTTATCGTTAACTAAAAAGGTAAAAGGTGGCTCCTGAAAGGTTGTATTAGTTCACAGATCTAGATGTAATGCTCTCAGATCCAAGGGCCCCTCATTTATGAAGGCTATAGGCTAAAAACTAATCTGGAGTTGTTGGATGAGTAGGCACTAGATAGGGATTTTGATGAACAAGTCTTCTAGCATCCATAGATTACTATATTTGCACTGGGTGGCACTATTGTCTGGAGAGAGTTGCTGCTGTTTCAAAAGAATTAACAGTTTATACCCTAACAATTTTAAGTACAATACTATAAATTATGTATGAAAAAATAAAAGCAATACAAAATAATAGATATTCTTCTAATAATTGCAGACCAATAATTAATAGAGCAAAAAACTAATAATTCAGTAGAAAAATTTCAACTAAGACTAAACTATTTAAGGAAAAAAGATTATGAAAATGTTTTTAAATGATCCACATAAAAATGCTGAACAGCTGGTATTCTGTAAAATGCATAAAAAAATCTAAAGTTTGTATAAAATAATACAATTGTGAGTGTGCAATAAAATCATGATTTTAAAATGAAAGCTGTTTCAATAATAAAAAAAAGGGGGTAGGTGGTAGTGGGAACGCTATTATTAAAAAAAGGTACATTAAGCAGTGTACTATAAAGAATAATAAAAAAAAAAACGTTCCTGTAATTACAATATCTTTTAAAATGACAAATATTTTAAATAAAGAATTGATAAATATAATTAAATATATAAAGAATGAGAAATACAATTAAATACACGAAGAATGGAAAAGCTCCATGAAATAATAGAATTATTATAAGCTTCTTTAAAAGACAAAGGTGAAAACAGAGAGAAAGTGTTAGCAAAGCTATATAGCAAAAGACAAATTTAAAAAACACCTTAGCTATATTGATTTTTAAGAGAGGTGAAAAATATTTTAGACATTAAAGAATGACCAGACATTTATATTTACTAAGATCAATCTAAACATCTTCAGAAAACAGTAAATTCATATCAATCAAAGGAATAAGCTTGGATTAAAAGATGCCCAAGTACTAAGAGAAAGAGCATTGTAAGAAATTTATCATTTTATTTTGGATTTGTAGACTGCAGAAGGAAACTTATTTTTCTGAATGATTCTATAAATAAATTTCTCTAAAGAATATTTATCAAAATGCAGTAAATATTATTTGCTAATACTAAGAAGATTATTGTTGATAAAAATATTTAGCAAGAGTGTTTCTGCAGGTTTATAGTAAATTACAATGGAATTTTTAAAAAAATAAATGAAGATTACTTAAATGATTAAGATTTCATTAATAATCTTCAAGAGCTCCAGCAAATGTTGCAAAAGGTATTAGATGGATCTTAGAAAGAAAGAATTAAGTTCAAAAAATTAAAAAAAAATAATACTGAAGCAATGTTCAATAGTTTTTCCAGAATTAAAAGAAAATAAAGATGGTTAGAAATGAATTATAAGTAAAAACTACATATGCTTTTGCCAGATATTTAATACAAATAGAAATATAATAGAATTAAACTTGAATGGGAAGGTTTTGTAAAATTAATTTACTACTGAAAGGAAATGTACCCCTGTACTAAAATGAAAGATTTTTAATAAACATATTAGACTAGTGTTTAAAATATGGTCCTGAAAATTTAATACAAGAAAAATATGACAACTTTAAGACTACATAATGAAATAAAGAAAGACATTATTAACAATAATAAAGAGAATTGAAAGCAAAGTACTTGAGTAAAAAAAACAAAAACAAACATAATTAAAATTATTGAAAAGCTAAAATAAAGTGAAACTAAACATATTGTAGATAACAAACAATAAATGAACAATAAAGTCTTAAAGTTGGTTGCATAGTTTATAAAACACTTGGAAAAAAACATATATGAGGTGAATGTTTGAGATATGAAAAAAGATATGAATCAGAGAATTGAAGACACGTTCATTTGAAATAAATAATCGTGTTTGGTGCTATGCATATAGTAAAAAAAATCGAGAATTTGTTTCATAAGAATGTAAGTATAATAAATTATAAGATTTATGTAAAGATGTGTGAAATTAAAAATAAATATAAACAATTTAAATGATAACATTGTCTAGGATAAATGTTAAAGATTATTTATCCTAGACAATATATATTTTAGTAATATTATATTTAGGAATTGAATTGTATAGTTTATTATAGATAAATAATACAACTATGATAATCAAGATGTGTGGACAATTATCTGGGGTAAACGATGGGGCTTTGCTATAAATGCATCTTGGGATTCATTTGCTTTTACATATATCTTTATCCGTATATTTAAGAGTTTATCAAGTTCTGAAATTTTATTATGGAAAGAAATTAAATTAATCCTGACATTACTAACAGCAAAAAACATGAAATAAATTAGAATTAGACATTTTGACACATGAAAAAATATATATACAAGTTTTTATTTTGTGTACATTTGTATTAATGGTTGATAAAGATTGTCAGTGATACAATCGAAAGTACTTCCAGTAAAGAATATATTATTTAAAATTTGAATACTGTGTTAAATAAATTTCTTTGAATTAATATATATATATATGTAATATACAAATCAATATATATATCAAAATACAGTACAATTTATATAAATTATATTCTTTTAGAAGTACTTTCGACTATACACTTTGTAGTCTTTATCAACTATATAATGTTGAATAATCAAAACGAGACAACCCTTAACAATACCCATAGTTCAATTCAGATTTCCCACAATTCTGTTATCTTAACATTTGATGACTGGTGATTCATTAACATTTGACGATTTCTTGAAATCAACATAGCCTCTTTTATTTTACATTTATTATGACAACGTTCAATTTGAATAATTTTCATATTTTTATAATCAAATTTAAATCCATATTGACAAGAACTAAAGAGAAATACAATTCCATAAAATTCTTGGATATTCAAGTTACTCTTAATGATTACAGTTTGGATTATCTTATGTTAATTAAACCAATTGAAACTAGAGGTTTTATTCCATATGAATCACATGTACCTATGTGTCATAAGCTGTCTGGATTGAAATCATTCTTATTTCAAAATGAAAAATTATGCAAATATTCTAGTGATAAAATTAAAAATGTACATTTATTTGTTAATGACTTGTTGAAAATTGGTTATTATAAAAATGCAATTGCTAATATTATTGAAGGATTTAAAAATCAACACTATAATAAAATTAAAAATAAAAATATTAAAATGAAATGGATTTCAATGCCATTTATATCAGATGAGCAGGTCAAGTTTATTAGGAAAATTTATAATGGTTTGTGTCATATTGCTTTTTTCTCTTTAAATAACATAAATATATTGCTTAATAATTCTAAAATTCAAAATTCAAAGTTTAATCAAAATTCTATTATATATAGATTGATATGTGGATGCGGCGTACAATACATTGGTGAATCTAAGTGTACATTTGAGAAGAGAATAAAAGAACATATGCTTTTATATAATACAATTCAAAAAGAGAATCAATATGGACCAGATGTAAATAAACCTTCATCATCTGTTATATTTGATCATAATAAATCTTGTCAATATGGATTTAAATTTGATTATAAAAATATGAAAATTATTCAAATTGAACGTTGTCATAATAAAAGTAAAATAAAAGAGGCTACGTTGATTTCAAGAAATCGTCAAATGTTAATGAATCGCCAGTCATCAAATGTTAAGATAACAGAATTGTGGGAAATCTGAATTGAACTATGGGGTTGTCTCGTTTTGATTATTCAACGTTATATAGTTGATAAAGACTACAAAGTGTATAGTCGAAAGTACTTCTAAAAGAATATAATTTATATAAATTGTACTGTATTTTGATATATATATTGATTTGTATATTACATATATTGTGAAACGAAAACAGATATCAAACTTTATTATATATATATGCATTTCAGTTTGAAAACATGATGTTCTTGCTATGACTTGCACTTAAAAATTATATGTTAATAATCAAATGCTAGAATAAACTAAAATCGTATGATTTGACTCAACAGATGTAATTAATTTATCATGGAAAGCCCAGAATAAAAAAGTAATAACAGTAGAATATAAAAAGCCAACATAATCTTTATTATTATTCAATAAGTTTGCAGGCATATTTATATATAGAAATATAAGTTTTACAATAATCACTTTATATAGAATTATAACTATATCTCATAGTGAATTTGATAATGTATTAATAATAGGCAATAGTAAGAATCAACTTAAAAATCATGACTTTTAAAATTTGTGTGAGAAATTAAAAATTTTCTTTAAAATTCTATTTGTATGGGTGCATATGGTACACAAACACACTCATACATTATTTCTATGATTGGAAACTCTTCTATAACTTAAAAGTTAAAGACAGTTGAGTGATTTCTAAATCTAAAAATGTCAATGGAATATAGGCATATTTGGAGCATTATAATTAACTATTTCATATCTTTTAAGGCCTTTGTAGCAAAACCATTATAAATCTTACTGAAGAAAGGTGACAAGTGAAATTTGGCAGAAGCTGAAGAATAGGATTTAAATAAAAAATATTCATATCTTCAAAATTGTTTCTCCATACAAAATGATGAAAATAAATTTTTGGATGCCTCAGTCTGTGGAATCGGTGCAGTCATCTGTCATTCATCAGCTACTGGTGAAACACCAATGGTGATATTATTTGATTTAAGAAAATAATAAACTACGATTGTGAAAACAGAACCTATTTCTGAATGCTTAGGCATGTTGGATTGGTAAAACATGTGTCAGCATATAATTAATAGCTGGCTTATGAATCAGACAAACAGAGTGCCCACATGTATTATTTCATTGTTCTGATAAAAGTGAAATATAAATTGTTGAGATTATGTTAATAATAAAGACTTTCTTAATTCAATAAGATTAAATAGTCAGAGAGTATTTTCCTAAACCAAAATTATCATAATGTAATCAAACACAAGAAAGTATTTCACTGTATATGAAGAGTGCATTTGCAGAGATGGTTGCATTATGATATGAAGGAATAATATAATAAGTATGCTAATAGTTCTAAATAAGTGTTTCCAATAAATGCTAAGGCTATTAAAATATGATGAAGCTGAAAATTATTCAGACCCATATAGCTATTTAAGTTAGATAGCTGGATTTGAAGACATATAGATGTCTGAAATTTTCAGATTTTCTACTTAATAGTTAAGTATTAGACAAGTGCTGGGCTTGAGTTGGTATTTTAGATATAGTGTCTGAATATTCTAACACCTCACTGATGAGAGCCATTAACTTGAAACTGGTTTGGAGATAGGGATAATTCTAGATAGAGATTTTAAATGCTTTCTCTTGTGGCATTTATAGGAACAGTTTGTTTAGAACTATTAGCATACTCATTATATTAGATTTGTAATTTAAGTTTATTAAGCTAAGTCACATGATATATAACTTAATTTTGCTACTATTATTATTATGAAGGAAGAGTTAAAATTATTCCATGAAAGCCATCCAGAATTGTAAGTATGAAAGTTTAGCTCTGATAAATGTACATTTGTCAGAGTTTCAGAAAAAAATCAATGAGTAGCAAAAAGTGGATAAAATAACATAAGGTCCAGACGAGAGCTGAATATCTGTGATGCTGCATTTATATAGATCATACTAGACTGTTCAAATGTTTTTTACTTCTTATCATAATCAAACCCCTGGCTAGTTTGTATATATCATTGTAAAAATATGACCAGTAATACTAACAATATCTGACAATGAGTTGGGTTTCCAATCATCAGTTTTCAGAAATTTTATAAGGAAGTTGGAGGGTAAATCTTATTACTACATCACACTAGCATTTTAAGAAGAAAAATTAGTCTGACTACTGGATATGCCAACTGAAAATGATACCCGAATTTACATTGTATATTCCATTCCTATACTAACCAAGTGGATAATTACCAACTTAAATGAACTAATTGAGAAGGCAATCCAACAACATGTAAATGAAGAATGAGTAAGTAAAATTCAAGAAACAATATTTATATCTCTTCTTTAATAATATATAACAGTCATTGCAAAGATGGATACATTACTGGTGAAACTGAATTGGGGAGAGTAAATTAATATGGGGTGCTTTCTAGTAACTTGAGTAAAAAAGTAATTGAGAGTTTCACAAAAAAGTTGCATACTAAAAAGGCATTTAGTTAGGTGTTATATGCAAATAATACATGAAAAGTATAGAGTGATAGCAAAAAAAATCTAAAGAATAATGCAGAAATTAGCAATGGTAATGATGACAGAAAAAAAATTTTGATATATGGGAATTACTTGAAAATCAAACCTGAAATAGTGAAAAATGGAAATATAGAAAAACATAGACTTTCTCCAGATTAAGAAGTAGAGCAAAATAAAATGGGATACTAACTCCAACATTTGTCATAATTTTAGAAAAAAATCTACTTTCTGAAGTCAAGGGAAAGATGCTATGTGTGTGGCAAGAATAAGAGAGTCATAAAATATCTCAAGAATTAATAAAAAGATTCTGAAGAAATGACTAATAAGCTGTAAGTATTAAATAATAAATACATGCAAAAAACATAGAATCCATTACATAAAAAATAATTACATAATGGCACACTGAATAAATAGGTAGAAACTGTAGCACTTTTGCTATTATAAGGAATTACAATCATGCGCTAATAATAAGATGCGAGAACAGACTAAAATTGCATGGTACTAGCTTTCTGGTCTGATTCCGTACTTCTCAGCTTCGTGAAATATAAAGATTATAAAAGACTACCACTGTCATTATTATTTAATAAGTTTCAAATATATATAAAGTGAGAGAGAGAAATTAATTATTGTTATATATTACTATTTGTATAGAATGTAATTGTAAAATTCGTATTGAATTATTAAATTAATGTAATCAGATGTAGCTCGAATTTAGCTGAAATTAAGTAATATCTGCCTAACTTAAAGAAATTTTAGAGACAACCTACCATCGATTCGTTCAGGTTAAGACATAGTAGTTGAAAATGTTTATAACGCTGATATATGCAAATACATTTCTATTGACTTTATTCTGTATGTGGCGTTTATATATTCATATGTGCATACATTCGTCAAACGCTTTATAATCAACCTCAATAGTGCCTTTACTCTTGAACTGCATGTTTTTTTGTTATATACACCTATATATTTTGATATACTTCTATATACCCGACTTATTTACTTCACTGAATAGATAAAAGTATGAAAAATAGATACAATTCGATAAAAGTGATAAAGAAGAAATAAGATATTTATGAATAATCAAAAACTTACCAAATTCCCTCCTAAAGAAAATTTGGAAACCATTCCGAAAGTAAGTATTAAAGCAAATAGAAATACAATCGTCGAAAGTTTGCCGATCATTTTTCGCAGTTAGTATCTTCGTGTTAAAGAGTCCCTTATTGTCAAACTTAATAGTAATTTCTAAATTATTAATCAAGTGGATGTAAGTTTTCTAAGAAATCTTACCCTTGGAAACTGAATTTAAATAAATGATTTTAAAAAAACAGAATGGAAATTTCCCAAAACATAATAATAGTCATCTGCATTCGTTATTGTAAGCCTTGACATATAGACCCGTGTATATACGTAATGCGTACATCAATTGTATACCAGTACTATCGTCAAATAATTCATATTATCATTACAATCTCCATCATTAGCAGAGAGCAAAATGTGGAATTTCTCACTCTAGAAAAAAAAAACCCGAAAAGTTAAAAAAAGTAAGGTGAGTTTTGCAACGAATATACAAACCGTAAAAGACATGCATATGCTTCGCCTTATTTCCATTATCGTCTTAACCTTGTTTTAAAAAAAAAACTTCCACATTTTTTGTTGTATTCTAAATTTCATTACATTCAAATACCATCTAGCAATGTTATATCTTTTATAGTTTTTTATTTTATTTTAAAGTTTGCCTCTATAAAAAAAAAAAAAAAAAGACATGCTCAAATTCAGTATAAAATATATTTTAGATAATTCGTTAACATTAGCTTTGTATTTTCATTCAAAGGAAGATATATTCTTACAATATTCAATATTAAATTCAATACCTTGAAGAACGTACAGTCTAACATTATGCCATTGCTATGTTTCAAGTGTATTATGATGGAATATACATGTTTTGATTTTTATATAATAAATTTGGTAGGAACATTTTTTTATAACAACAAACTGAAATAATTATACTATACAATTTATAATTAAATTTACTTTCTTATAACTTGTTGAATGTAGGCAGCACGTTTTAGCTGAACTGTTTGAATATTCAATGTCTAAAATTGTACTAACATTTTTGATTTCTATTTTCTATCTCAAAAACAATCCAATTGAATATTTTTTTTCCATCTCTAATTCATCTCCAAAGAATAAAAACCTTCAATGTTTTGAAGATAATTACTAAATTGAGAAATTAAGGGGATTAAGTCTTCTAACAACTTACAATACAGTATATCAATTCAACTTGAAATTTTTACTATCAATTCAAGAGCACATTTTGATACCTATTTCATGAAGTTGCCTGTACACCATTTCCAAGATTGTGACTTTGAAAATAAAAAATGAAGGCTGAAATTATCACCACTAATTTTTCATTTAGAACGCTTTTTATTGTCAGAAAAAAATACTGCTTCCATTATACAGAAATCGGAATATTTTTTAATATTCAGTTAGCTAAATTCCAACTTTGTTACAAGGCTATTTTTATTACATGAATTCAAATCAATAAAAGCAATACATAAATCCTGCCCTTTCTCAATACACTTTTATAATTTAATCTATTGATTAAAATTTCTAAAAATACAATTTGCTGAAATGCATACTAATTATAATTACTTCTTTTTTTTTAGCCTCTTTATTTTTATAAATTAATACAATATATTTATGGCACAACTTTATGTGCTCATATATTCCTAAAAGAAAATTCCAGTAATTTTAATAAAATTAACATATTAACACCTTATTTTCTCTGGATATTCTGAAATAATTAATAAGTTCACGATTTTTAGGATTACACAAAATTGTTTTACCTTTATTAAAGTGGTTATCTACAAATCTAAAGAAGCATTCAAAAAAAAAAATCAAACTATTCCCTTTATCTATTTTACATATTTTTATTATTATATGAAAAATATAATTCACTAATTTTATAGAATTATAATAGTTTTCGTATATTACTTTCAATAATTCATAAAAAGAACATGAAGTGACCACAAATCAGAAAATAATATTCATTTTATTGTTTTGCCAAACAAAGATTGCAACCTATTTTAATCAAGTTATTAGTAAATGAATCATTATTAGAAACCTGTACGAATTCCTTTTTTAACGAATTTAAGTCCTGTTTCATACTAGCTACAATATTCTCAAGATAATTCCCTGCCTGGTGATTATTTATCTTTTCAACATATATGTGTTCAAGTGTATCAGTGAAGTGATATAAGATAGAGTTATGAGTGGTGGGTCATGTGAAAGTCTGTGCTCATATACCCTACATATTACATATATTCATACAGGTATATAATAAGCCTGTATTTCAGTTAGTACAATTTTGAATATTCAAATGGAAATTTTTGATAATTATTAGCTGTTAAAGTTTAGAGAACAGCAGCTATTTTTACAGAATCAATATCAAGTTTGCAATATAATTTATTTTTACTTCAGCTACTGTTTTAATTTGAGTATACTAATCTATAATTTATTTAACAATCTGTATCTCTAAATATACATGTAATGTAACCTAATCATGATATAATTTATAAGATGACATTGTTTTAATCATGAATGCATTAAAATTTATTTATAGTAATTTTTCCTCTTAAATAAAATGTTAATGGTATATCAATATTATATATTGGTTAAAAATTGAATAAATGTAAATCATTCTATTTTACCGTTATTATATTAACCCATAATTCTGGGTCATTATTTATTGTCTTAACAACATGCACATTAAGATATCGAAGAAATTGGCTTTTCATCAATATCTACATAGAAAGATATTTTTTTGTCATTAACACATTACTATTATCCAATAAGAAATGATGTTTTTTCCCATTGAACTTTTTACATCTAATAATGAAGTACAAATGAGGATTAATTGGCCACAACCATTGTTGGGGGAAAAATGTGTTATTATTGAATTTTATAGCCATACTTAGATATTCTAAAATAAAGAACGTCACGTTGACATCATAGTCAATTTACACCATAATCATTTTACTTTACGTTTATACCATATAATCACTTTTAACACATGATTTGCTTTTTCAATGACACTTGTAACATTCTACCTATTTAATTAATATCCTTTTTCTTTCAAAAATGAACTTTACTAAGGACAGCTGTATTAATTTTACACCTTTATAACTTCTTATTTATAAACATTATATTGTATTCAGATCTTGAAAAGTTCACATTAAGCAAAGTTTACATATTTATTTCCTTATAATTAAAAAAAAAAAAATACCTATTTCACTATTATAACTACTTTTTGATTTATCATAATTATTATTGCTTTTACAAAAATTTCCACTACGCATGAAGGAATTTATTAATCATCTAGACTACCAAATTTTAATACAGTAGACCACTTTAGATTGTCTTTACTAAGTTTTTCCATATTTGTTATAAGTAGATGAATCTCTAAATAGAACTAGCCAAAAATACAATCATTTACCAAATCAAACTATCAAATTCGGTTCCAAAGTGATTAATTATGGTTTACAATATTTTATGTAAAATTATAATTAACATTTTAACCCTCCAAAGTTATCTTCACCATTGCTTATCAATGTCAAGATCACATACAGAAAATAAAATGATAAAAAAATTGATGTGTCTGAGCATGTATTTAAAAGTTGTAGATGTCTTTTTTAAATTCACAATTCTATTATCACAATTAGTTTAGGTAGATGCCCATGGCATGGAAGATTGTCAACTGATACCTATGTTAACATATGTGACTTAAGACAGTAAAGTAAAATGAATAGGAAAAATAATATATAGAGCAGATTGTGTATGTTGTAAACATCTAGTTTTTCATGACTCAAAATATCTCACAGGGCAAAGAGTATACTTTGGTTTATACACTATTTATTGATTATTTGGTTCCATTATATCTGAAGATCATTCCATTCTTCATTATCTGTGGATTTTTATTAATAATTTAAAGTCATTATCACACATACATGTAAATATATTAAAGTGTCTAAATCTTTATGTGATGCTAATAATAAAGTGATAGCCATCACTCTAATAACAATATATGCACACAGAATCAGAACAGGCCAAGATAAATGTCACTATATGTTGCACAAGTGGGAATTTAAAGACTTTCCAAATGTGAATATGATGAAAGACCACAAACTATGATATATATTTACAGATAGTGTCCATTTCACCAGTCCTCTGTTAGTTTTTTTGCTCTATATAACTTAGGGGAGTCAACACTTAATTGATTAAGAACTCTTGGTGTCGAATCTTGTTATCTCATACTAAATAAATAAATAAATAAAGTATGCAAAATGACTATTTATACACACATTACCTTCTGTATAGGATAGAAATTTCAATTAGATTCAGAACCAATCTTGTTAAATGCAATCAAATGGTAATTTTCTTGGAGCATAATTCATTTCTACTCATTTTAAAACAATGGGAACTATATGTTATTTAATCTTGTTATCTCATACTAAATAAATAAATAAATAAAGTATGCAAAATGACTATTTATACACACATTACCTTCTGTATAGGATAGAAATTTCAATTAGATTCAGAACCAATCTTGTTAAATGCAATCAAATGGTAATTTTCTTGGAGCATAATTCATTTCTACTCATTTTAAAACAATGGGAACTATATGTTATTTAAAATTAAAATTGAATGTCTTTAAAAAAATTCAAACTTTATTAAACTTTCCAAATCCATCAACTGTAAGTAATAGGACAAAGGTTAGAATATAACACAATGCTTCAAATGGTATTATTTTCTGTTTTTCATGTATTGTTGGTCTGACCAGTGATAGGTCTAGCATAAGAATCAATTTGGACCTTTAGATTCATGAATATTGAAAATAAGAATAGCTCAGTTGCTTGATGTGACTGTAAATTCAATTTTCACTCATCTAAAGACCCATGTTCAATTTCCATACTACTACTATCAAACCAGCATCATCTGAAAAAGGGAAAATAATAAATATCAATTGAAACATTGTATTTTATACTAAGCTGTATGCTACTACTGACAGTTGGTGTATTTGGAAAATTTAAAGGAAGTTTTCATTTTTTAAAGACATTCAATATTTAATATTAGTGATTGAGATAGTTCAACATATAATTACTAGTAAATGCAACATTTCAAGTAAAATATAAATATAAAAGGAACCAATATTAATTTATTTACTTGTCAAACTGACAACCTTTATGAAAACAAAGTAATTTATGAATACAGTCATTTTACAAGTACTGTTAGTTTGCTAAAAAAAAAATGCTGGTGTTTGATATTAGCAAGCATCTGGAGCTACAGTAACTTCAATATTTAGATTTCAATTGAAATACTGTATTTATTACTTTATTTTATATTCAGTTAAAAGTTATTTTATAAATGGTTTTCAAATGAGCAAAATTAACTCTGCCACATACCATGTGAAGATTAATGTTTGGTTGCACAGTTGGTTTATCAAACCACATATAAGTCTGTAAATGAATTAAAAGTTAATTATCTATATCACTTCATACAAAAAAGCAACATTTCATTACAATTTAATCCCAAAGCTGGGACTTTATCACGTGACTCTGGAGAAATATCATCAGTTTCTATACATTGACTTAAAGTGGTTATTATCCAAATTAGAAAGTTTAGGTAAACTATGTGAGCAAATTTTATATATGGTATTATTTATTTTATTTTAATAGTATAATGACTGAATTCTAAATTAAAAACTCTTTTTCATCGTATGTTGAATGGATTAGAATAATTATATATCATTACATAAAGATGGACCAAAACAGCAAGATTTTTTTTATTTTATAGAATGAATCCAAATATTTTCTCTATTGCTTACTTTATTAAAACTTAAAACTTGCCAAATGTATACTTAATTTTTATTTTTTTAATATGGATTTCATTTAGGAACTAATTATGTGTCGCTTGATATGCAGTACTATATATATTTAGAAATTAGAAATATAATATTGTAACTTGCTTTTTTAAAAAAAAAATTGTATTTGTGATAGATTTTTACATTTTAAAGAGTAAAACAATTTATGTGACACTTTTTATCAGTTAATATAACAAAAATCATATAGAATATATGAGAAAAGAGTTACAAAAAGAAATTATTATTAACTGAGAGTTTATACAAATCAAGCTGAGAAAATTTCTGCTATCTATACCATTTATATTTGTTATTGCAACCATTATTACATGATATTGTTCACATAGTACAACAAAATGGTCTGACCATCAACATCTATAAATCAGCACAGGAATTTTGCTGGTTTTCATCTCTTACCATAGTCTAGAACTAATTACTTTGTCGTCGTCCCCCCAAAAAAAAAAATTGATTTTTTATTTATTCTTATATATTGTAATGAATTGCATCTATGCAAGAGAAAATAATAATTCTAACATAGTATGAGTAAAATAAAATCCAATCATTGGTTGACAATTGGAATGATACATATCTGGCCAGCTAATACAAAGTCTGCATAGATACCAAAGAGTTTATGATAAGAGACCATAACTGACTTACTCTCAGAGTTTAACATGACCAGTGAGACTTGATTACTAACCAAAATATAAATTGGAAGCAAAGGGAATTATATTGAAATCAATCTATATTCGCAAATGGATGATTATATGCAAACAATATATTAATTAGTTATGGATTATGCAAGTAATCAGAAATTTGGATATTTTCAAAACACAAAAATTATAATATAAGTAAATTTTCAGTCTCAAGCATTGCATAATGACCCTTGTACTAAAAAGAGAAAAAAATTTTTAATTTCAAATAAATCATAAAGCTATTTTATGTAGAACAAATGGTATACCTTTTATTTTGATTATGGTTTAATTTTCTTTTCAGATGGCAATAGAGATAATCAAACAACATACAATATGTTTCTTTCTTAAGTTTTCAGTTTATTTCAATGTCATTCACATTCACATTGTTTGTTAAAAATAGGCATGGGATGACATTTGTATCTGAATGAGAACCATTTACTGCTTAACATAAAAATTCCAATAAATAGGAAAATAATAAAGATCATAATAATGTCTTAAAATAACATGTTTCAGAATCATAGATACATTCTTTAAGGTTAAATCTCATTAACTTTAATACAAAATCATTAAATACTCTCTTCATTTTGTACTGAATATGTATATACTCCATTTTCTGTAATAACTATATTTCTCTTTTAAAAGACTAATGCTAAATCCTTAGATTAATCATTTACAATAAGGCTTCTATTATGGCCCCAAAAACTTAATGTCTTCTATTATGTCACGGTTAATTCTGAGGATTTAATAAGGGTTTTTCACTAGTTTACATAACTTTTAATATACTAAACTTCAGTTTAAAGGGTCTAGAGATATATTTTTCATTGAATAAAGTATCTTTTAGAATTAAAACTAATACACTAAGCTTCTGTGAATAATAAAAAAACTCAGAATCTCACATATGAAAAATATGCATATGTAATATATATAAAATTTCTACATACTGATCTATCTTTCCAATATATCTTATAATAAAGTTATGAATTATTTACTGAAGAATATTAATATTTATAATGTATATAGTATATTATAAATAGATGAAATTAATAAAATTTTCATAAATATCAATGTTTAGCTTAGTGCTTTTGAAATATATTCATAGCCATTATTATGTGTTAAACATAATGAATGCAAATTTATGCAAATCATTATCCTGTCCATTTTTTCAATATTGTAAAACAGGCATCCTTTTGATTGATTGCATTTGGATCATTCTCAACGAAATATGCTTCTTATATTTTTCTTTTGGCATCATTTCTTTCCTTGCAAACACTAATACAATATGTTATATATATGATCCCACGAGCACAAGTGGTAATAAATTTAATTTCAAGCATTCATTGTGTACTATGTATATAGCATATGTATATAACACATATAAATTAAAACATCAGACTTTTTTTAATAACTAATGGTATCAGCATATTATTATTTACATTCATGAGTCAAAATTTAAAATCAGTTTATGTTTATAACATACATATATAATGGATATGAATTAAAACAGAGAATTTTAGTAATAAATGATGGCTAGCATCTTATTATTTATATTGATGAGTTAAAATTTTTATATCAATTTATGTGTATAGTATAAGTATATAATGCATATTAATTAAAATAACAACAGAAAAGTTTAATAATAAATAATATCTATCATCAGATTATTAATATTGATGAGTAAAATTTTAAATCAATGGTATACATTAAAAAAAAGATCAAATTAATTACCATTTAATATCTTTTTTTTTTTTTACATTGTGAAAATCAACAATTATATGATGTGCCTCTATTTATTCTGGCATGTATTGAACCGATATGTATAATAATTTTAAATGACAAATGTGTTAATTCAAAAAACATATGCAGTTGATTTTCTGGAAGTGTCTGTCCCTTTTGTCCTACTTAAGCTGAGGTGGATCAATTAGTTGTGACATTATGATTTCAAATGTTTAGGTAATCCTTATGTTGATTTACTGGATAAGAGTATCTATTAGTTTTCAGGCTGATTTCCATTCAAATACATGCTTGTTAATAATTAGACTTTTCCAATCATCATCATCATCATCAACCATTATCAATTCACTGAAGGATGATGGTCTCTCCAAGTTCAATCCATCTCTGATTTTAGCTTCTCCACATCACCCCTGCATACTTTCTCATCTCATCCATCCATCTCACATGTGGTCTCTCTCTGTGTTTTTTACAATCCCTTGGTATCCAGTTTAAGACTTCAATTGTCCATCTGTTGTCATCTCTTCTAACAATATGTACAGCCCAACTCCACTTTTTCAATGTCAGAAACACTTGTTGGTTCTCTTACCCATACATTGCATTTTTGATCTCTTATTACTCCTAGCATGCATCTCTCCATACTTCTTTCAGTGGTCTGAAGTTTTTGTATTGCTTTTCTATTAAGTGTCCAAGTCTCAGATTCATAAGTAAGAACTGGAAAAACACATTTGTTAAAACCCTTTTCAAACACATAGGCATATTTCCTTATAATATCAAGTTATTTCTACCAAAAGCACTACAAACAAGTTTAATTCTATGATTAATTTCATTCATTATGTTTCCATCTGTATTAATAATCTGACCAAGGTATTTGTAACTGTTAACTTCTTCTAATTCATCATAATCAATCTTTATTTTCATATTTTGAGCAAATCAATTAAACATTACTTTAATCTTTTTAACATTTATTTTTAGTCCTACTTTTCTACTTTCATCTGATAACTCTTGCAACATTTCCTGCAGCTTTGAAATATTATTTTCAAAAACAACTACATTATCTGCAAAATTTAAATGACTTAAATAATCTTCATTTATTTTCACTCCTTCAGTTTCCCATTTTAATCCATAAAATACTTCTTGCAGCACTGCTGTAAAAAGTTTTGGAGATATGGAGTCATCTTGTCTTAGACTCTTCTCAATGTTGACTTTCCCAGTATCATTATGTAATCTAATTGTTGCTGTTGCATTTTTATAAATATTCTTTAAAATATGACAATATCCTGGATCTATACCTTCACGATCCAATGCTTTAATTACTGAAGAAATGTTTATAGAATCAAATGCCTTTTCATAATCTACAAATCCAAAACATAATGACAACTCATATTCATTTGTCCTTTCTATAACTTATCTCAATACCTGGATATTATCTATTGTACTAAAACCACTTTTAAATCCAGCTTGTTTTCTTGGTTTGCGGAAATCCAATGTTCTCTGTAGATGAATTGTAATTATCTTGGTAGTCTTTTCCAATAGATGGTAATTATTGAATAGGATAAAGCAGAGAGAACCAAATTTGCCAAACTGCAGTTTCCTTTTTATCTGCCATTTTTAAAATCAAATCAAAGAAATAAAGTTTTGTAATTAAGTCAAAAAATAAACAGAATAACAATAGTAAAGTTTGTTTCTTTTCTCTTAATAGCATAGTCAATAAGCTTATCCCTTCACGTGCTACTGATGTCAATCCTATTGTTATAACAATTGTAGACTTTCAAGTATTAAAGTTTAAAATAATAATAATAAATTTCATATGGACATATATGCTCTATATACTTTATTAAAACAAAACAAAAATAAACAAACAAAATTATATCACAAATAAGTTCAAAGTATACATACAATGTAACCACATTTAACAATTTTATATGCCAATTTTTCAAATATTGACATTACCAAAATATTTTATATAGAAACTATGGCCTTTGTAAAGGTCCATATACATATAAATAGTCAAAATAAGAGTCATAGATCACATGACCCTATTCTCTTAAGCTTGTAAGTTATAAACAATGAGGATTGCCAATTCCTCAACAAGCTTTGTGATAAATGCTTAGCCAGAGCCAGCATTTAAAATATCTCTGTCAGAACCCCCCCCCAAACTCCTGACTATGGTTTCATGCTTTGGCACTCCTCAGAGTGGTGCCAGGGTAGGTTCAGACACTAAATCTAAAAATACCAACCCAAAGCCAAGCTCTTATCTAAAAGTTATCTATTGAGTCGAAAATCTGAAAATTTTCAGACACCTACATATCTTCAAACCCAGCTATCCAACTCATATAGCTATATGGGGCTGATAGATCTTCAGCCATACCATATATTAGTAGTCTTACCAACATAACATCACATAAGACTTAAGTCAGAGACTATAAATAGTCAAAATAAGAGTCATAGATCACATGACCCTATTCTCTTAAGCTTGTAAGTTATAAACAATGAGGAATGCCAATTCCTCAACAAGCTTTGTGATAAATGCTTAGCCAGAGCCAGCATTTAAAATATCTCTGTCAGGAACCCCCCCAAACCCCTGACCATGATTTCATGCTTTGGAACTCCTCAGAGAGGTATGGCTGAAGATTTATCAGCCCCATATAGTTATTTGGGTTGGATAGATGGGTTTGAAGACATGTAGGCATCTGAAAATTTCAGATTTTCCACTCAATAGATAACTTTTAGATAAGTGCTTGACTTTGGGTTGGTATTTTTAGATTTAGTGTCTGAACCTACTGTGGCATTTCTCTGAGAAGTACAAAAGCATGGATTCCTGATGGAGATATTTTAAATGCTGACTCTGTCTAAGCATTTATCACAAAGCTTGTTGAGGAATTGGCAATCCTCATTGTTCCATATACATATAATTTCGGTTTTTATATCACCAGTCATTTTCATATCCCATGACCACAAATAAATACATATACCAAAAAAAAATTGAAAGAAGTAAATAATAACAAAACAACAAACAAAAAAATTATATATATATATAATGTAACGGTATATAATATGCTGTTACATTAATTTAAAATTAGAATAAGTTCATAAATAAAAAACTAAAAGCTAAAATTAAAAAGAGTTGTTCAATGTATGTATATAATATATTCGCACAGATGCAAAACTTTAAAAGTATTTTTTTTTAAATAAAAAAAAAAAAATATTTGAATGTACTTTTTTATAAAAAAAAAAGTGAAGATCTAAATATAAAATATTTTAAATGAAAAAGATTCCTATGTAATCTCAGTAAGTGGAAATGATTGTGTTATTAATTATCGAAAAGCAAATTAGCCCTTGGGGCTTTATAGAAAAAAGTCAGATGAAAGATATAGATAAAAGAATAAAAAAATTAGAATGTCCAATAGAAGCAGTAACCAATTGCTCAGATCTTAATGAAAATTATTGGAACAGGAAACTATGTTCAATGAATCTGGAGGAGTACTATAAAAGAAAAAAAAATTCAAATTAAAACAGTTCCAGCTTGATTTATTTTGAGAAGAGTGATAAGACGCACTTGTCACTCTCTCTTTTAATCAAATGAAATGACTGATGAATTATGAACAGTACTATTGCAGACCCCCGAATCATATGGGTTCTGCAATCAAATAGTACCAGGATTGAACCAGCTAAGGCCACCTCCCAAACAGCAGACCAGTCTTCCAATAGACATCATAGAAATTGGCACCAGGAATCAAGATTCTTCTACCGTAAGATATGAATTGTAAAATTTAAAAGTATTTAAAAACTTTCATCAACATTTGACAAGCTTTTAATATTCAGCTAACCTAAATTGTAAAATAAACTTTTATCTGACTTTTAAGTTTTCAATTTAATTATTAATGTTTAATTTTTATACATTTAAGTTTGCTAATTTAATCATTTCCATTTTTTTTTATTAATTGACTAAATTATATAAATGTTAAATTTAAGTCAGGCATGAATGGCTATATAGATTTGTAAAGTTATATTAATTAATTAAGGGAGAGTTAATCTTGGATTATTTGTTTTATAGTTAAATTGGGTTAATAGATTGAATATATTGGTGTAATTAGTAGATGTAGTATGAGATTTGCCATGTGCCGGATCCTATTATACACTGCACTTGGGCAAAATAAGTCCCATATCTCACTGACCATCAAAAGCAGATGGTATTCCTTGCTCTTTGGATCACCTCTTTTAGCCTATGGAATGGGATAATAAGATGGAAAACGCAGTCCCTTCCTATGGAGTTTTTTTTTATTGCTCTTCTCATCAGACAGATGTAGTATTCCTATCTGGATGAGAGTCAATGTCTTCTATAACTATGCTGTTCAGATGTACATTCGGTGACAGTTTGGTATTTGTGGGTCATATTCATACTGCATTGAATACATCGATGTATCAGATGGATTGATGTTGGTTTAACTGCAAACTTTTGGCCTAAGGTTAAATAAGGGATAGAATATTTTCTTTTCAAATGCAATCTATATAATTTATTTATACTCGACACTCTTAAAAATATTATTAAACAAATCTGTGTGAATAGTTTGAAATAATAATTTAAATTTAAAAATTGATATTAAAACCTAAAATAATTTTTGTTCCTCAATTTTATTTATATGTGCGTTAATAAATGTATGTGTGTTAATTACTGGCAGTGGCTTCTTTTATATTTTTTATTTTAATATTGGAAATGTATTTAAATAAGAATTATATTTTATAAATCACTGTGTCTTGGGCTGACGGTCGGAATAAAATATATATTAAAAAAATGTTTTCTTAACTTACGTATCTGCCTACTATATAATTTTCCAGGTTCAAATGCCTGGTGGCACCCTGTACGGCAGATACGGTAAGACTCACCTTCTTTCCAACTGTTATAATAAATAAACCCCTCAAAGCCAAACTGAAGATTTTTTTTAATGAGAACAATGACACTTTAATGAAAAGAATGGGTCTCTCCAATCTTTACAATATATATATTTTAAATTTTGTTTTTATCAGTGCAACTTTCTCTTAGCTTAATGCTATGGCAACCATCAATCCGTCAAAAATATACATATATAAATTTACAGTCCTAAATGTTTTATACGTAATGTTTTGATATCAATTTATTGCTACTATTTAAATATAATTGAATAGCTCTCTAGTGACAACATTTGACAATATTATTTAACTTTAAAGTATTGTTAAGTGCTACCACTAGATGTCTATTCAATTATACTTCAACAATGGTAATGTATTGATTTCAAACATTATATATATTGAGAGAGTTATGTTTCTCATGCATGCAACAACATAGTAGTATGTGTCCATATATATATAAAGTTAAAAAGAAAAGTAGAAATAAACACAGACAAAAAGTTTTTGTAGATATTTTTTATATTACACTGGAGTAATAGTTAAGGATTAAATAATTTTGAATAAAAAATAAATAAATTAAACATTTCAAAAGGTCTAATTAACATTTTATTAATTCTGATCTTGAAATTAAAACAAGCATGTCTTTATGTTACAATATACTGGCAATTATAAAATTCCACTAACTATTTTGATTAGATTAATTTTTTTTAATTAAAGCTTGTATAACATATTTTGAAAAAATTCTACAAAATTGTTGTTGAAAGGATTAATGTAAATTGAAAAGTGTTATTAACTTTTTTCAATTAAGATAAAAAAACTTACTTTTAATTATTTATGTAATAAATTGTTTTTTCTTCACTAGTAAAAACTGTAATTATAAATATGCGACTTTTTTTGCATATGTTAGTGAAGCTATAATATTATAATGTGTAATAGGTCTGACTAGCGCCTTCGAGATTTAATGTTCGAATCTCATACTCATAGCTTTGTGAAGGTGTTTTATTTTTAATTCCACCCTGGCTATAAAAGGGTTAGAAAAAAAATTACAATGGAGTTTTTTACAAATTATGACAGCATGGTTACTGTGAAGATATAATTGAATGTGCAGAGGAGAAGAGTTTGGATTAACATGGAAGTAACGGGTTTGCTTCTCTGTGTTCCATAGCCATAGGGTGTACTAGATGGCTGGTTTGCCTGAAGTCCATCAAATGATAGACTAAATGAAGCTGATTGAATATAATCAGTTACTTGAATTACACCTTTTCCAAAGATGACAATAAGTCAGTCTACTGTTAGGAGGAAACATCTTACCTAGAGATTACATCAGATTGTTAACATAGTTTATACATATACTGCTTTATCTATACACAGAGATGCACAAATAAAGATACTGCATCAGATAGATATATAAAGGGCAGCTGGTGAGTAAAGGGTATTATATGTTTTGAGAATATTATTTTAAATAATTTATTGAAAATGACAGTTAAAAATTTTAATTAACAAATTTTAAAAGTAAATGACTTTTGTCAATTAAAAATAAAACAAGGAAAAAAAATAATAAATGACATTTGTGTCTAGATTATTTGTTCCCAATCTTTTTTTTTTAATATTGAAAATGAGACCACAAGGACTTGAATTTCCATATAATAGTAGTTTTTTTAAAAAAAACATTTAATTACCATAAAAAAGAGGCTAATTAATAGCTTTAATTCGGATTATCTATATTTTGTATATACATATGAGTTCATTTATGTATTAAACATCAATTTCTTTTTATTATTAATTTATTACAATTCTGATATGTAATATTAGTTCATACAGCACCAGATGTGCTTATGTAGATGTCATGTATACACATATATGTTTAAATTAATAATACATGATAAATTATTAAAATAAATTGAATTTTATTATTAGTTTATCACAATTCTGATATGCAATTATATATATACACACAGGCATGTTTGGGTGCTGATATATACAGGTTTTATGTAAACCTATTATGAGGTGTTTGTAAATCACAATGTGATAGCTTATTGTATTAATGAAAATCAGAATGCCAAATTTGTTTATGGTATACTCAGCAGACCTTAATTTAATTTTATTGTCCCTAATTAATAAATTTATACATTTCATTGTTAAAATTATTCCAGTGAATTTATTTAATCTGAAATAGTTTTAGAATATTATAAGTTTATATTATATCTCTTAATCACAGCTCTCTGAGCTGGATTCAAGCATAATGGTGTATATAAGATTTATATTTAGTATTATGGACACCCAGATGATGATGATCCTGATTGGCACAAAAGGGATATCCTTTAAAGTTCATGTACTACATTTTCATTTTAATTATTTATTTAGAAATTAAATTTATAGTTGGCCAATTTATTAATAGTACTAAGTGGCGAGCATTGATGATGATCAGTATATTTTAGTATCTCAGTATTATTTTTAATTGTTTTATTCTTATGGATTAATACTTGGGTGTGTGCATCCAAATTATTGTTTAAATAATCTGCCCCAAGCTGGCAAGGGCTAAATAATTCGCCTGGTCTATATTAGTCTCATGTCAAATTCAGTCACAAGATTGACTGTTGATTTATTTTTATTGATTATTTATGATGATGAATGATTCTACCTTTTGTGTAATGCTGATGAACTTACAGTTATTTACTTATAGTTCTGTGTTAATATTTCATGCTCTTTTCTTTGATATTTAATTTTAAATTTTATATTGATTTGAGGTTGATGATGATGATATTCCATTACCCCAAATTCTATGTCATTGCTATATATATATCAGTGTTTTAATAATATGAAACACTTGAAAATTATTTCTTATAAGACTTATTTAATAATTAAATAAAATACTTTCAAGCCAAAGCATAAACAATATTTATTTTTTTAATGTAGTAACTGTAACTGGCTATATGCTGTTGTTTAGTATTAAAATAAATGAAGTGAATTGAATTTATAAAGAAAATATTGAACTGCTTTCTTTATTTACCTCATTTTCTTATATAGAGAAATGTCAGAAAATTTTGTTCAAAAAATATACATTTAACTCAGCCATACTATTTCTTTTAAACTTATTTTTATTGGTTTTATATTAATAATCATAAGTTTAAGATTTTTCTCAATTTAAATATTGTCAATACGAATTCAAAGAATAAATGTATATGTCCAGTATTTTAATAAAATATAATATTTCAAGATTATTTCTCATGACTTGTTATTTATTAAGAAAAATACTTTCAAGCCAAACCATCAAACTTTTTTTTTTTATAAAGATCAAACAATCTTCTCTCTGATGTCTTATTTTCTTATCTAGAGGTTTGTCTAAAACATATTGGTCAGAAAGCATTTTATATGTATTGTTAAGTTATTAGATTTTATTCCAAATTGCAGTTAATGACAAACAAGTTTTAAAAGAAATTTAGATTCTACCAGAGTTTTAATAAATTATCCAATTAGGACACTGAAATTATTATTACTATTTTGTACATCACATTTTGTATATCTTGTGTTACTACATTTGCCAGTATTATATGTGCATAATATTTATAAAGAAAGAGACTGAGAGAAATACATGAATAGATATAGACATATATGTATGACTGTATTGATATATCTATAACTATATTTGTACTAAGTTTTTTTCCTCTTTTACAATAAAATAAATATTTTTAGTACTATTCATCGTATTTCGAGATATTTTTATTTTATTATAACATCAAGCATATTGAAAGTATGATAGAATATTGGTAAAGGCTTTGAAATAATAATAAAAAAAACAAATCCATTATTTTTATTAAAAATAATTTTATTTGAATTACTGATTCCTGCTTAATTCTGGATCATATATATATACTGTAAATATATATATATATATACGTAATGAATTTTAGTTATGAAAAATTTCATGATTTAGATGTGCATATAAAAATTTATCAAAATATTTTATGCAACTTTAAATACAAGATAAGGATTATATTGTGTTAAAGAATAATTACGCAAAGACAAATTACCATCTATAATCATATTACCACTTGGATATAATATTTAATTTCAAATTATGTGTTTTTGAATTCAATCAGAAAACTTCACACATATACATGTATACGTATATATACACGTATATATTGGTTTTATTGTCTTAGTATATGTACATATATATATTTATATTCACTGGATTTTAGTCAAGATTTATTTTAGAGAAGATATATATACACTGATTATAAATTTCACTCGCAAATTAAGTAAATTAGTACATTTTTTCTATAAATATATATATGTAATAGTTTAATTCAATGACATTACAAAATATGTAATAAATTTAGAAGTCAAATAAAATCTCTTAATACCCTGTTTACATTAAATTTAATTAAATATCTAGTTATCTCTATAAATTTAATGTTAAATCTCACAAATATCATTGTCTATATTTGTCATCTTAATAAAACCTCAACAAGTAGTCAAAAATGATTCAATTTTTATCTGCTACATAGTTGGATAATGACATAATATGAGAAAGCTAATTAAGTTTAGTATAGATGTTAGAGTTTCACTGGCTCAAAATTATTTATACATAATATTAAAAAGTTATTGCATAAAGTATTACATAAATATATTCAGAACAGTTTTGATCATTTCATAAAAATAATATCGTCCATATAATAACATCTCTAATCAGGCAAAAATGAATTATTTTTGTCTGTGGCCTAAAAATTCTTAGCAACTTAATATTTGTAAGGGGAAATTCCTAAAAGCTCATTCACAAATTTGCTTAAAATTAGTATATAGTAATGCTGCTTTATGATAAACATTATTTATATTTATAATAATTTCATTCTTACATTTATTGCTATCTAAATTTATTTCACATATAAGTTCTTGACTAACAGACAGAAATGATTCATCTTTATTTTTTTACTAATTTAGATATTAACACTGCAAGAGTTTATTCATATACGGTGTTTGGAGAAACCATAGATATATAATAAATTCACGTAAAGTTATTTTTAAAAAAATAGAGTTGATTGTAGATTTTACTTGACCATAATATAATTAGATATATGCACTGATTGACTATAAAAACATGCCATTTACTAATTGTTTATATTTTATTATTTACATTTTCAAATAAAGCAAAGAAATTTTGCTTAATGTAAAATAACATTCAACCTATTCTATTTTATGTTTAAAGATGTTTAAGTTCCTGGCACCGATGATGAATAGCTTCTCTTTGTGTTAACATAGTATCGATTTTAAAAATTGACACATATCTTAATAATGACTCAATAGATGACTCTTCAGTGCTCTGATTAATAATAAGTTACTGTTCTTTAATGTAAAGTAATATATATTAAGACTTCAACCTTAAAACTATGCACCTGAAAAAATGACAGTAGGGACCTCTGCAAATCTTTAACACATTATTTAAATATTCTTGTGTGTCTATATGTACTGTATTATTTTTGAAAATATATATTACTTGCAAGGGATTGCTGGAAACATCTTTGTATTGAAATTATAAGCTATTTAAAAGCTATTTTGCTTGTCCTCTTATATAAACTCACAGTAAAGTTTATAAAAAATGGAAATAATAATAATCTCAACAATACCACATTTATTTATATATTAAGAACTTTTTTTATTTACAGCAGTTGGTATACTTGGAAAAAAAACACAATTTCCAGTTCACTCTTTTTATTTATGATGTGTCAAAAAAAAGTGTAACAAATCAATGTTCCAACAGTACTGAATCAGTAAAACTAAACACAATGAATTTTAACCATGTGTAAATGTCTTTACACACAAAATAACATTCATTAAGATGGCATAAAAATGATGAGAAACACAAAAGTGCACTAAGCAAAAAATTGATTAATACGATTTATACTAATATGAAGTAAGAATCTTCAAAGATTAGTATATTGGATCTTCATTGTTAAATGCTCTAATAAAGCATTAGATTTTGTTATATATTTGTATGAATTTCAAATTTTTTCTATCTTTATCAGCATTTTTTTCAATAGAAATTGCTTAATCATAGTTTTTAACAATTTTAAAATATAGATTATTATTATTAAATGTACATGAAATTCAATTTTAAAAGATTCTATATCAAATGTATGTTAACCTTTGTAAAGCAATTAATATATATATATATATATATATATATAATAGTTTTATTTTAAACTGATATTTAAAGTATTCTATGCATGTTCACATATGTATTTATTGTATATATAAATGTATAAATAAGTTCTCTGCCCAAATGATATTTAAATATTACTGATTACGAGATGCCTCTACATAGACCATCTTAGCAACATCACAATATTAATAATTAACTTGCATCTAATCTAATCCATTTTACAATCTTACTCACTTATAACTGGGTCAAAAAGTTTTATGCATATCATATAAAAAGTAATTATTAGCATAAATCTTGATCTTTGTGCTATAAAAATATAATACATTCCTCCTTCACATGTGGTGAAGGTTCTTATCTGCTCAACCCTAATTAATGTCACCTTTACCATCTAATTAATAATAGCTAGATATCCATTTACTAATCAGTATTATATGGTTAATTAATTTAGCAATAAATTGATTATATGAATGCATAAAATCAAATCTAATGTCATAAACTGAGAAAGCAGATATGCTGACTATTTCGTGAAACTCTTTAATATGTACATATATATTAAATAAATTTGTACCTATTCAAATGAAATCAGAATAAATTCAATTATTATGATAATAATAAACTGTTTTTAATTTGATCTCAACATAGTAACCTATTATATATTACTAAATACTGCAACTAATATTCTATATATATCTTTAAAATTGCATTATTTTTCTTGAGCATTAATATTAATATTTCATTTTTTTAAAAAAACTGTGATCGTGTGCAATCTATCACTTGTGCTCAGACCAGGTTTATTTCATCAGTTGCAACAGAATATTATATTCAATTGGTCTATAGGTTATATAGCCCTACAGTATATATATATAATAAGTTAAAACAAAATATTTCCATTTTAAGCATTTTTATGGAATATAAACATTGTAATATATTTAATAAGTACAAAAATAAGAAAGTCTGTAAAAATATTATTGATCATCCTGTTGTATTGTTATATCATAAAAATCAATTAATCAGGCTACCAAATTTCTGCAGAAAATTAAATCTTCAGTTGCAATCATTCTTATAAATAAATAGCAAATGTGTTTTATAAGCAATGTATATATAGCGAAAAAAATGTCACATTTTATTTATTTATTTATTTTTGTAAAGTTATTTATTTTACAAATTTATGTGCAGTTCTTGATATTTTGATTTATTTTTTTCACAGTTATTTAGATCCTTCGATAAACTAGTTGATAATTTACAATACGACAGTAAACTTCTACTCTAATAAAAAATTGCTCTTAAATATCTTCATTATTATTTATACTTATATATACGTATGCATATACTAATATGTAAATCATTTTTTCCACGATAAAAGGTAATAAATATGGTATGTATATAATTTAAAGTTTTTGCTTAATGCAAGCAGAAATAATATAGGCAGATTTCTAAAACCAAGTGATAACAATTATTTTTGATAATAATTTTTCTTTGTTTGTACCAATATTTACATAAATATTAAAGAATATTTATTTTAATAATTGTTATATAAATTATGGAAACATTACAGACATATAAATAAAAAATAAATGTATTATAAATAAAAAAGAACATAAAGAAATATAAAAGTTATGTACACACTTATATAAATATATAACTTCGGTTTTTGTTAGTTATATATAAAATTATGTTGAGAAGTTCCTTCAATACAAACTTTCTAAACTCTTCAAGAGTGTATCGATCAATCAATACTAAAAGACAAGCCTTGAAATCTTTTGTTCATGTCGTTGAGTTTTTCATGTTATCTATAGTAATGTCTTCTTTAATTTCATTGGGCAAGCTCACATTGAATGGAACTACTTCATAAATTGCCATAAATCCTTTACTGGAGATGGTACTATCAGATAAAAAGGTAATCCACAGATGTTTGCCTAGAAACAAATATACATATATTAGCATTTTTTATTTATTTTCCCAAAAATTGGTTTTATTCCAAACTATTTTTTCTAAAATGTATGTTATTTTTTATTTTTAAAAATTCTCATAACATTTTTTTTAGTAAGTTTATCATTATTCTTTTTTTTTTTTTTGCATCTTTTTTTTATATATTCATTATTCTTATAATTATAAGAATATGTGCAGTATAATGACTTTTTACCTTCTTGAAGCCATCAATGACTGAACTTTTAACCATCCTTCTATACCATATTATTAAAAATCTATAAGAGATTCACTGTCCTCATATATTTCTTTCTTAGCTCCATTAAATATTACAACAGGTTATTGCATGAGCACATAATTAACCAGAAATATTTGGACTTTAATTGTCAGTTGATAATACCTAAATGTCCATTTATAAACTAATATTAAATAGTTATCTAGATTGACAATGGCTAGCATAAAAATGTTAATCTTGCTCATGAAATCCTTTACTATCTGGCAAAATTTCAAAACTCAATGCAGATTTGGACTCATATTGTAATCAAGGCTATAAATAGTCATTAATTACTTTTACAAACAGTTACTTCATATCTTCCACAAAATTATCATCTCAAATTCTTTGAGTTATTTTTATATCTCTTTCTTAATAATAAAGCTACACCTAAGAAAATAACATTTAAAAATTTCTCTTTTAATTTCGCTAACAATCTTGAAATATTCTTTCATTTTTTTATCAAAAAGCCATTTAATTATCACATTAAATCATCATATTTTTTTCTCATTATCATTTAACTGTTTTTAATATGTTTAAGTATGCACTATTCAAGTTTTTACCATCCATTAATATGTTTATATAGATGAAATAGCATTGTAAAATAAAAGCCTTTCCAACAGCATTTCATACAGAAGCAGTAAAAAAATATATATTACTCCACAGGCTTGCCATTTCCATAGAATAAGAATATGAGTATTTTTATTATTGCTTTTCTCCTTCTAGTTACAGAAAATTAGATACCCATTTATTGATCACATTGTATGGTTACATGCATTGGTTATTGTCATGTATTAGTAAAAAGTCTTATGTCTTATTAAAATCTGAAAATTTTTCCAACTGTATCTGGTCTACATAAAATTCAGAATATAAATTCATGGCAGAGAACCATATTTCCATTGTTCCATACACACATATATTTTTATATACTAAAAATTCAAAGATTATAACCATATAAACAGAGATGATTTTTACTTTTGATGTTGTCAAGAGACCATCATATTACTAATTGATAGTCTTAAGACTAAACAAGTTTTCTCTATCAACATATATAATAGTTCTTTTGTTTTAGAATTAGATGAAGTAAAAGGGATTCTCTTTTATTTCAAACTCAATTAAGGATTAAGTATTGATAGGTATTTTAATATTAAAATCCATGATTAACATATATAATTCCCTGAAGAAAATGAATTATTATTTGCATGATGTTAAGAGAAGATGTTAATCTTTTGCATTCTCATATCTGTAAATAAAATAACTGCCTGGATTTAAACTTTATAACAATTTAGGTTTGAAGTAGAAAAGAATCCCTTTATTTAATCTAAACCTAAGGCAATATAGCCATTATATAGTTAATAGAGAAAATATGTTTAGCCTCAGGACTGTCAATTAATAATTAATGGTTTTCTGACTGCATCAAAAGTAAAAGTTATCTCTATTTACATGAATATAATCTCTTAATTTCTATTAAAATCCCTAAAAATAATTAATTTAATATATATATAGTTTTCATACCAAAATACTTATTCTCACACATATTTTTAATGAAAAATGAGCTTTATATAGTTTTGCCTTGTGAATTAAGGTAAATGATTGAAAATAAGGCAGTATTAAATTTACTGCTAGTGTAAATTTTGAGATCTTAACATTAAACTGATTATTTCAATGATTTAATATGAATAATGTTGCTACCTGATGAGAACAGAAAAACATGTACTATGCTATTATTTTTTAATGAGCTAATATATAAAAGTTTAAAAAATCCTCAAAACATTTTTTTCATTAAAGAGGTTTTTTTTTTTTAATCTAGCCATGATTATCCTGTTTTGATCATTATTTTATATAAGATTTTGTAAAGACGGTAAAACATTTTGTTTTTCTTTTCAGAGTTATAGTTTTGAATTTATGAATATCTAATTTTCTTGTCATTTTGCTATGATATTATATGACTTACTATGCATTGGAAATATTCATTTTATTGGGGGGGGGGGATCTCTTCTTCCTATGTTATGATCAACTTTTCTGAATATTATATACTTTTCTAATGAACTAAATCACTTATTAATATCATCCAGACTAAAACAATTTTAAGTATATCATTTGGATTTCAAGAGAAAAATCATATCTAATTTGATCAAATATTTTCAAAAGTCTTCATCAGCATCACTACTTTTTCTTTCATTTTCAGTATCCAACATTAATAGAAAACTCAATAACATGAATAAAGATGTCCTTCTATTTTATGACTAATTTCCAGTCATTAATATAAATAACTTCTCCCAAGATGTATCTATTAAAAATTTTGACTGATTAATTTTTAGCATTCAGTGTAGTTCAAACTATCAACAACATTTATATCTTTATCACCAATTTTGAAGTATGCAGCTGTATTTTTCAACATGATTCTTACATTCCTCATATTAACCACATTATGTTTTATAACTTGTCCAATTAATATCACAAGATTTTGTGCTTAAGATAATTATATATTATCACCATGTTATATATTTATTATCTACATGACTATTTGTATTCCATTTGGTAATTCTATGTCTATTATGTGATTTGTGAAGGCAAATTCCATATAGAGAACAATTTTTATAAGCAAACATATACTTCTGAATCCATTCTTTTGCTATAAAGTAAACAACTATGTTATATATATATATATATATATTATCACTATCATCATCATCATTAATGTTATTTAAAAAATGGTTGATCTATCAAAATAATTTACCTCAGAAATAGATCGACATCAAAATGTTGAAAAACAGACTCAAGAACAAACATGTAATGAATATGAATACATTTGTAATTTGGGAATTTGTATTCATCAGTCAGAGCAAAACTAACTTTGAAAAAGGATCCGTGAAGCAATAGATTGATTAAGTTATCATTTAATTGAATTTGTAAGCAGCTAATACCTTAACATTTGTTTTTAATTTACTGATTTCTTATTTTAAAATTACATTGGAAAATATAATTATTATCTACTTATACATACATAAAAAGTTCCATTGAACTTAGATTTAATAAAGGTTTGAAACAACTAAACATCACATGATCGCTATTTCTTATGCTAACACATAACTGTTATTAAAACAGGCAAAACTCTCTCCATACAGTAGTGCCACTCACTGACGAAGGCCACAAGCCAGAAACTAGACTGGGGAAGTTGGATGAGTAGACACTAGATAGGGATTTTATACACAAGCCTTCTGGCATCCATTGATTATTCTGGTTGGCACTGAGTGGCACTACTATATGGAGAGAGTTTTGCCTGTTTTAATAAAGTTTTGAAATATAACTGCATTTGCACAGACAATACTAAATATCATTATTGAAGACAAGAAGATATAGATGATACAGAAATGGAAGGCTGGTTCTGGATTAATTAATTGTAAGTTCAGAAAGTTTAAATAATATGTATGATTTTTTACAATATTGCAATCAAAATGATCTTCAATGAATAATTAAACCAAATGTAGCATCTTATTAAGTGGAAGAGATGCATTAAGATTAGATAATCAATAAAGAATAGTTATAATAACTTCTACATGAAACAAAATGTAATAACAAAAATAGTATTAATATATACAAATTTTATGCAAAATGTTTTAAAATAGCACAATGTTAGAGAGGATTAGAAAAAAAAATATTATAATAAAGAAATCTTAAATACATGTATTCAGAATATGTAAAAATAATAAACACAAAAGTGATTGGGGGGGGGGGGACTCACAGATAATTGAATATTGACCATCTACATTTTTGATAATTAAATTGATATGTCAATCACTGAGATATCAAATAAGTGGCAAAAAATGAATGAATATATTTGATGAAGGAAAGTAATACAATTTGAGTTAGGTCAATATTTATAGGAAAGTTACTATAAACGATGTATAGTACTGCAGAGACATCTTTCAATTAAAAGAAAATTAAATTTCCTACATTATAAATAATAATTATTGTTGTTGTTGTTGTTGTTATTATTATTATGATTATTATTATTATTATTATTATTATTATTAATTACTAGTATAACTACTACTACAACTATTACTATTATTATTAATAATAATAGTACTTGTATTTGTTGCAATTTTAGAATAGCACATAAAAAAAAAAACTTTTTAACTTTACACATAAAAAGTACTATTATTATTATTAGTTATTAGTTTGATTAATATTATTGTTGTTATTGATTAAAAGGGATTTGAATCCAGATTTTCAAGCTCCCTTTAATCATCCACTACATCTTATACCGTCAACACTCATGACCACACATATGCAAAAAAGATAAATGCTTTCCAATATAAGTATTTCGTGCTGAACCTGCACTCATCAGTTGGTCCACGTCATCATCTCCCACACACATATATAATCAATGTTCAGTTTATAATGACATAGCAAATTTTCAAACATTAATGGACATGTTTTAATCTTCTCCACTCTATAACTCTTCAACCATTCATATCATTGAATATCTTATGATCATTGTAAAGTGGAGAGATTGAAGCCTGTCCATTAAATTTTGAAGATTTGCTATCTCAGTATAAACTGATTATATATTTGTGTAGGAGATGGTGATCTAGAACAACTGACAAGTGCTAGTTCAGCTTATCTTTGTGTGTTGGTTATATAAGATAGAGTGAATGACTAAAGAGAGCTTGAAAGTGTGGGTTCAAATCCCCTCTAATTACATCAATCTTAAAAGTATATATAATATATCTTGTATTTAAATATTATTGTTGTTATTATTATTTTAGAATAGCAAAAAGGTGAAAAGACCATTTTTAATTTTTTACATAAAACGTATTAAATATAGATGATGCAAATGTAAAATGTTTTTGTTTTTTTACCTGTGGACATGATTAAAGAAGGAACATCTTTTCCACAATATCTTCCAATTGGTGGAGATGTTTTATCATTTCCGTCTCTGACTTCAACGTAATCAAAGTGGCAGCCTTGAGAAATTTCAATGTCCATTAAAAGAAATGAAAGGACTATTTTACCTTGTCCAGGAGGTTTAATCTGCCAGGTGCAATAACTGTTTATGGGATAATCCTTAGGATAATTGGGGCTGTTAATAGGTCCTGATGTCTGTGTAAGCTTATGCTTGCATTTTTCTAAAAAAAAAAGTTTTCAATATATATAAATGCATATATAATTAAGTAGAAGCTCTTTAATTTCACAAAACTTGCAACTACAAATATATACACTCATTTTCATTGTTATTAAACTGTAGAATATTTTTTCCAGTTTAATGACAATAAAAATTAATATATATATTTATATTTGACAACTCTCAGAAGTTAATCTGCTTTTGTCCAATTACGTATACATTTGATGTTTGTTTAGTAATACCTCTACTGTATATGCTTTTTAACGATATAAAAGTCTCATTAAAGTTTATGATTCAGGTGCAAAGACTAAAATACATTGTGTTAAGAAAATGACAAGCAATGAAAAGACACTACTTCTAACTAATTTGCATTATCTGAATCATAGTACCAGTATCCTAATGTATAATTATCTCAATTTTAATTTGCCTTTGGATAGAAAGCATAATGTATATATCAATTTAACATTAGCTTTCAAAGGGCTTTATTCAACAAAGCAAAATAATTTACATGATTTCTTTTTTCTACATATTATTATAATGACTGTTAAGAATCTAAAAATCGTAAAACGGTGATTAACATATGGCTCACAAAGTTTTAAAATAGAAAGTTTATAATTGGGTGAGCTGGGGTATTGCAATGGTAGCAATTGTTACCTTTTAGCTTTTGCTTTTCATTTCAGATTTATTGTGGATTTCTTGTTTATAGGTTTGAAAGTAATTGCAATTGAGACCAGGTGTCAATTAAAGTTTTTTTGGTTTGTTATTCTTTTATCTCTTTGACATATACTATCCAGTTTATTTTTAAATGTGTGATGGTGCCTTCTTAGATTATTGTTATATATAAATTTACATCTTGTACACCATAATACATAGAAGATGAATACACTGATTTTAATTTCAAAACCACTTTTTTTAAGTAAGTCAAATAGGCAATTTATATTTATTTTTTTAGTTTTGGAGAGTATGTATATTATTGAACAAAAGTTATTATATTCCTGACAAGAAAAATAAAAGATGATCTTGTGCTTCTGAAACTTGGTGCCAAAGAGTGCATAGATGATTAACATTTCGACTGTTTCTTTTATATCTTAGAAAGTGTTCTGTAGTTAATGAGTTGAGGTTAAATATAAGTAAAAAATCAAAATATTTTCACTCAAATGACCAGAATTTGAATTTATGGCAAAGTTGTTTGTTGGTGATGTTGAGTGAAATTTTATCATTGTCTACTTGAATTTATTTTGAGGTAGTTTGAAATTTTTTTTTTTTATAAACAATAATGGAGTGAGTAATATCTTCAGATATTCTTAAATAAAAGGTGATTTATCAGTGGAAGAGATTTTACAGCCTGTTGTAGATATGGAATTTTTTTTTTTTACAAATGCAGAAATTATATTATTTTTTAGATTCTGAATATTAATTGAGTGAAGCTCTAGACTATTTTGTGAGAGTGAATTTTTAAAATGACTTAAAGATATTGAGATTCTCTTTTCTCCCCACAAGGATTTCCTGCAAAGTGAGTCTATTTGATTAGAAAATACTTAGATATAAAGTATTATTGGAAGGTATGTAAGTCCCTGCTAACACATTTTAGACACATAGTCTTAAGGTTATATAGCTTTAATATATATTACTTATGTAATGAGTATGTGCTTTAAAAATTATTAATTGCAACTTTAAATTGTTCTAAAAGATTTCTAATTATAAAAACTTCATATTGACTTATAAATCAAAAGATATGTTAGTTTGTTTAGAAATTGTGAAGTTAATCAGTGAAGTATTTAATAGCTTCACAACAAATCGAAATGCTTTAGAATCACCTATATATTTAGAAATTAGGTCGAAGATAAGAATGGTCGCTCTTGTCTTTTAAAGTCAGTAATCTTGTGTTTAGATTTGTAAAGTTCCCTACTGTCACATTTTAGGCACATAGTCTTATAGTTATAGCCTTAATATATATTACTTATAAAGTGATAAGTAATATTTTATTAGTCAATTGACTATAATTTGTTTTATTTTTAAGTCTATTTTGTATAAGTGACCACATTGGTAAATGTCATAGATAAAAATGGAAACCAAGGAATTGCTTAGATATGCCTTTAAAATGTTTTATTATACAGCTGTTGGTGTAAATGTGTCAGGTACAGGATTTTTCCATGGTCAAAGTTAACTTATATTTGTTCATATTACTAAATGTTTAGGAGTTTGGGTATGTGTTTTTGGATGACAGAAAGATTAAGAGATCATCCATGTAAGCTATACATAAGATATTGGTGTTTAGGTAGGATATACATTCTGGGTATATCATTTTCTATAATGTTAATTAGGGATTTTATATAAGCAGTAGAATGGATTGATGAGACATAATTGTGGATGAGGTTTTTCCATTTAGAATAATGTATATTTCCCAGTTTAATAATAGGTGAACAAGTAAGAATAGGTAGGTCTTTGGTATTTTATTTTGTTATAGAATTCTAAGAATTGTATTTATTGATATCATGTTGAAAGCTGCTTCTATGTCTAGATGAATAACAATTGGATGGTATTTTTTGTTATTTCTTATTGTTTCTATAGTTATTTTGAATAGAAATGCTGCCTTCCAATTAATGATTATTTCTTTGCAAATTGAAATTTAGATAATTGTGGTATAAAAAGGCCTCTATTTTGTCTTTATTTATTGATTCTATTATTTTAATATCAAGGGAAGACATTGAAATTGGAGTTTGTTAGTGTAGAAACCATTTCTTTTTTTTTCATTTATGGAACAAGTGATATATGTATTGATCTGTAAATTTATTAAGATGTGCATATATAATCTTAGAGATCTCATCCATTGTTGTATGACTTGAATCTGATATTCACTCTATTTTGTATATAAAGTCATTGGTAAAAAAATTATTTCTTTTTTTCTTCACCATATGAAAGTTGTGATAGATTGACTTTTTTGTAGTGTGACTTTAAAGTGTGTCAATATTGACTCCAGCATAAAATCTCCACAAATGGTATCTGATTTATTTTAATGGTGGATGGAACTCAAATTGGAAAGGGATGACCCAATTCCCATTTGATGTAATATCTGGTTAAGTTGTAAGGCTTGTTTAAGAATACTTTCATTTTTTCTTTAAGTTGTTCTGAAATAGATTGGTATGTTTTTTTAGAGCTAGAAAACTGAGATGATTAGGATTTGATTTGTGATGTTAAAGTAATTTTTTATAAGTATCATCCATAAGGTTTAGGAATTTTGTTGAGGATGGTGTGGTTCTAGTTAGATAGTTGATATTGAATGCATGCCAGGTTTGGACAGGGTCTAGTTGTAAATCTTTCATTTTGTGCAAATAAATATTTTTTTCTGAGAAATTCAGGAGTGCATGATGAAAGAATTCTTATGGTTCTTTGACTAGTGATTGCTGATCTGACACTGAGGTTATGATTCAGAAATACTATAACAGCTGCATGATCAGATAGAGGGAATTTTCTAAAAAATGTTCATCATGTTGTGATGGTGACTAGAATACTAAGTCTATTAGTAATGATTATCTACTATTATTAAAAGATACATATTTTTGTGGCAGAAATCATGGGGAATAAAAAAAGATGGAGCTCTTTATTGGTGAATACTTCATATGATATTAAAATCCCCTATCAGGATGATGGCAAATTTGGAATTCAAAATTGAATTAATCTATTTATAATGGTAGATCCTGTATGGAAGTATACAAATGCTACATTTACAATGTTTTCCTTATGGTAAAGGGTGATAGTTAGGATGTGTGTGTGTGTCAATATGTAAAATTTGAATGCATTGAAAAGGCATTTTTTGTCAATGATGATACCTGTTTCTAATGATGATCTGTCTGTTGTTTTTGAAAAGGCTGTTAAATCTTTGCAATTTAATTTGGTTGATGGATCAATTTGTGATCCAATGTAAATTTTGATTTCTATAATGCCAAATATGTTTGGCTGGATGATATCATACCATGTAGTTTCATTTTTAGATTGTATTTATTTTATATTTATAGTAAACTTGCAAGCATTATTGATTTTATTATCTATGACTTTCTACAAAACCTCTTAGAGTTTTATATCACTACATAATATAAATTAAAATTATATATAGAGCTCACAAAAATAAGCTCTTAACAATCTTTGAGAATATCCTCAACTTCAGACCGTTTTCTGCTTCTGGCATCATCAGTGAGGTGTCAGGATATTCAGCATTAGATTAAAAATACTAGGACAAGCCTGGCACTTTATCTAATGTATAACTATTGAGTAGAAACTCTGAAATTGTCAGACATCTATATGTCTTCCAATCCAGATATTTAACTCAAATAGTCATATGGGACTGAACTAAGTTCAGATACACCATATATTAATAGCTTTAGCAATATAAAATCACCAAAGTCTTAATAGCAAAAAATAAAATGATAAAAAATCAAGTCAGAAGTCTCATGACTTCATTTAATAAAGCTTGTATTTACAAATGCTATATATAAAGCTCACAAAAATAAGCTCTTAACAAGCTTTGAGAAAATCCCTCAACTTCAGATCAGTTTCTGCTTCTGGCATCATCAGTGAAGTGCCAGGATATTCAATAGTTATACATTAGATAAAGTGCTGGGCTTGTCCTAGTATTTTTAATCTAATGCTGAATATTCTGGCACCTCACTGATGACACTAGAAGCAGAAACTGGTCTGGGGTTGAGGATATTCTCGAAGATTATTAAGAGCTTATTTTTGTGAGCTCTATATATAACATTTGTAAATACAAGTTTTATTAAATTAAGTCATGTGACATCTGACTTGATTTTTTTATCATTTTATTTTTTGCTATTAAGGTTTTGGTGATTTTATATTGCTAAAGCTATTAATATATGGTGTATCTGACAATTTCAGATTTTCTACTCAATATTTATACATTAGATAAAATGCTGGGCCTAGTATTTTTAGTCTAATGTTGAATATCCTGGGACCTCATTGACAATGCCGGAAGCAGAAACTGGTCTGGGTTGAGGATATTCTCAAAGCTTGTTAAGAGCTTATTTTTGCGAGCTCTATATATAATATTTGTAAATACGAGCTTTATTAAATTAAGTCATGTGACATCTGACTTGATTTTTTATCAATATAAATTAAAAATAAATAGGAAAGTTAATAGATTATTGACACAGAGATATATATAATTTCATTATATATTATTGTGTACAGAATTATTGTTTAGGTAATCTATCCTTTCCATCACCTGTTTTCACTTGATAACTTGTTATTATTTTTGCATTATAAAACTTATATAAATACATTTTCAATTTTTTCTTACATTTCAACCATACTTTATGATCCTTATCAAACCCATCATTCCATTTTCAAAAAAATAATATACTCTTATTCCTTAAATTAAAACTATCTTCTTTTAAAAATATTCAATATATTTCATTAAATTAAGTTTACATAACATCTTTTGTATCTATTTATAAAGAACTATATTACCTATAACATTTTATATACTATGTAAATAAAGATTTTCCATTATTAAAAATCATGTCTATAGAAAAATTTCTAATGTATTAAGCAGAGATAAATATTACAAGTAATACAATATTTCAAAAATAGATATACTGTAAATTGATAGTATATAAAGTTCATTCAATTAAATATCTTTTTGTATATTTTTTAATATAGATATAATTTTTTCTAAATGTGGATCTTAATACATATAATGTATTGCTATTGTTTAATGTTATTTACTATATTATTTTTTAAAGAACATCGAAAATGCTCAAAATGAAAAAAAAAAAAAAATTGAAAATGTGTATATATTAGTTTCATAATGCGTAAAATAACAAATAATTTTTATCTCGAAAATAATGATTTATGATTGATAAATTTATGTCATATAAAATAGTAAAAGTGCTATTTTGAAAGAAAATTTTATAATTATGAAAACTTATTGTATATATATACTAGGAAAAAATCATTAAAAAGATTATAAGTAGAATAATTGTAAAAGGATAATAGGTTTTTAATAAATGTTAATAGATGGCAGGACAATTCAGCTTTTATATCCGGAAAAAAAAAATACAGTACTGTACAGTACTTTATAAATAATATAGAAAATATAGTCGATGTATGAGTAAATGAAGGATGTCTGTAGTTTTGATTATTAAGAAATGATAAAAGTTATAAAAATAAATATGAATAAAAATACATACATTATATCTCTAAACTAAGAATAAAAATTCTATAAAGTGTGGGAAAATATATGATGCATGTAGCTTATTGTCATTTGAAAAAAAAAAAACAGCTTTGAATATCAAACAAAGATGAAAATAGGATAAGATGTTGCTAATATTAATAATAATAGAGATGTAATTAAATTGTAAGTGGTAGGAACATTAAATAAAAAAAACTCAAGTGAAAACTTATCTTAAAACTTGTGCTAAACGCTTTCGATATCTTGGTTATAATATCACTTTCATCCAGTGTAAATGTATCGTATACCTCGAGCTAAGCACATTTGATATATTGGTTATGATATCATATTCATTGTTACCGAGATATCGAAAGTGCTTAGCTCAAGTTTTAAGATACGTCTACACTGAAATTATTTTTATTTACAATTTCTAGCATTTAGAATTTAATTATAATTCATTTAAGAAAAGTTTATCAATTTATATAATTATAATGGTTTATATTAGAAGGGTGAAGATAAAAATCTAAATATCAGAAGAGTGAATAAAGTTTTTTTTTGTTGGAAAAAGTTGTTCGGGTTTTTAAGAATGGTAAATATGAGAAAGATATTAAAATGATTTAAAAGAAGAAAAGTGAATATTTTTTTGTTGACAAAATGATTGATTATAATAGACTAAACGAAAGTATTGGATGGGAAAAATAGATGAGTATATAATTATATGTAAAGGTTTCAGAAAGAGAGAATGTTTAACCAGACACATCAAACTTTACATTGTTATCGCGATAGAAGATATATATAATACAAATAAAATGTCTGTTAATTAAAAACTAGTATAATAACAATAAAAATATAACGGTAATTAACTATTATACATATTCTTTCACTCTGCAGAAGTACTTTCAATTAAATAGTCAATAAAAATAAAAAAAATAGAATCATATATCACATGACCCCATTTCTTTTTTAGGCTTGTAAAATATAAACAAAGAGCTTGCTAGTTGCTCAACAAGCTTTATGATAAATGCTTAACAAGTGAAAGCATTTAAAATATCCCTATCAGAAACCACACCCAAATCCCAGACCAATGGTTTTGTGCTTTGGCCCTCCTCAGTGAGGCGCTAGGGTAGCTAAATTGAATTTGGATATTTTTAAAATTTGCTTTAGTTCTGTTTTTCTTTCGTGCGAGATTGGTCTTTTGAGAGCAGTCAGATAAAAAACAATTATTGTGAATGAGAGTAAAATTGTGATCGAGAGAGTGAGTTATTTGAAAGATTGAAAATTTTTGTGTTTAACTGTCTGAAAGATTTTCGTTCGCCATTTTAGGTTAGAAGTTTTTTTTTTAAAAAAAAGTTGTTCCTGTTGAATGTGTGATAGCATAAGGATAATTATAAAAAAGTTGTATCTAAGTTTAATTTGTTTTAGTTAAGTTTGTTACTGAAGGTTTTTTGAATTTAAAATAGGTATTTGGTTTGAGAAAAAAGGTAACGTTTGTTTGGGAGGCCTAACATTAGAAGACACGTGGGTATAGTTTTGATCAGGTTTGGGAAAAGTAAAAAAGTTTTATTTTTCTGTATAAGTGTGTTTGAAGACTAGTTGAGATATTATAAAGCGGTATTTATAAAAAATTGTATGTAAGTTTAATTCGTTTTAGTTAAATTTGTTACTGAGAGTTTTTTAAATTTTAAAATTGGCATTTATTTTGAGATAAAAGGCCTAACGTTAGTAAACACGTGGTTGTAGTTTGATGAAACTTTGGAAAAAGTAAAAAAGTTTTTTTTATTTTTCAGTCTAAGGGTGTTTAAAGAATCAAATATAGAATAGGTGATTTGAAAAATAAGAATATGGATTCCATTTGTGTGGCACAATGTATATACGATCGACAGAAAGGAGTTAGACGAGCAGTAGTAGAGTGTACAGTGTGTGCTGAGGTGTATCATTTGAAATGTTTGAATAAGAATAGGAAGGATGTAACAGGTTTCTGGATATGTAGTCAGTGTGTAAATGTGATTAAAGAGGTGAGAAAGTGGTTTTTAAGTGTAGGTAGTCTAGAGAGAAAGTCAGAGGAGAGGGAGCAAAATGTAGTTAAGAAAGATAGGACAGAATATGGTTTTAGTGGAGTGTCAGAAAATATGGGTGAAGGAAGTAGTAATGCAATGGAGATGGTTAGACAGAGAATAAGTAAGACAGAGGAAGAAATGAAGGATGTAGAAGTAAGGTTAAAATTGTTAGAAATGAAGTGTGGGGAGATAAAGGAATTATTGAGTAGAAATGATAAGGAAGAAATGGATAAGGAAATTCAGAAGGTGGTAGAAAAGGTTAAAGATGGAGTAGAGAAAGTAGATTATGAGGCAGTATTGATAGGAGATTCACTAATAAGAGAATGTGGGGATATAATTGCAAGAGAAAATAGAAGCAGGTATGTTAGAGTATGTTTGCCTGGAGCAAAAATTAGGGATGTGACAGATAAAGTAAGAAAGCAAGGTAGTAGAGATGTATATGTAATGGTAGGGACTAATAATTTGTTAGAGCCATCAGAGAAAGTAATGGATGAGTATATAGAATTGAAGGAATTTGAGAGAGATTAAGGGAAGAGTAGGAGTAATGGGATTATTACCAAGATTTGATAAGAGGCATTTATTAGATAGGACATGTTCTATAAATGAGAGAGTGAAAAAAATGTGTGAGAGAAATAATGTGTTTGTGGATGTATGGGATTGGTTTATTGGAAAGAGGGAGTTGTAGAGTAAAGATGGTTTGCACTTAGGAAAACAAGGAAGTGAAGTTTTAGGGAGTCTGATATTTAAAGAATATAATTCGGGAAACCTTTAAAGGGGGGTGGGCTTTTAAATTGTAATATTATCAAAAAGAAGAAGAATGGAGGGGATATAAGAAATAAGCAAAAGATGGTTGATTTAGATATAAGTGTAGATGTGGAGAGGGAATGGTTTTGTAAGATTAGTGGTAAGAAAGTTTGTTATAAATGTAATGAAGAAGAAGGAAGCAAAAGAATTTATAAAAGAGTAGTTAGGAAAGAAGAAATTGTTAAAATTGGGTTTTTGAATATGCAAGGTGGTAGGAGACCAGAAAAATGGCTGGAATTAAATAAAGCAATTGAAAATGAAGGGCTTGAGGTATTAGCAGTAGTGGAAACTCATCTAAGAGAAGAAGAAGAACCTATTTTGGAAGAGGTAGTATGGCAGGGTATAAACAGAAAAGAAAAAGAAAAAAGGGGTGGTGGTATAGGTGTTATATCAAAAAAAAAATTAAATACTGTTAAATGTCAAGAACATTTGTGGTTTGAAATAAGGTTGGGTAGACAAGAATGGATGGTAGCTGTAGTGTATATCGTCACTGGAGATAGTCAAACTGTAATGGAGTGTAACAATAGTATATATGAATGCCTAGTTAAGGATATACAGAGTTTTAAAGAAAAGGGGAAGAGAATAATGGTTATAGGGGATATAAATGGGCATATTGAAGAAATTGATGATGTAGATAATAAGAATGGTCAGTTTTTGAAGGAATTTTGTCAAAGAGTAAATTTGAGCATTGGGAATTTATCAAATGTATATGATGGACAATACACATGGTCTAGGAATAATGTATTTCACACAATAGATTATGTATTGGTAGAGAAAGAGGGAATGAATAAAATACGAAAAATTAAGGTGTTTGATAATGAAGAGAGAGTGTGTAATAGTGATCATAACTTTATTGTAATAGAAATGGTTAGTAATGTGATGGAGGATAGAAATAAAGGTAGAAATAATAGTGAAAGATGTGGATGGAGAGTGAATGATAAGAATAAGTTGGAAGAGTATAAAATAAAAGTTGAAGAAATCATGGAGCAGTTGGTTGGGGATGAGTATTAGGACTGGTGTGGTGAAGTAGAAAAAGTGGCAAATAGGGTTTTAGTTGAGAATATGAAGAAGAAAAAGTAAAAGTGTAAAAGAGAGGAAAAAAGCATGCAGAGAATATAAGTGTGCTATTAAGAATAAAGAAAGTGAAAATGATATTAATGCTAAATGGGGAAAGTACTTGGAAAAGAAGAAGCTAGCTAAAATGGATAATTATAGAGAGAGGATGAAGTTAAATAATAAATTGTTGGAGGATATTAATAAAAGTGGAAGAGATGGGAGTAAAAAATTTTGGAATTACATTAAAAGGAGAAATGTAGGGGAAAGAGAGATAGTATTAATAGATGATGAGGGAATAGAATGTAGCTCTAGAGGCAAGCTAGAGAAAATCTTAAATAGATATGTAATGGATATAGAAAAGATGTTAGATGTGAAGGAATTAGTGATAGAAAACATGAAAGCAGTTAGTAGTGGGAATATTAGGTTCACAAAAAATGAATTGAATGAGGCAGGAAAGAGATTGAAAAGTGGAAAGGCGAGAAGTTTAGATGGATGGGCAGCAGAGATGGTAAGGAATTTAGGGCATAGAGCAAAAGCAAAGTTATTATCATGTTTTAATAAGATGGCGCAGAAGACAGTTTTTCCGGGTAGTTGGAGTAATACAAGAATAAGATTATTATTTAAAGGAAAGAGTAAGGATCATAGAAAGTTAAATAATTATAGACCGATAGCAGTAACATCAGTTTTATATAAAGTTTTCGCATATATGGTAGCTGGAAGAGTTGTAAAATGGATGGAAGAGAATAATGTAGTGGGGGAAATGCAAGGAGGTTTTAGGTCAGATAGGCGTATAGGAGATAGTTTGTTTGTAGTTACACAACTTATGGAGATGAGTAGGAATTCAGGTAGATCATTATATGAGTTTTATAGATACAGAGAAAGCATATGATAGAGTAAATAGAAATAGATTATGGGTAAGATTAGCCAATTTGGGAATGAATGAAGCTTTAGTAAATATTATTAAGAAATTATATGAAAATAATTATTATACTTACCAATTAGGGGATATAGAATCAGTTAAAGTTAAAAATGGAGTGGGATTAAGGCAAGGATGCCCTATGTCACCGATTTTGTTTTTGTTGTTTTTGAGTGAAATGGAAAAAGCAATAGAAAGACTAGGAAGAGGGGTAGAGATACCATTAATAGGTGGCAAAGGAGTATATACTTTGTCGGGTCTTTTTTTTGCAGATGATATCTTTTTATGTGCAGAAAGAAGAGAAGATATGGATATTATGTTGAGGACATGTGCAAGGGTGGGTAAAGAGATGGGGATTAAATTTAGTGAAGAAAAATCAAATATAATGATGGTTAATACTGGGGAAAGAGAGGATGTAGTTTTTTTATTGGGGGATATAAAGTTAAGTGTGGTGGATAGATATAGGTATTTGGGAATCATCTTATGTAATCAGGAAAATTGCTTGGTTGAATGGGAGAAAAAATTGGTAAATGAAGCAAAGAAAAGAAAAGGTTTGGTAAAGAAACTAACAGTATTTTCATATAATAAATATGATGTAGCTAGAATTGTATGGAAGGGAGTTGCAGTAGCAGGGTTAACATATGGTAATGATGCATTATGTGTTAGTAAAAGGATTTTAGATTATTTAGAGAAAGTACAAAGGGAAGTAGGAAGACATACATTAGATGCAGAGATGTGGACAGCAAAGAAGGCAATTCAAGGAGAAATGGGATGGTCAAGTTTCTATATGAGAGATGCAAAAAGTAAAATGAAAATGTGTGGTAGGTTGCAGTTTATGGATAGTAAAAGAATAGTCAAAATAGTGTTTAATTGGGTTATGAGTAAAGGGCAGGTAACAAGATGGGTGAGAAAGGTAATGCGGTATGCAAAAGATTTGGATAAAAAAATTTTATCGGTATACTTGTATAAAAGGTGGGATGATTGTGTTAGGAGGAATGTTGAGTGTTATAGTGGTAAGGAATGGGATAAAAGAATAGAAGTATTAATAAAAAATAGAAAGTTGGAGAGATGGAGAAGTAGTATGGAGGGTAATAAGAGTTTAAATATATATAGAAGTAAACGGAATATTGGAAGTGAGTTAATTTATGATAATAGTAAGGAAAGTAGTTTATTGTTTAAGGCTCGAATGGGATCTTTAGTAACAAGAGAATATACATGTAAATGGAAAACTATGTGTGATTTAGCATGCAAATTGTGTAAGGAAGGTATAGAAAATATTAGGCATCTGTTGATTGAATGTAAATGCTTGAAAGCAGAAAGGGTACAGATAATGAAGTTATGGGAGAATAGGTATGAACAAAGTGACAATACAGAAAGAATTAGTAGTTTTTATGCTGGTTTTGCGAAAAGATAAAGGGGATTTTGATTTAAAGGCCATAGAGTTGACAAAGATTATGTTGTGGAAATGGGATGGGCAGAATATGGGAAGACTTAGAGTGGGGAATGGAAAATAAAGTGGCTAACAGGTTTATCTGGGCATAGTTGCTGAGATATTCTTGACTTCGTTTAAGGAGAAGCCAAATACATCACATCACATCACATCAGATCTAAAAATACTACCCAAAGCCAGTATTTATCTAAGAGTTAAACATTGAGTAGAAAATCTGAAATTTTCAGACACTTAAATGTCTTCAAACTCAGTTATCTAACTCAAATAGCTATATGGAGCAGAGAGAGCCTCAGCCAAACCATATATTAAAGAAATGGGGTCATGTGATATATGACTCTATTTTCTATTTTTTATTGACTATTTATAGTCTTTGATTTAAGTCTTAAGTGATGTTATATTGCTAAGACTACTAATATATGGTTTGGCTGAAGATTTCTCAGTCCCAAATAGCTATTTGAGTTAGATAACTGGGTTTGAAGACATTTGAGTGTCTGAAAAATTCAGATTTTCTACTCAATTGTTAACTCTTAGATAAATGCTGGCTTTGGGTTGGTATTTTTAGATCTAGTATCTGAACTACTCTAGTGCCTCACTGACAAATGCCAAAGCATGAAACCATTGGTCTGGAGTTTTGATGTGGCTTCTGATAGAGATATTTTAAATGCTTTCTCTTGCTAAGCATTTATCACAAAGCATGTAGAACAACTAGCAAAGCACTTTGTTTATACTTTCAGTTAATTTCTTAACCCCCTTCAATTCCCATTATATTTTGTCCTTTTTGTTTTTTTTTTTTAAATTTAATGACAGTTGAGGAGGATTAAAAAATTAACCAAAAGTGCTTTTGCAGATTAAAAGACTGTATATAATAGTTAATTACTTCTGTATTTGTTATATATATATATATACATACATACATGTTCAGTGGCTGTATTTGTTATATATATATATATACATACATACATGTTCAGTGGCTGGTTTTAGTAGTAAACATCTGCCACCAAAAAGAAGTGTATTGCTTTTCTTCTTTTTATGAGGCTAAAATAATTTCCTGCAAAGAATTCTGATAAAAAACATTTCCTCTTTATCTCCTTATGTTAAGAAATACTTGTAAAACTAAGATTCCCATTACTTTTATTTGATGATGTTGAGGTGGAAAAGATGAACATGTGGCTGAGGCAGGTAAAAACTGGAACAAGTGTATCAATAAGAGCAATACTTTGTTGAAAAATAATAGCTCTTTAGGCACATATTTTCTTTCCTTTTTACTAAATTATATATATTAAATAGATTTCAACGTTTTTAGATTTAAATATTAATAATTTAACAGAATTTTCCCATATATTTTTATAGATAAATTTCATCTATAGTATAATTATAAACAAAATACCAATTAGAACCAAACTGAAATCCTACCATCCATTAATAGTATTTATCTAAATTATTTTAATTAAATCAAAAATGGATTCATTTTTAGTTTATTATTCAAGATTATGTAAGAATATTAATATTTCACAGCTAAATAAGTCTCACCTGAAAAAAGAGTTACAGATTTTAAATAAAAGATTTCACGAGTTTTTAGATTTAAATAATATGAGATTTGTCAATGTTTCTATGGGTAAATTTCACCTGTGGTGTAACAAAACAAAGTACCAAATAAAAACACACATTGCAAACTGAAATCATGCCATTTACTTTTAGAATCTGTTTTAACTACTTTAAATCAAAAGTGAATTCACTTTTGACAATTTATTTTATACACCAAAACTGAAATTAATCTTGTAAAATTATTAATATTTAAATGTAAAAACCCATAAAATAATCTATTTAAAATCTATAAATTTTTATGACAATATTTAATTATGAAAATATTTAGGAAGTTGTTATATGTCCAGTTGTCACATATATATAATATTTATGACTGATCTATTCATCTTCTATAATCTTGGATAATAATCTAAAACTGAATTCATTTTTGGTTTAAAGTAATTCAGACAAATGGTATTACCAGACTACATGGATTCAGTTTGCAATGCTAGGTTTTAATTGGTACTTTACTTTATTACATCATAGTTGAAATATATCTATAAAAAATACAAGGAGAAATCTGTAAATTATTAATATATATAAGAGCG